>JBBPBP010009780.1:9624359-9634550 GCA_037974735.1 Cicer chorassanicum
TAGTTGTTTAGGAACATTTAGTCAACCGCATCTTGTTTCTTCAATTTAATTTACTTTAATTTAATTTTATTTTATTAATATAATTTTCTTTTTATTATTATTTATATTAATAATAATATTAAAATTTATAATATAATTTAATCATTTTAATTATAATTATTTTTAATTATAACTATAATTATTAATTATAATAATAGTAATTAAAATATAAAATTAATTTATAATTTATTAATGTATTTTATTTTAATTTATTATTAGTATTTTTATTTTTTAAATAATTTAATTAATTTTAATACCAAAAATTTGAAATTTCTGGTATTGAAAATAAACTACCGAAAATTTCAAAAATTTGAAATTTTCTGTCAAGAAAAAGTAATTACCCGGAAATTTTTAGGGGGTGAGATTTTAGGGGAAAATAATTACGTACCGGAAATTTGGTTGATGGGTGAGATTTTAGAGTAATTTTTTTTTTTACCATTTATTGAATGAAAATAAATGGGTAATTTTGAGTTTTTGACAAATTGTGGGGGTACAACCCAAATTGAGGGGGTACAAAAACTAATTTTTCCTATTTTCCAACGCTCACTTCTCAACCCACGACTCCCATCTTCCATCCCCCTTCACTTTATGATATGTATGTACCAATCACAGACCTCCCTCCCTATAGGGTTATTCAAATCCAGTTTTCATATATAAAAAGAATATCTTCATTTTCCAACAAGCTGATTTTTTTATATCACAATAAATTTATTAAAATTACTGTAAATTAGGCTATTGTTAAAATAACCATATTGATCCTTATCATCTAATAAAAATTAATTGAAAATTATAGATTAATTGTATATTTATTTTTATGCGAGAAGCTATAATTTGTAGTTTAACCTCAACTTGTAGTGGTACGTAATTCGCTATACTCTATCAAACACGGTTTAAGTGAAAAAAGAACCATTAAATCAAGTTTATTATTTTATTTATTTATTATTTGTTGTTATAAAAGACAATGTTTTCTTTCTTTAGAGTTCACAAGATAATAATTACACAGATTTCATAATATGTTGTAAAGAGAAAATCCATAATACGCTGTAACAGATTTCATGAAGTCACAAATCGGTTTTTATTTTCACACAATGAAGTAACAAATTGATGGAACTATTGATTAAAAAAACGCTTGATGGATTATTCAAAAAAAAAAAAAGAATCGATGGAACTATGAATCTTGATAGTAATAAAGACTCATATTTTAAATTGACTAAATAAGTTAATTGGTCCTTTAAATTTTGTAAATTAACAAATACATAATATTTTTTTAAATTGACAAATACATTATTAAAATTATAAAATATTAATCAAAATAATTCATATTTAAACTTTTATTGTTATAGACTATGATGTGACATGTTAATTGAATATATAATCTTTCTACATTGATTTTATATCGATGTCATTACATCATGAACTAATTTTCTTATGAAATTTAAATTTTGTATTGACTAATTTGTTAATAATTAGTTCATACATAATTATAATTACTCACAAATTTGTCTTTGAGATAATAGAATTTCATTGAAAAATTAGTCTCTAGCAATATAACATTGATGTTGGATCTACACTCATAAGTCATATATTTACTTACATTGTCACATAAAAATATTTAACAATAAAAATTTACTAAAAAACTATTTTGATTGGTATTTTATAATTTTAAAAATGTATTTATAAATTTGTATAATTTAACAAACACTTACCATTTAAGAGACGAATTTACTATTTAATTGTAATAAATTAGGTTTCGAAAATTATTTATTGGAGTGTAAATTCGACCCACCTTGTAGTGACCAAAGGGAATCTGGGTCCCACCATTTCCATGTGTGATGAATTAATAATTTTTTATAAGCACATGAAAAGTTTTTGACTTTAGTCGCACACAAAATAAAGTTTGACTCTGAATCTAAACATTAGTAAGCCATACAATTAATGCACCATCCACTACTTTTTTTTTTCTTTCCGAAAATTGCTCACCATTCATTATTTTTTTTTTTATACTAAAACACCGTATTCATTCATTAAAATTAATAAAAATTATATAAATAAAAAATATCACAATTCAAAATTATTACAATTGAAAAAGATGAATTTATAAATAAATTCACAACATCTAAGTTAATAGTATGCAACTACAAAATATTTACAAATGTGAAAAAATTCACAAATATGATAAAATTGAGATGTTCAAAATACCGATACTTCTAAAATTGTAATGTTGCTGACGTCAAAATTATTGATTAATTTTGTGAATGATCGAAGTTGATATGTTAATTCGAACTAAAAAACAACGCAGTAAGATGAAAAAAATAAAATATGCAACAAGATGAGAAAATAAAACATTGTACCAAAACGACGAATAAACACAATACCACATAAAAATAAAACCACAAAAAAAAAATATGTGCATATCGCTTAATTAGACAAAAGAGAATAAAAAATATTTAAATGATTTTAAATTAAAAATTAATTTTAAATCACCTCTTAAGTGAAAAAATAAATATCGATGGAAGAGATCAAAAAGGAGGAGGGGTAGAAGCTCTCACCATCCAACTAGTAAGCAAGCAAAACAAAATATTGGACCACATGCAGATGGAAATATTGGACCACATGCACATGGAAAGGTACCCTTTTTCTCAGAGTTAATGTAACATAAATAAATTAATAAAAATATAATAAAGAAAATAATCAAAATAAAAGGGTGTAGATCTTCTCCTTTTCCTATCATTTTTCTCTCATGTTTAAAGAGAGAGATACACCAACAATTTTGATGAATTTAATATAAAAAAATAAAAATAAATGAAAATTAAATTGTATGTCTATATTCTTCAAACATAAAAAAAGTTAAGAGAATAAAAGAAAAGAACAAAAACTAAAATAAGAGAATCTTGTAATAAAAACAAACAAGTTGATCAAGTTAAGGATTACAACACCACTGTCCATATATTTTCACACATATTACAACTGTACACATAGTCACATAATATAAGCCTTACAATCACATATTATTTTTTCTATATATCTTTAAGAAAGCATCAAGATGAATAAAACGTGCATCATCTAATTTTTTTTACAACCTCAAAAATTTTCATAACTCATGCTTCTCTCCTTTTCTTTTTTAGTGTCCATTATACTAAACTCTTAAATTTAATTTCAAGAACAATTTCCAAGTTGCACAAGAAAATAGAACATAGGAAATTGTTGCGTTCTTGAGATGTCTGGTGTTGTTCTTTGGGTGAATTGTGGGCCCAAAGAGAATGCCAAATCATAGGTATTTGTGCTGAGTATGCCAAGACTTTTTACCTAAGTATTTATGTTACTTTACTTTCTCATTCATTTTTTAGTTTAGTTTGCATGCATTTCAAAGTTTTACATAATTAGTAAATTATAATTAATTATGTGATGATTTTATAAATAATTATGATGAAAATGAAACATTATTAATAATTTAACGATTGTGATTTTCGGTATAAAAATTATTTATATTGATAATATATATAAATGTTTTAATTCATTTTTGTTAAGTTTAATTGACATCATATAAGTCACATATGCAAGAATCGTTATCCATTGTCTATTGCGAATTTACCCTATACTCCCCTGTTATTTTTTAATTGATGTTTTTTAAAAGATATTAGTTTTTATATAGAACTTAAGGGTTTGTAAATTCTACACTAGCATTTAACGAAAAATTATCATGTTTTCACGTCATACTCTCGATTTTAAAATAAATATACAAAAATGGTGTAATGTGACAAAAATGTGAATTCTTGTTGTTAATGTAAAATTATTTTATGAAAATAATGTATACTTTCCAATTCTTTTTTATATATTAGTTGTATTTTGAGTAAAATAATATATTAGTAGTTTCTAAATGTTAATAATTATATTTTCGTTAATGAAAGACACTTGGAAAATTATATGAATATTTTAAATTTATTATTAATCAAAAGTATTTCTTGATTTGCACAGAAATGACTTTAAAAGACATGCATGATATATAGAAATATAGGGATAGTAATTAGTAAGAGCTTATCCATCTATTGTAATGAAATAAAAAATAAAATAAAATCAACTATTGTAATTAGTATGAACATTTGACATAGACCTTCAAATATGTATTTTGATATAATTAGCAATAAGTGATGCATGCATGCATCAAAACAATTTTTTCAATTGATATACATGGATCTATTATGAGAGTGATATAAATTAAAGAGGAAAAACCATTTCAAATTAAGCTCTTACACTATACAAATTAAGCTCTTGCTTAATCTCACTCCACTTTTCATATCTTTCTACTTTCATATATTATTATATGAAAGTCACCACCAACAACACTCAACTTGATCCTTTCGAAGCTCTATTTCCGTTGCTTATTATCATATATTATTATAATATGCATGTCACCACCAACATTCATTCATTTCCTAATTGATTATTTTACACATTCATATATATGAAATACTGAATTAACTTGTTTGTTTAGACATGAGAGAAATCAGAGGTATTATTATTTTTATTATACTTTTATAATAACATTTAAATTCCAATTAGTTTTTTTCTCTCTTTCATTTCTATATATCTTAGATATTTTATATTATGTTTAATTAATAACAAAAAAAAATATAATTCTCTAATTAAGATGATTTTTATGCTTATTTATATTTATTTATTATCAAAATAGACTACTAATAAAAAAATGACAAATATCTTATTAAAGAAATGATAAATATATGTTGTTTTCTCTCTTACCCTAAAAGAATGCAGTTTTATACTTTTGTTATATAAAAGTAAACATGTCATTATTGCAACTTTCAAGTATTATTATTCATTTGGTTCAAAATGATTTTTTTTACTAGTTGTCATGTAGCCCAAAACTATAATGATCCAATCATAGTTATTATTAAAAAAACAAGTAGCCAATTTTCATCTTATTTTGTTTTCACATTCTCTTTGGAACTCAATATTTCAATTAGCAATCTAGGTCGGACAACCCATTGGTGAGAAGCATTTCCTAGTCAAACCTTGTTTAGACATGAGAGAAATCAGAGGTATTATTATTTTTATTATACTTATATAATAAGATTTAAATTCCAATTTAGTTTTTTTTTCATTTCTTATATCTTAGATATTTTATATTATGTTTAATTAATATAAAAAAAAATATAATTCTCAAATTAAGATATTTTTTATGCTTATTTATATTTATTTATTATCAAAATAGACTACTAATAAAAAAATGACAAATATCTTATTAAAGAAATGATAAATATACGTTGTTTTCTCTCTTACCCTAAAAGAATGCAGTTTTATACTTTTGTTATATAAAAGTAAACATGTCATTATTGCAACTTTCAAGTATTATTATTCATTTGGTTCAAAATGATTTTTTTTACTTGTTGTTATGTAGCCCAAAACTATAATGATCCAATCATAGTTATTATTAAAATAACAAGTAGCCAATTTTCATCTTATTTTGTTTTCACATTCTCTTTGGAACTCAATATTTCAATTAGCAATCTAGGTAAGACAACCCATTGGTGACATGCATTTCCTAGTCAAACCTTGTTTAGACATGAGAGAAATCAGAGGTATTATTATTTTTATTATACTTATATAATAACATTTAAATTCCAATTAGTTTTTTTTTCATTTCTTATATCTTAGATATTTTATATTATGTTTAATTAATAACCAAAAAAAATATAATTCTCAAATTAAGATAATTTTTATGCTTATTTATATTTACTTATTATCAAAATTGATTACTAATAAAAAAATGACAAATATCTTATTAAAGAAATGATAAATATATGTTGTTTTCTCTCTTACCTTAAAGGAATGCAGTTTTATACTTTTGTTATATAAAAGTAAACATGTCATTATTGCAACTTTCAAGTATTATTATTCATTTGGTTCAAAATGATTTTTGTTACTTGTTGTCATGTAGCCCAAAACTATAATGATCCAATCATAGTTATTATTAAAAACACAAGTAGCCAATTTTCATCTTATTTTGTTTTCACATTCTCTTTAGAGCTCAATATTTAAGTTAGCAATCTAGGTAGGACAACCCATTGGTGACATGCATTTCCTAGTCAAACCAAACACTCCACCACTTTCATAAAAATATCCGTGACATATCCATCTCTTCTACAAACCTCTTGCTACATATAAACCTTTTGTTGCCCACTTAGAAGCACATTAACAAAGTTTACTCATTAGTCTTTTATTTCTTATTGATATTTACTAATAGCTTTCTTTGTTTTCAAATATTTGATAATCTTTATAACTTGTTGCACTAACAAGATCTTTAATCATATTTTGTATTACAAGTATGTCACTAATGAAAAACACTCTTTTATCTGTTCTTTACAAAGAAGAATCAAAAACCAAAATATCTTTTATTGTTTTAATTTGTTAGTTTTAAAAACAATAAAAGTGAGAATATCTGAAAAGCTAGAGTTGCCAACTATTTAATTTTGTTGGGTATTGGGCTCCCTTCCTATGTGGAGAAAAGCCCAAATATTGTAGTCCATGTGTCTCACTTATTTAAGTGGAGAGTGGTCTAATTAGGGTTAGAAGAAGAGAGACTATTTTGAGAGAAAAGGCAGCCACCAAAAGAGAAAAGAGAAGACTAAACCCTATTCCCGATTTTGTTAAATCAGTCTCAGAAAAACATCGATTGCGCATTCGTTAACCGTTGGATCGGGCTGAAATTTGGACAGTAGGTTCGAAACATCCAGGGCTTCGATTTCAAAGGTCGGATCGGCGAAACGACATCTGGAGAGGGAGATATAAGGCTCGCACAGTAGCAGGTTTTTAGATGTTTTACTTCTTCTTGCTTTTCATTTGTAAGCTTTAGTGCTTCGCTATTTTGACTGGTTGTAGGCACACTTGGTGCATCTTTTTGAGACTCTCTTGTACCCTTATTTGATTATAGTGGAGCTATTTCTTTGGTCTGGACGACCCGTGGTTTTTACCCTTGCATTGAGGGGTTTTCCACGTTAAAATATCGGTGTTCTTTACAATCTTTTATTTTGATTAATTTGCTGCCATATATTTGTTGTTGCTCCTCACGGGTTCTTGCAAGTTGGGGGAATTTTATATCCGCTGCGTATTACTTGTTATTGTGTTTCTGTTTTTATTCCCCATCAGAGTGGTATCAGAGCTCTTGGTTAAAGGGTTATTTGACTTGCTTGAAGGATGGAGGCAAATATGAATATAAAGATGATATGCTTGAATGGTACTAATTACCATTTGTGGAAGGGCAAGATGAAAGATTTGTTATTTGTGAAGAAAATGCATCTTCCTATTTTTGGTTCTAAAAGGCCGGATACTAAATCTAAGGAAGACTGGGAATTTGAACATCAACAGGTATGTGGTTTTGTTAGGCAATATGTAGAAGATAATGTTTATAATCATATTGCTAATGAGACAAATGCAAAAACTATGTGAGATAAGATACAGACTTTGTTCGCCTCTAAATCAGGGAATAATAAATTATTCTTGCTGAATAGTTTCATAAGTTTGAAATATAAGGAGGGAACGTCTATTTCGGACCACTTGAGTGAATTTCAGGGGCTCCTTGATCAAATGTCTGGAATGGGTATCGAGTTTGATGATGAGTTATTGGGACTATTTTTACTGTTATCTTTACCAGAGTCTTGGGAGACATTTCGGGTTTCTATAACGAGTTCAGCTCCTAATGGCGTTGTTTCTTTGGAAACGGCTAAGGGTGGTGTTTTGAATGAGGAGATGAGAAGGAAGGCACAAGGTTCTTCATCTCAATCTGAAGTTCTTGTCACTGAAAATAGGGGGAGAAGTCAGAAAAAAGAACCGAAGGGTGGTAGAGAAAACAGCAGAAGCAAGTCCAAGTCTAGATACAAAAATGTGGAGTGTCATTTTTGTCATAAAACAGGGCACATACAGAAGAATTGTTTTCTGTGGAAAAAGGAGAACAAAGGCAAGAAGGGTAAGCAGAAACAAAGGGGTCGCGATGATGATAGTAATGATGACCGTGTTACTACTGCTACTAGTGATGATCTTGTTATTCTCCGTGACTATGAGTCAATTAATCTTGTATCTGATGAGAGCATGTGGATAATTGATAGTGGTGCTACACTACATGTTACACCGAGGAAGGAGTTTTTCACATCTTATACTTCAGGTGATTTTGGAGTTTTGAAGATGGGTAATGATGGTGTATCTAAGGTAATTGGTGTTGGTGATGTATGCTTGCAAACCAACATGGGAATGCAATTGTTGCTTAAAGGAGTCAAACATGCTCCAGATGTTCGCTTCAATTTGATCTCCGTGCATATGCTTGATGAAAGTGGTTTTGATAATCATTTTGCTTCTGGAAAGTGGAAACTCAGTAAAGGTAACTTGGTTGTGGCTAGAGGGGAGAAAATTAGTAAACTGTATTGGACAAAAGCTTCAGTTGCAAAAGACAGTGTGAATGCCGTGGATATGGAATCATCTTTGTGGCACCGAAGGCTTAGCCATATCAGTGAAAAGGGGTTAAAGTGCTTAGCTAGAAATGATGTGTTTCCAGGTTTGAAGAATGTAGATTTGGAGAAATGTTCTCACTGCATAATTGGTAAACAAACTAGAGTATCCTTCAAAAGGCATCCTCCCTCTAGAAAGTCAGAGTTGCTTCAGTTGGTGCATTCTGACGTCTGTGGCCCTTTAAAGGTAAAATCTTTTAGTGGTGCACTTTATTTTGTTACTTTTATTGATGATTGTTCCAGGAAAATATGGGTTTATGTTCTGAAGACAAAAGACCAAGTGTTGGAGAAATTCAAACAGTTTCATGCTTTGGTTGAGAGGCAAACAGGCAAGAAGCTGAAACGTGTTCGTACTGACAACGGTGGTGAGTATTGCGGACCCTTTGATGTCTATTGCAAACAACAGGGTATAGCACATGAAAAGACTCCGCCTAAAACTCCTCAGCTGAATGGTTTAGCAGAGAGGATGAATCGAACACTTGTTGAGAGAGTGAGGTGTATGCTCTCTGAAGCTAAGTTGCCTAAACGTTATTGGGGTGAGGCACTGTACACGGCGGTGCATGTTATTAATCTTACTCCTACTATTGCTTTGAATAGTGAGGTACCAAACAAGGTATGGTTTGGGAAGAATGTCAAGTATGATCACTTGAGAGTTTTTGGTTGCAAGGCTTTTGTGCATGTTCCGAAGGATGAAAGATCCAAGTTGGATGCAAAGTCAAAGCAATGTATCTTCATTGGTTATGGTGAGGATGAATTTGGCTACAAGTTGTACGATCCTATAAACAAAAAGGTTATTAGAAGTCGTGATGTAGTGTTCATGGAAGACCAAACTATTGAAGACATTGATAAGGTGGAGAAGACTACACCTGAGAGAGATAACGTCTTATTTGATGGTGATCCAGTTCAGTCACGTGTTCCTGATTTGGATACTACTGATGGTAGTGATCAGAATGATGAGCCACATGATTGTGTTGATGATCATCGACTTAGAGATGAGGTAAATATTCCAACTAGTGAAGATCATGAGTTGTCACACGATGAGAATTTTAATGATGTTTTTAAATCATCTCTAACCCAACTCAGGAGGTCTAAGAGGCAGAGACAACCATCTACAAGGTATGTTTCTTGTAACGCCCCGGATTTTTAATCCAAAACGTTACTTAAAAAAAATACTTATTGTTTAGAAAGTTTACTAATTTTTTTTTTGAATACTTAGCATTTATTCATTTAAATAATTAGTATGAAACATGTTATTTAATATCATTAAGAAAATATTTATTCAAAATTTAAAACAAGTAAAGGCAATTATTCCTAACGGAAGGGAAACACTTCCGTATTTCTAAAATTCCAATACATTTTAAAAGTTTGTGACAAAAGATTAAAAGGACTTAGAAACATTGCGACAACTCTATTATTACAAAATTGTCTCGAAAAACCCATTTTTACCCCACGTTCGCCGCACATCAATACTCATTAACTACTCTTGAATCTCCTCGGACTCATTAGTACCTAAAATGTTGTTGTAAGGGTCAGTTTTATTCCATCATCCACATCAAACCAAAGCTAAACATATGAAAGAATAACACAAAACATATAAAAGTAAAAACTTCTAATTTAAAAGAAAAAATGCGCAAAC
>JBBPBP010009780.1:9643540-9669540 GCA_037974735.1 Cicer chorassanicum
ACTCTAATTTGTGTGGGGAAAAGCCCTTACCTTGGCCGCTTTTCTTCCTAGTACAAAGCTTTAAGCCCCACGGAGTTGTTCACAAGGAAAAGAAGTTCCAAGCTTTGGATACACGGAGAAAATGGGGTGTGAAGGTGATGGTGGCTAGGGTTTCAGAATTCTTTTTGTTTCTTATTAGTGAGTATACAGAAATTGTGGACTTAGGGAAATTTAAGGTGGAAATTGTGGGTTAGAAAATGTTGGGCCTAAATGAAGAATAAGAGGGATAAATTGTCACTATTTTTTTTTGTCAACCTTGATCATAAAAACCAAGCCACAAACCATTAGTCCAATTTCTTCTTGGACTAGAAAACACATCTACATATAATATATCTCTACTTATATACATGTATATATTTGAACTCCCCATATATTTAAATAATTCTTATTAAAAGAAAAAAATCAAACAAAGCAAGTAATTATTACACATAATTTAATATTGAATAATATTGATAGATTCTAATTATTTTTAAATAATAAATTTAGAGGATGTTACATTTCTGATGAGTATGTGAATTTGACTGATGAAGGGGAACCTGAGTGTTTTCGAGAGGCCATGGAGAGTGAAGAAAGTGAAAAGTGGTTGGATGTAATGCATGATGAGATGAAATCCTTGCATGATAATCACACTTATGATTTGGTGAAGTTGCCAAAAGGCAAAAGGGCTTTGGAAAACAGGTGGATCTATAGAGTGAAACTTGAGTGTAACTCAAAGTCTCCGAGGTATAAAGCCAGATTAGTGGTGAAAGGTTTCCGTCAAAGAAAGGGTGTTGATTTTAATGAGATTTTCTCACATGTGGTAAAAATGTCATCAATTAGAACCGTGTTGAGTTTGGCAGCTACTCTTGACTTAGAGGTAGAGCAAATGGATGTAAAAACGGTTTTCCTTCATGGTGATTTGGAGGAAGAGATTTACATGAAGCAACCTGATGGTTTTCTTGTTGAAGGCAAGGAAGACTACGTGTGTAGACTAAGAAATAGTCTATACGGTTTGAAGCAAGCTCCAAGGCAGTGGTACAAAAAGTTTGAGTCTATTATGTGTGACCAAGGATACATGAAGACTACTTCTGACCATTATGTATTTGTTAGAAAATTTTCTAACGATGATTTCATTATCCTGTTATTATATGTTGATGACATACTTATTGTTGGGAAAAATATTTCCAAGATTGACAGGTTAAAGAAGCAGTTGGGCGAGTCATTTGCCATGAAAGACATGGGAGCTGCTAAACAGATTCTTGGCATAAGAATCATGCGTGACAGAAAAGAGAAGAAACTTTGGATGTCACAAGAACACTATATTGAGAGAGTGTTGCAAAGGTTTCAAATGGAAAACTCTAAGGCTGAGCTTGGGTTTATTCAGGACAAATATGTCTTATTTGTCGATAGTCAAAGTGCTATTCATCTTGGTAAGAATTCAACGTTTCATAACAGGTCCAAACACATTGATGTGAGGTATCATTGGATACGTGATGTTTTGGAAGCTAAGCTGTTGGAGTTGGCTAAAGTTCATACTGATTATAATGGTTCTGATATGATGACTAAAGCATTACCAAGAGGGAAGTTTGAAACTTGTTGTGATATCGCCGGTTTGGCGATTATCTCCACATAGTTGTGAGGGGGAGATGTGTTGGGTATTGGGCTCCCTTCCTATGTGGAGAAAAGCCCAAATATTGTAGTCCATGTGTCTCACTTATTTAAGTGGAGAGTGGTCTAATTAGGGTTAGAAGAAGAGAGACTATTTTGAGAGAAAAGGCAGCCACCAAAAGAGAAAAGAGAAGAGTAAACCCTATTCCCGATTTTGTTAAATCAGTCTCAGAAAAACATCGATTGCACATTCGTTAACCGTTGGATCGGGCTGAAATTTGGACAGTAGGTTCGCAACATCCAGGGCTTCGATTTTAACGGTCGGATCGGCGAAACGACATCTGGAGAGAGAGATATCAGGCTCGCATAGTAGCAGGTTTTTAGATGTTTTACTTCTTCTTGCTTTTCATTTGTAAGCTTTAGTGCTTCGCTATTTTGACTGGTTGTAGGCACACTTGGTGCATCTTTTTGAGACTCTCTTGTACCCTTATTTGATTATAGTGGAGCTATTTCTTTGGTCTGGACGACCCGTGGTTTTTACCCTTGCATTAAGGGGTTTTCCACGTTAAAATATCGGTGTTCTTTACAATATTTTATTTTGATTAATTTGCTGCCATATATTTGTTGTTGCTCCTCACGGGTTCTAGCAAGTTGGGGGAATTTTATATCCGCTGCGTATTACTTGTTATTGTGTTTCTGTTTTTATTCCCCATCAAATTTTAGTCCTTAGGGCTTGATATCTTTTATTCCTTAGGGCTTGTTTGATAATGTTTTATTTTTTAGTTTTTGAAAACTGTTTTATAAATAAATTTTAAAAACTCTTTTTAAAAAACAATTAAAAAAAAAATATGTTTGGGAACTCCAATTTTTAAAACAGTTTTTGATTAGAGAGTTAAAAAAAACTGAAAAATAAAAAGTAAAACACCATTTATCTGTTTTGTTTTTTTAATTTTAAAAAGTATAATATCAAAAATAGTTTTACAAAACAGTTTTTAAAAGCAAGTAATCCAAACAAGTTTTAGTTTTTAAATTTTAAAATATTGAAATAGAGTTTTTAGGATGTGAATCAAACAAGTCCTTAGTCTTTTAGAAAACAGTTTTTAGGAAGCAGAGGAAAACATTTTTTTCTTTTGTAGATTTTTAGAAACAAAAATACTTTTGAAAACTGTCAGGAGGAATTTAGCTTTGCTGTTTCTTTTGCCTTTTATTTAAGTTTATTTGTTTCCTTTCATGTTTGTATTAACTTTATTTTTTAGTACACTTTTTTCCTTGCTTGCATAGATTATAACTAATTTTTTTGTTGCGTCATTATTAGCTTGAAAATGGAAGGGAGATCTTTTGTTTATCTTTTGCTTCTCCTTTTTAACATTACTTCACTATTATTACAATGTCACGGAACATCCAAAGATGACTTAAAGGCTAATAATATTCTCCATCTCTCTTTATCATATTGCCATGGTTCATATTTTAATTTTAATTTTGTAATTTAATTTGGCTAGAGTTGTTCTTATTTATGATAAATGTTTTATTTTAAATGTAAACTTACATTGTCTACACCGGCAAGACTATGGACGATGAAGTTTCATCATTGATCCGTCTTCAAAATATGCCACAAGAAGTTGCAAGCAGGTTAAAAATAGTAGCTAAAATTTGGAATTTTAGTGCTTTATTGAAAAACAAAAATATAATGAAAAACAAAAATATATAATATATGTTTGTGATATATAGCACATGTTGGGGTGGTGTCTGCCGTTTCAAATGAAAAAAGAATCCTCCTTACAACAAAATCGTGGGATTTTATTGGCTTTTCATAATATGTGGAGAAAACACATTCTGAAAGTGACATTATGATTGGAGTACTTGATTTTGGAATTTGCCCAGAATCTGAAAGTTTCAATGATAAAGGATTGTGCTCACCTCTTAAGAAGTGGAAGGGAACCTGCCTTGGTGTTGATTTCACATGCAACAAGTAATATGTTACGACTACTTAGACACAAATTCCTAAAGTTGCAACAAGGTTAAGTCACAACAAGAGGTGTGACGATATGGAAATTCCTTTGATGGAGATTCATCCAGGTATTCAACATTCATATCTTTAAACTTAAAATTAACTATGTGTAAAACATTAAAATTTTGGCTAAACAATTAAGGTGAAAGTTATTCCTTAGTGTTCTTTTATTTAACAAAAACACAATACAAAGATTAAAGAGATACAATATATATAAGGATTGATATTAAAAGGTACTACTTTTACAATGACAAATCAATATATTTAACTCCTTAATATTTTAAATATTCACATAATGAACTTAATTGAAATTTATAATATTTTCAAAAATCTACAATTTGCTAATGAAATTGTTCCAAAATTGCATAAATTGCTCAATCAAATATTCGTTGGATGATTATTTGGTGAAGGGAAAAATTGTTTTGTGTGAAGGAAACCAATGAGCCTTAGAGACCTTAAGAGCAGGTGCGGTTGATTTCTTGGCACAAGAGAAACCTCCACAAATGTTGCATACTCTTTTCCCTTACCTGCATGTTACCTTCACACGAAGGATGCTACCAAAATTCGCAAATACATACGCTTTAAAAGGTATTAAGTGCTAGTTACACATACACTAACAATACACTTTTCTAAATTTTATTGCATTAATCAATTTGCAGGACTCCAACTGCTACCATATTTAAGACAAATGAGTTAAGAGATACTTTGGCACCTGAGGTGCCCTCTTTCTCATCAAGGGATCCAAACAATGTTACACATGACATTATCAATGTTTTATTTTTTATTAATGAATAAATTAAATACATCTCAATCATCTTAATTTGTTGTTAACATTTTTTTCTCTATATTGTAGCCCAATTTAATTGCCCCAGGAATAGATATTATAGCTAGTTGGTCTCCAATTTCTCCTATTTCTGATCATATGGGCGAGAACAGAACATTAGAGTTCAACATTGTGTCTGGAACATCAATGTCTTGTCTACATGTATCTGGTGCAGCAGGGTACATCAAACGTATTATCTTACATGGTCACCTAATGCTATTCGTCCGGCTCTAATGAAAATTGGTAATCGATCACACCTCAATCAATATGTAAATGCACAAAAAAAATTAAACTTAGCTCATGCTTAGTTTTAATTTAATATTTGAAATGAATTACTTTTTTTAAGTTGAATTTTTATTACATACCGTTGAGTATTTATACTTCACGTTATTAATTGTATTAATGTATAGTACTTGTAACACCCCAAACTTTATAATAAACTATTTTAATAATGAAATATGATTTTAAATAATTAATTTGGTGTTAAAATTATTTTAGAATATATGTGATAAATTTCGTGATTCGTTTTCGTTATATGGGTGCTTTAGATGACGTGCTACTATTATACATATTGGACTACACGAGTAACCTAAATAACAAATATTATACTTTATATATTTTTCTAAATAGTATTTTAGTGTAATATTTTTAAAAAAAATAAAATAAAAATAAGATTTTAGAAGATTTTACGTGTATATGTAAGTTTGTAATTAATGTGATGTTTCCTTGTATGTTTGACTAATGTTAAATGTGCACATATTTATATTTTAATTAATTATAAGTATCTCCTATTTTAGTTATTTATTTTATAAACAATTATCTCGGAATAGTAGTGATATATTGTGTTTGATTTCCTTAATTTTTATATACTTGTTATGACATAGTGATTTTATATATATTTATTATGATATAATAATTAATATAGAGTGTTGATGTTATATTTATTTATTTTATAATTTTGACTATTCTCTAATGATGGTAGTATTTTAATGTGAATATTTTATAAAATAAGTATAACTATAGTAATTATTTTGAATATGAATCTTGGTTATTAATGTATTTTAAAAGATTAACTACTTTAATTATTTTATTTTATAAAATATGGGTTTTGAAATATTAATAATTTTGTGCTTATTTTCTTTATATGTGTGCTTGTCAAGTTGTGCCTATTTTATATATATTCCATTGATTTAGTAGCTTATATAAAATATTGATGTTATATTTTTTCATTGTCATTTTAACTATTATCATAATATAATAATCTTTTAATTTGGTATTTTGAAAGATATTATTTTAGTGGCAAATAAATAAATTAAAATAAGTATGTAATTAGTTGGATCTTGTGAAAAAAATAAAATAAAATGGAGTTTAATGAGTTAGGTTAACAATAACTAATATGTTAAAAAAAATAAAATTAAATCAAATATACCCTAGCGCTACAGTAGAAAGATATTAGAAAGAGAGAGTTCGTGACATTGCAAATTGAGAAAAGACAGCAGCCGCACTAAGAGAAAAGAGAAGAAAATCGGTTCCGACGATCGACAACTGTTCAGAAAAAACTTCCTCCGTTTTCGTTCAAATTTCAGTATGTTATTTAATTTATTGAGTTAGTCAATTAAACACAATTTTCCAGATTTTTAACAACCCCAATTTCTCTCTAAAATACCGACTTCTCCGTTTGTAGAATTCGTTATTTTGCACCGTTCTTCTTCACCGTAAGTCCGATTTGAGTGAAACCAACGCTAAAACGATCGTGTGAAAAGTGGCTATGTTATCCACTTATTGGTTTTCTGATTTATGGTAAGATTACTTGACCGAATTTTGAAATTAATTTTAGAGTGTCTTCTCATAATTTATTTTTAACGTTTACCCATAAATTGTCGAGTTAGATCGATTGAAGGACAAAGAGTCGGAGAATAAAGGTTGTTTGTTCGTGAATCGTATTCGTGTGTGAAAGCATCGTTATAAGGTAAGAGGTGAGAGAGCGTTTGAATTCATGAGTGTAATATATTGTGAGATGAACGGGAAAACCGTATTTCCCAAATATTCATCCGGGGCTTGCTACGTACGGCAATAGCCCTTTGAGTGATAAATTAATTAATGTGCAAATATGAGAATTGTGAGACTAAAATGTGGAATAGAAATATTTATAAGGTGTTGATTGATTTAAATTCGTTGAATGTGTGTTATTTAATATTATTGTGATATTTGATTTATTTTTGTTAAATGTGTGATATTTCATATTATTGTGATATTGGATGTCGAATGAATTTGGTTCATATGTTGGATTAGATGAATTTATGTGATGTGATAATAAAAGATGTGTGCATTGTGATAATTTTATGTGATGATGATGATGTATGATTAATAATTGTGATGTTATAAATTGTGATAAGTTTGTGTGATGATATATGATTGATGATAGTGACGCTATAAATTTGTGATGAGTTATGTAATGATAATAATAGGTGATTTATAATAGTGATGTTATGAATTGGTGATGAAAAGATTGAAGTAACCTCTAATGAAATAATTGTGATTCTAATTTGTGTTTGAGATGACGATCTTAATGGAGTATCATAGGCCAACGAGGGGAGAAAATAAATATTGAGAATTTGTGAAGTGGAGATTATTTTGTCATCATATAGGTAGGGCCTGACAAGCCTAGCGATTTCGGGGAAGTACAACTGAATTGAGCCTGATCGTGGCGGTCTACTGTTGAGCCTTAAGGCAAGATTGTTAGACCTTGGAGGTATTCGGGTGGGGAATTCCTAGGTGACTTGGAGGTAGCACTCCAAATGTCGGGAGCTACCATGCAACACACGTTTACCTCGACTGTCGCGTATATGTGTCTCGGGTTGAGTTGAGGGGATCTATGAGGACAGGGCCAATTTGAATTGTCCGTCCACCAGAATGGTGGCATAGTATCATGGCCTCCTAACCAAGTACTTCAGAGTTAGAATGGTACCACATTGTGAAGTAGAGTCTAAGCTCATGGATAGCATTGCATTTTCTTGTGATTGTTTTGTTGTGATTAATATGTGTCGTGTGCAATAATACTAATTTCTGCGATGATTTGATGTTATAGTGAAATGTATTGACTTTCCTTGAGTAGTTTTGACTATGTAACGTGATGTTTTTCTTTGAAGAATGTTTGTGTAATGATACGGTTTATTGATGATTAATTGCGTGTTCTTCTTACTTGTATTATACTATCAACATGATTTCAAAACTCACCTCCTTCGTTGTTTGTGTTTGACTGGCTTGGCCCTGCGTTTGCGAAATCGCAGTTATTACAGGTTAATGAGTCTTAAAGTTCAAATTTGGGAGAAGCCCCGCTCTGATAGGTGATACCGGGAAAGAGAGTCATAAGTTGTATTTTTATTTGTTTAACTAGAAACAACTTTTTGTATGAAACCTTATAACTAGTAAATTTTTGGAATTGAATTAAGAAATCCTAGTTAAATCAAATTTTATGGAGATTGCACTATTTTATAGGAGGAAAAAGTTTAAAGTGTTCCTTTTGATTTTTGAGAAACGTGATATTTTAAATTAATTATCAAAGTTTTTATTCCCTTGAAAACGTATTTGCTTCACCCGCTGCGAGTTAAAGTTAAATATTCTATTATAAATTATTATATATTATTTTGGGGTTTAGGGTGTCACATTAGTGGTATCAGAGCAGGTCTGTCCAATCAGGCCAAGTGGGTGGAATGTCGATTTAGTGTTAGTCGAATGTCAATCGTGTCAATTGTGTTCACTTGAGTAATAATTATTTTCACTAACATGTTTTTTTTGTTCCCCGTTATATTATTGTGTTAAGTGTTATATGCTTTTGTATTATTATACATATTTTTGAGATTACTGATTAACTGTTTATTTTTTTGCTTACTCTAATTGTGTTATTGATTCTAAGTTCCTACTTAAGTGAGTAAATATAACCATGAAATTACTTGTTAAGATTTGAGTTAATTTTAATTGTTGACAAGATTTTGTTGGTTACTTGTGGAATGACTTGTTGCTTGTTTCTTGTCTACCGAACTATGATTTTGGCACTTTTGTTTTATGTGAATAGTTGGAAATAGTAATTTTGATTGACCACCTGGATGTTTCAAGTTATTAATCTCATTCACGTAACCTAGTTATCAAATGTCATACCTCACCAGTTATTTGTTTTAAAGTCCCATGTTCACTCTTAATCAATTTAAAATATTTAGTCTTGATATGAACCTGTTTAAAGTGTTTGATTTAATAACTAATTGATTGAAACATTGATTTCCGTATGAATTATATGTTTAAAACTTCAAGTATTGACTTTTACTAGGTATAAATTATTATTATTTTTGTTGAAACTCAATTTAGATAAAAAAAAAAATTCGTTCTAAACTTTGAGTTAGGTAGGAATTATGTCTCTTATGTTTAAAGTTTTAATTTTGACTAAAAAATTCTTAATTTGATTTTATGTTGGCTTGCGTGAAGAAAAGAATCAATTTTAAATTGTGAATGTTAACTTTAAATCACTTGATAGTGTTGATGGTTGTATCTTTATGAGTAGAGTTTTGATATTGGTTTTGAAAATAATTTAGAATGATCGTCATGATTTTAAATAGTATGAAATTCATATTATTAGCAATAGTAATTCTTGAATATTAGAGGTTGGTAGAACTTAGATTTTTTTTTAAATGACATTTTGAAGGAGTTAAAATTTACTTATTTTGTAAGATGAAAATAATTTTTATTTGAATTACTCTTGATTATGCTAGAGAAATTAAATTGAGTTGAATTTTTGTTGATTTATAAAATAACAATAATTCTATACTACTGATTTTATTTAATGTTTAAAATAGCTTAAAATTTACAACATGTTTTATTATGTCTTGTTTTTAAGAAAATTAAAAAGAGTTGTTGTTATGTTGGTTAGCGGATGATGTGAATATTGAAATGTGAGCGTTTTGGGATATTTGTTTGAAATTATTGATTTATTGATTATTATATTATGAACTCATTAGAGTTTAACTTGATGTTAGAGTTTTAGATTTTAAGAACTCATTAGTGATATATAATAGTACTAATTAAAAAGAAAGTGGGTCAAATGATAAAGTTCCTACTAATTGAGAAAGAGAAGAAAAACAAAGTTTTTAAAAGAATTATCTCAATAGTCAAACTCTTTTTGAAAAATCATCTAAATTTTAGATTCTATAATCGATGTATTTTATGAGTAGAATGTTTTTTTTTTTGTAGAATTATAGTTATTGTGTTATCATTGTTGAAATGTATATTTGAGTTTAATATGAGAAAGTGACATGTTGTTTGTACATATTTTCTTGTTACATGAATTAATCTAACAAAATGGTATGTATCATGTGGATTGGTATGTGTAGAGTGTATCATGTAGATTATGTGTCCAGAGACTAAAATTTATTTTACCAATTTTTTTTTTACTATAAAACTGCAAAAAAATTTATTAGGGACCCAATTTTTAAGATTAGAACATGCCTTCAAAAATCTTTAAAATTGATGGTGTGTTATGCTTTACACCAATTTTGTGCCTTGATTGAAACTGAGGATCTATCTATAAACATGTTGAGTACTTGGTGTGAGAGGAGACTGTTATTTTGGAGATTTATGAATTAGTGTAATTCATTATCATAATCAATACGCCTTATGTTTTGTGTTATGTGTACTACCTTAATGTATATAAATATACAATTTTGTTCTTTGTTGTTGTAAATTTTGAGAAAATAAGAAAATATAATCGCGATCAATTTGGAGGAGTTAGAGTTCTATGAATATAGGTTACATCGTTTGAGTTATGAGATGAACTAAAATTTTGCTGCTAATTTTTGGATTAAGTATGTGAATGTGTATATGACTATGTAAATATTAAATTGTTTGTGTTTGAAGTGTTCTAATTATTAGGAATTAGTGTATAGAGTTACAATAGTCGAGAACATCTAAAAGTGAAATAGTTCTATATTGCTTCAATCGAATTATAGATTATATATTGATGTAAGTGTTGTTGTTACTATTTGTAAATTACAAATAAATTATTGTGAATGTGTAATTAAGTGTTTTAACTTGAAGTAAGGAGTAGAAGTTGTGGCGCCGCCTTCGCACTCCCGAACCACGTTAAAGATACTTGTAATTACCCATGTTTGAATTTGAATGACTGTAGTTATAGTTACCTTAAGTAGTTGACTACATGAGTAGGAGGGACTAGCTACCCCAATGACTCATCGTCGATAAAAGAGGCAACGATAACTCATTATTTTGTTATAAGTACCTTTTGATTTTATTCTTTAAATAGTTGAAAAACATGTTCCTCGCTTATGTGAATTGAATGAATTTAATTATTAAATTTATGTTATTGTGAAATAGTATCTCTATCATTGACTTTTTTTTCTTTCTCCTTTATTATATATGAAGTATGTTTTATAAAGTGATTGATTGTAAATCTATTATAATGTCAATAAGTTGTTAAGTTGTTAGATGTGTTTAATATTTTAAAAAATTGCTCTCCGTGTCAGACTTAAGTTAAAATTGTTGAATGTTTGGTGATAGGATCTAAACTTTATTTTAAGGAGTAAAATTTGTAATATTTTGTTTGAAAGAAATAGTTGTAATTGACAATATACTTGGAAGGTGTTTCATTTAAACCAACTAAATGAACTAAGTTATTATTAACTAAATCTATATGTTATGTGTTATATGTAAATTATAGTGAGTAACTCTATTATATTTTCTTTCATTATTGAGTGAAAAATGTGATATGTGTTTAATTGATTTATAGTGTCATGTTAGCGTATCAAGTTAAGTTAATTGGTTTTAACATATTGTGCTTAATTGAATGAGTAGTGAATGCCTTAAAAATACTTATAGACTAAGTTTGAATCATGAGGGTAGTTAGCTAGATATTCGTTCGCGTATCGTTAACCACAAATTTCGAGGACGAAATTTCTTTAACGAGGGGAGAATTGTAACACCCCAAACTTTATAATAAACTATTTTAATAATGAAATATGATTTTAAATAATTAATTTGGTGTTAAAATTATTTTAGAATATATGTGATAAATTTCGTGATTCGTTTTCGTTATATGGGTGCTTTAGATGACGTGCTACTATTATACATATTGGACTACACGAGTAACCTAAATAACAAATATTATACTTTATATATTTTTCTAAATAGTATTTTAGTGTAATATTTTTTAAAAAAATAAAATAAAAATAAGATTTTAGAAGATTTTACGTGTATATGTAAGTTTGTAATTAATGTGATGTTTCCTTGTATGTTTGACTAATGTTAAATGTGCACATATTTATATTTTAATTAATTATAAGTATCTCCTATTTTAGTTATTTATTTTATAAACAATTATCTCGGAATAGTAGTGATATATTGTGTTTGATTTCCTTCATTTTTATATACTTGTTATGACATAGTGATTTTATATATATTTATTATGATATAATAATTAATATAGAGTGTTGATGTTATATTTATTTATTTTATAATTTTGACTATTCTCTAATGATGGTAGTATTTTAATGTGAATATTTTATAAAATAAGTATAATTATAGTAATTATTTTGAATATGAATCTTGGTTATTAATGTATTTTAAAAGATTAACTACTTTAATTATTTTATTTTATAAAATATGGGTTTTGAAATATTAATAATTTTGTGCTTATTTTCTTTATATGTGTGCTTGTCAAGATGTGTCTATTTTATATATATTCCATTGATTTAGTGGCTTATATAAAATATTGATGTTATATTTTTTTATTGTCATTTTAACTATTCTCATAATATAATAATCTTTTAATTTGGTATTTTGAAAGATATTATTTTAGTGGCAAATAAATAAATTAAAATAAGTATGTAATTAGTTGGATCTTGTGAAAAAAATAAAATAAAATAGAGTTTAATGAGTTAGGTTAACAATAACTAATATGTTAAAAAAAATAAAATTAAATCAAATATACCCTAGCGCTACAGTAGAAAGATATTAGAAAGAGAGAGTTCGTGACATTGCAAATTGAGAAAAGACAGCAGCAGCACTAAGAGAAAAGAGAAGAAAATCGGTTCCGACGATCGACAACTGTTCAGAAAAAACTTCTTCCGCTTTCGTTCAAATTTCAGTATGTTATTTAATTTATTGAGTTAGTCAATTAAACACAATTTTCCAGATTTTTAACAACCCCAATTTCTCTCTAAAATACCGACTTCTCCGTTTGTAGAATTCGTTATTTTGCACCGTTCTTCTTCACCGTAAGTCCGATTTGAGTGAAACCAACGCCAAAACGATCGTGTGAAAAGTGGCTATGTTATCCACTTATTGGTTTTCTGATTTATGGTAAGATTACTTGACCGAATTTTGAAATTAATTTTAGAGTGTCTTCTCATAATTTATTTTTAACGTTTACCCATAAATTGTCGAGTTAGATCGATTGAAGGACAAAGAGTCGGAGAATAAAGGTTGTTTGTTCGTGAATCGTATTCGTGTGTGAAAGCATCGATATAAGGTAAGAGGTGAGAGAGCGTTTGAATTCATGAGTGTAATATATTGTGAGATGAACGGGAAAACCGTATTTCCCAAATATTCATCCGGGGCTTGCTACGTACGGCAATAGCCCTTTGAGTGATAAATTAATTAATGTGCAAATATGAGAATTGTGAGACTAAAATGTGGAATAGAAATATTTATAAGGTGTTGATTGATTTAAATTCGTTGAATGTGTGTTATTTGATATTATTGTGATATTTGATTTATTTTTGTTAAATGTGTGATATTTCATATTATTGTGATATTGGATGTCGAATGAATTTGGTTCATATGTTGGATTAGATGAGTTTATGTGATGTGATAATAAAAGATGTGTGCATTGTGATAATTTTATGTGATGATGATGATGTATGATTAATAATTGTGATGTTATAAATTGTTATAAGTTTGTGTGATGATATATGATTGATGATAGTGACGCTATAAATTTGTGATGAGTTATGTAATGATAATAATAGGTGATTTATAATAGTGATGTTATGAATTGGTGATGAAAAGATTGAAGTAACCTCTAATGAAATAATTGTGATTCTAATTTGTGTTTGAGATGACGATCTTAATGGAGTATCATAGGCCAACGAGGGGAGAAAATAAATATTGAGAATTTGTGAAGTGGAGATTATTTTGTCATCATATAGGTAGGGCCTGACAAGCCTAGCGATTTCGGGGAAGTACAACTGAATTGAGCCTGATCGTGGCGGTCTACTGTTGAGCCTTAAGGCAAGATTGTTAGACCTTGGAGGTATTCGGGTGGGGAATTCCTAGGTGACTTGGAGGTAGCACTCCAAATGTCGGGAGCTACCATGCAACACACGTTTACCTCGACTGTCGCGTATATGTGTCTCGGGTTGAGTTGAGGGGATCTATGAGGACAGGGCCAATTTGAATTGTCCGTCCACCAGAATGGTGGCATAGTATCATGGCCTCCTAACCAAGTACTTCAGAGTTAGAATGGTACCACATTGTGAAGTAGAGTCTAAGCTCATGGATAGCATTGCATTTTCTTGTGATTGTTTTGTTGTGATTAATATGTGTCGTGTGCAATAATACTAATTTCTGCGATGATTTGATGTTATAGTGAAATGTATTGACTTTCCTTGAGTAGTTTTGACTATGTAACGTGATGTTTTTCTTTGAAGAATGTTTGTGTAATGATACGGTTTATTGATGATTAATTGCGTGTTCTTCTTACTTGTATTATACTATCAACATGATTTCAAAACTCACCTCCTTCGTTGTTTGTGTTTGACTGGCTTGGCCCTGCGTTTGCGAAATCGCAGTTATTACAGGTTAATGAGTCTTAAAGTTCAAATTTGGGAGAAGCCCCGCTCTGATAGGTGATACCGGGAAAGAGAGTCATAAGTTGTATTTTTATTTGTTTAACTAGAAACAACTTTTTGTATGAAACCTTATAACTAGTAAATTTTTGGAATTGAATTAAGAAATCCTAGTTAAATCAAATTTTATGGAGATTGCACTATTTTATAGGAGGAAAAAGTTTAAAGTGTTCCTTTTGATTTTTGAGAAACGTGATATTTTAAATTAATTATCAAAGTTTTTATTCCCTTGAAAACGTATTTGCTTCACCCGCTGCGAGTTAAAGTTAAATATTCTATTATAAATTATTATATATTATTTTGGGGTTTAGGGTGTCACAGTACTCAACACATTTTGTTAACTAAGAAATTATAAATGATAAAAAAAAATTAAGATTTAGATAAACCTTAAAAAATTGTTACATTTAAAACTATTTGTTATTCTAAAGTTATTATAAATTAATTATAAAGTATTCATAGTTTCTAACAAGTGATACCAGGATCGTAGATAAAGATGATTTTTGACTGACTTGTTGAATATTATCTACTTCTATTTGTTTTTTAAATTATATGTTAAAATAGACATGTAGTACATATTTACTTTTCATAAGAGGATAAAATAATTTGATTTGGATGAGCATTATTTACTCTAAGGTAATAAGAAACATTGTGTTTTTCTTGCTTTGCAGCAAAATAGATGAGTCCTAATAATAATCGTGATGTAGAATTTACTTATGGAGCATGTCAAATTGATCTTGTTAAAGCTGTGAATCCGAGTTTAATATATAATGCCACTGAAATAGATTATAAAAGATGTTTATGTGGACAAGGCTTTAAAAAAAGAATTTTACACCTAATCACAAACGATGTTAGTAGTTGCTCCAGCACAATAAATGCATTACAAGAGATTTGAATTATCCATCATTTACTCTTAAAGTTCCACACCCCAAACATCATTTCACTGGAAGCTTTAATAGGACTATTACAAATTTTGGATCACCAATGTCTATATATAAAGCAATTGTAACAGCTCCTAAAAGACTTAGTGTTTTAGTGAACCTTAGTGTTTTAGTGAACCTTAGTGTTTTGTCATTCACTTCACTATGAGAAAAGAAAACATATGTTCTCACCGTAGATGAAAAACTAAAGAGGTCTATTAAATAGGCTTCTTTAGTTTGGGATAACGGTAAATTTCAAATAAGGAGTCCAATTATGATTAACGGGCAAAGAAAGGAAATGGTGCAAATTTATATCATATAAATTTCATTTATATTGTAACTTTTAATTTACTATTTTATATTATTATAAAATAAACTGTATTATTTTGTTAAAAGAGATATTGTAAAATTTGTTAACAAAAAATAAAGTAAGAAATATGTCTTCTTATTATTCTTTGAATTGTGATCAGACTCATAATTATTTGGTAGACTCATACAATATTGTAAATAGAGACACAAAATATAGACTACAAACAAAAATATTAAAAGTGTAAATTTAATTTGGCCACACTCCATTGCACACAATCATTCTTGTTCCTATCAAGAAGATGAAGAACAAAAGTATAATTTGTGAGAGAAGGCCAACGGAGTTAAAAATATTATAAATATGCAAGGGTGTAGGTAGTAAAGTGGGGTGTAGGTAGCATTTTTGAAAATAATTTGGACATATTAATTTTTTAAAAAAAGGGGTGTGGGTAGTAAAGTGAGGGGTGTAGGTAGTATTTTTGAATATTATAATCTAAGTAGTCCCATCTTTCTTTTCTCATAACATAGTTCTTTGAAAATTGTGAACTAAATGATGCATCTGCTGGGAATTGATTTTTTCTTTTTCATGGTTTCTCACATCTATAGTTAAGATTATTCATTCTCAACTCAATTGGCATCTTTTAAGATTATTTTTAAACATGTTAAATTTGGTGTGGTGATATTCTTGATTTTAGTTCGAAAAGGCAAGATTGTTAGACCAAAGAGGTATTCGGGTGGGGAATTCCTAGGTGACTTAAGGTAGCACTCCAAATGTCTGGAGCTACCATGCAACACACATTTACCTTGACTGCCGCATATATGTGTCTCGGGTTGTGTTCACGGGGTGGCATGGTATCAAGCCTCCTAACCAAGTACTTTAGAGTTAGAATGATATCACATTTTGTAGTAGAGTTTAAGCTCATGCGTAACATTTTAACTTCCAAATTAGATTCCAACTTCCTTCCATTTTGAAATTGGAAGTACCAATAAAGTCATTTAGACAGAACCTGTAAGCACTTCAGACATTGTACATGTCACTAGAATCGGTTTTCCAGATTCCAATATCCTCACTAATTAAGTCAAAAAGAGGTGTTTTTAGAATATTTTAAGCAGTGCTAGGATAAAAAATTGTTGTTACTAGGGATCTATTATATTCTTTATGTCAAGGCATAATCAAACTATCAACACATGCTTTTGCATGCTGATCATGCATCCCTAGTGGTTTAACAAGGCTAGACTCATCACTTAGCCAATTTTCATTCCACAAATGGATACTAGATCCGTTTCCAACACTCCACTGAGACCCCGTCTGCAAAAGAGGTTTAGCACTATAAAGACTCCTCCAATCATATCTTGGACTGTAACCAATGTTAGCAAACAAAAAATCACTTCGGGGAAGATATTTATCTTTGAAAAGACGAGTGACAAGGCTGTTTAGGTTAGATAACAACCTTCAACCTTGTTTACCAAGCATGGAGAGATTGAAAACACTAATATTTTTAAAACTCACACTTGTCCTACTTTAACCAATTTACGCCTTTATCATGTCCTCCATTTTTGCCCCACCAAAATGAATTCATCATTTTTTTCAATATCATCCCCTAAAGCAGGTGGTAGCTGGTCCTACTTTAACCAATTGACGCCTCTATCATGTCCTCCATTTTTGCCCCACCAAAATGAATTCATCATTTTTTTTCAATATCATCCCCTAAAGCAGGGGGTAGCCGGAATGTGCTCATTATATAGGACATAATAGCTTAAAGAACATATATATTTAGGACTTCTCGACCTGTTTAGGTGATACTTTTACTACTCTATGAGTTGATCTTCCGCCAAACTCTGTCCTTAATGAATTTTTTTACTTCTACCAAATATTGAGGATAGTCCTAAATATTTTACAGTCCCTAATACCAAGAGCACACCTAGAAGGTCCGTAATCATACCATTCAAGTCTTCATTCATATTTTTACTACAAAACACCTCTTTTTTTTTTTTTTGCAAATTTATAGTTTGATCTGACGCAACTTTGTAAACAAACAAAATATTTTTCATAATCTCTATTTCTCTAATAGATTCTCTAAATAACAAGAAGCAATCATCTACAAACAGAAGGTGTGAAATAACTGGGCATTTCAGCACACTTTGACTCCATGGAGGTCACCACAACTTTATGCCTTTTTGATTAAGAGCCTTTTAGCACATAAGATGAATAGATATGACGATAATGGATCACCTTGTTGGAGACCTCTTCCTGGGATAATAGGATCAAAACCATAATTATTTACTATGACATTGTATTCTACTGACTCAACACAAAGCATAATCTAATTCATCCACTGATTTGAAAAACCCAAAGTAGTCAACACCTCTCGAAAGGTAACTGCAATTAATGTCGTCATAACTTTGTTGGTATCCAGTTTCAATGCGACGTCACCAACTCTATCACGGGTCTTGGTTTTCATGTGATGAACAATTTCAAGTGCTGACATTGCATTGTCAAATATGGACCTATTTGGTACAAAAGCTGATTGGCGATCAGATACACATTGATGTATAACATGTTTTAATCTGTTGTAAGAACCTTCGCCACAATCTTATAAATCACATAACAAAGAGCTATAGGCCGCCAATCTTTTATGTTCTTCTGTTCATCACCTTTCAAGATGAGAGCTATATTGGCAATATTTAGTGTATTATGAAATACACATTCATGAAAAATTTCACTACCACATTCTCCCATCGCGTTTATGTATTGCAAGCTTGTTCCACTTTAGCCAATTGACGTCTCTATCATGTCCTCCATTTTTGCTCCACCAAAATGAATTAATCATTTGTTTCAATATCATCCCCTAAAGCAGGGGGTAGCAAGAATATGCTCATTACATCAGACATAATAGCTTAGACAACATATTTATTTAGGACTTCTCGACCTGCATAGGAGAGACTTTTACTACTTCATGAGTTGATCTTTCGCCAAACTCTGTCCTTAATGAATTTGAAAGATTTTTTTTTACTTCTACAAAATATTGAGGATTATCCCAAGTATTTTTCCAGTCGCTAATACCAAGAGCACACTTAAAAGGTTCGTAATCATATCATTCAAGTCTTCATTCACATTTTTGCTAAAAAATACCTCTATTTATTTATTTATTTGCAAATTTATAATTTGATCCGACGTTGCTTTGTAAACAAACAAAATATTTTTCATAGTCTCTACTTCTCTAATAGATGCTCTGAAGAACAAAAAGCAGTCATTTGCAAATAGAAGGTGTGAAATAACTTGGGCATTTTTACACATTTTGACTCCATGGAGGTCACCACACTTTCCGCCTTTTTTATTAACGCCGATAGCCTTTTAGCACATAAAATGAATAGATACGAGGATAATGAATCACCTTGTCAAAGACCTCTTCTTGGGATAATAGGACCAACACAATCATTATTCATTATGACATTGTATTCTACTGACTCAACACAAAGCACAATCCAATTCACCCACTGATTTGAAAAACCCAAAGTAGTCAACACCTCTCGAAGATAACCCCAATCAATGCGGTCACAAACTTTGTTGGTATCCAGTTTCAATGTGACGTCACCAACTCTGCCATGGGTCTTGGTTATCATGTGATGAACAATTCAAGTGTTGACATTGGATTGTCAAGTATGGACCTATTTGGCACAAAAACTGATTGGTTATCAGATACACATTTATACATAACATGTTTTAATTTGTTTTCAAGAACATTTGTCACAATCTTATAAATCACATTACAAAGAGCTATATGTCGCCAATCTTTCATGGTCTTCTATTCATCACCTTTCGGGATCTGAGATGTATTGGCAATATTTAGTGTACTAGGAAATACACTTTTCATAAGCTAGGCATAATATTCTTGAAAAATTTCACTTCCACACAAAGATAATAATGATGATAAAATCCTAGGTTCAAACCATCATGCCTCAGATACTTATATGCCTCCATAGAAAAACAACTTCTTTGAATTGTTCTATTAGAAAAGGAGAAAGCATCTTATCATTATCTTCTACATCTATAGCACGCTAAAGAGCATTCAAAGCAGGAGCATGAACCCTTTGTGTGTGTTAATAAAGAGTAGTAAAATAGTATCTAGCAACATGACATGACTCACTATGTTCGGTGAGCTAATTCCCATTGTCACCTCAAGAACAACAATATGATTTACCTTACGTCTAGATGTGGCAACCACATGAAAAATTTAGTATTTAGGTCCCCTTCCTTAAACCATAATGATTTAGCTTGTTGTCGCCAAAAAATGTCTTCCCTAACTAGTTGTGTAGCATTTGCTTTTGTGTGATTAAACATTGCTGCATTTGTGTCGCTACGCAATTGACACTCTCTTTCCAAGGCTTTCCAACATTGTGTGATTTCTTGAAGAAACTTATAACAGTTAGTTCTACCCCAAGCCTCCATATCATTAGCACAAGTTTCTAGTTTAGCAAGAAGATCCAGATAGGAGTTAAAAACCACCGTGATTGAACAAAATCATCAAACTCATTTTCAAGTAAGCATGCATTTTCAAATTTAATTGTACGAGAAGTAGAACATGTTGGTCTTCTTCCCACGTGTCACAATAATAAAGGGTAATGATATGGAACCAGAGCTACTAGATTTTCAAGATTTGCAATGGGAAAAATTTGCTGCCACAAAGAACTAGCAGAAGCAAGATCCAATCGTTCCTCCACAGCTCGTACAGTTTCCAAAATCTTAAACCACGTAAAAGAGTAACCATCCATATACACATCAGTCAACTCAAAGTCGGACACTGCTTGTCAGAAGCCATTTATTAACCACTGCTCGTTCCACTCTGCCCTTTTTGTCTTCTAAAGACCAGATGTCATTAAAATCCTCAATTATGCACCAAGGTAAATTATAAACTAGTGCAAGGTTACCTAACATATTCCAAGCATCTATCCGCCAATGACTCTCAGGATAGCTATAACACCTTGTCAACCGACATCGTCCAACACTACACTCCACCACCTCAACATCAACATGATTAGTTGAAAAATCAGTAATAACGCAATGAAAAGATGAGCGCTAAAACATGGTTATGCCTCCCTCCACTTCCTAAGAATTAACAGTTTCATCAAATAGTTAGTTAGCTATATATTTGTCATTGACATTAATTTAAAGCTCCTTGTCCGATGTCCAATAATCCTAGAGAAATTTTAACATTTTTTATTAAATATGAATTTTTTTAAATGACATAAACTCAAGATAAAAGTAATAAAAATATGCACGTAGAAATGAAATTTTGATATCACTTTTTGCGGAAGAATTTTTTATAATGCTATAAACACGTATGCAAAAAAAATTCAAAAAAATATATTCAAGTTTCAATAGAGACTAAAATTGCATGCATGATAACTTTGTAGGGATAAAAATCTGAAAAATGTGATTTTTTTTTATCGAGACTACAAACAAAATTAAATTTTTTTTATAGAAATTAAAATCTTATTTAGCCCTCAAATCAAATTTTTCCCACTGAACAAACACGTTAAAATTAAATTATTTAACATTATTCATTAATTTGTTGGAATTTTAACACTAACTAAAAATTATATATACAAGTTATATAAAATATCAATATTTCAAGAGAAATCATGAAGGCGTACCTTTGGAATTCGAGAGAGATCGCACTTGAGAGAATAAACATGAGTGATGCACTAACCTTATTCCTATATAGAATTTAGAGTGTTCTCAACAATGAGTTAACCGTATAATCAGACAATGATTAAATAGTTAAATAACTTAATGAAAAAAAATCTCACATTAGACTTAATAGAATGGTTCAACAGTCCATCACGATGCATTCAAAAACATAACTCAATACATATTTATCAATTAATTAGTACTTAATAATTATATACCATAATTTATATTTAATAATAATTCCCAATAATTAATTATTATCAATCTTATAATTATAATTAATATTCTAACATAATTATCCAACTCTCCAACTAAAAACCATTACTTTTAAAACATATAGAAAGCTAAAAATAATTTAATGATTTAACATTTATAAACAAAAATTAACTTGAATTAAATGGTTTAGTATCATTTTATTTAATTTTTCATCAGAAGTTAATGTTCCTTAAAATAAAATAATAAGAGGTTTTAAGTCACCAATATCACAAAAAACTCCACTATATATGAGCACAAAATCTACTATTTATTACTTCTTATAAGTTATTATCTGGAATTGAATGAACTAACACAAAACTATTGAGTTTTAATATGATCAAAATTTAGAAGCTTGGCCTCTTCTAATAATATATACAAGGTACAATTATTGATAGAGAATGCTAATACGAGTATAGAACCCTCATAGAAAAAAAAAATATCACATGATATGTCAGAAACTTAACCAAATATATATTTCTACTTGAAATATTGGTGGAGAATACTAATACTAATATAGAGTCACATAAAAATTATAAATTATCACATGATAAAGTCAGAAAATCAAGTAAGTATATATTTTTACTTCAATTAATAGTACAAAAATCCATAAGACCAATGTCGTCGGTAAATATTTATATCACAAACAAAAAAATAAGTATTTATTAACCATACTCTATTAGGTTTGTCTTTTTTCAAATAAGTTTTATTATTCTCATTCTTATTAGCCACTACTGCACATGCAAAAACTACATTTAAAATGAAAAGTAAAGCATAGCATCTATATGTGACTCAAAAGTATTTGTCTCTGCAGTTCACAAAAAGTGTATCATTATTTGACATTGAATTTATCCATACTTGTTCGTTTCTTCATTTGAATAAAATCAATAGTATTGCTACATATAACATGAAAAATGTAATTCAAATTTTTTATCTTCACACATAAAATTAATTAGGAGGCACTTATTCAAGTTACATTTTAATTCTTTTTTTCTCCTATTTTCATTACATTCTTTTTAATTTTCTTTTCAATATTTAAAGTCTTCCAAATTTGTTTTTCTTCTAATTAATATGAATTTTGATGAAAGTAGGGTAATATTTTTGCCAAAAAAAATAATTAAAGAAATATACAAAATTAAAATTAAGCATTAAATAATGTGGACAAAATTTTATATAGATTAACCTATGCATTAAACAATGACAACAAAGGTCCCTTAGGATGATGCCAAAATTTGATACACACCAACAAAACTAGCATTTCACTCTCTTTTATCTATGAAACAAAATAATATTTTACAAAATTAAAATAAATAATCAAAACCACAAAATGGGACCAACCTTAGTTAATGTCATCTATCTCATGGTTTGTCCATTTCCAACGGAAGATCAAAAGCAAAAAATAATGTTAGAGAAATTTGCATTTGTAATTTTTGTTATTGTTTTTCAGACAAGGCGACCTAATTCACCTTTTTCTCTTATAGATTTTTTTAGTCAAAGATAATTTAATTTAAAGTATGTCGCGTATTAAATGTGAATAATTTTTTTTGCCATAATTCAAATATTAGTTTATCACGTTATAGGAATTTAACATCTGTTAGATCCAACTCCTAAAATTGTGTATAAGATTGTTTTGTATAGAGTAAAAATTGTATGTTATTTTATAGAGACTAAATTTAATAGGTGGATATTTTATAGACTCAAATTAAACACATTTCACCCTTTTAAAATATAACTAGCAAATTTTTATCTAATTTTGTTTTCTCTCTCTTTGGAACTCACATTTATTTATTAAACCAACTTCATTTTAGGAATCAATGCAACTTATAAACTAAAGAATTAAATAAAACATTATTTCAAAGCAAAAAATTGAGAGTACGTAACTCCTGCCATAATCTATCCCTTAAATTTCCTAGCTAGCCAACAGGTATGATTGTAACAAAAATAACAAGTAATTGAATTTTAAGTTCTTTATTTGTGAACAAATTTTTTAAAATATTGTAAACATGCCAACAAAAAATAATTCAAAAATATATGTTTACTCAATAACATAAACTAAAACTGTGTATAAGACTGTTTTATAGGAATTAAAAATTATGTTATTTTAGAGAGACTAAATTTAATAAGTCAATATATTGTAGACTCAAAACAGATTTAACCCTTTTAAAAAATAACTAACAAAATATTTATCTTATTTTGTTTTCTCTCTCTTTGGAACTTACATTTATTCATCAAACCAACTTCTTTTTTAGGAATCAAACCAACTTATAATCTAGAGAATTAAATATGAAATTCTTTTAAAGCAAAGACAAAATTATGACATTATTTCCTAGCTAGCCAACAGGTATGATAGCACTGGCTTACTCACCAAGAGCTCCTTATCAAACTACCACTTTGAGCACTCTCTTTGATCAATAATCAAAACCACAAAATAGGACCTGTCTCAGTTAATTCAAACTGTGTCATTGGTTTTTCCATTTCCTTCTATTGATCGATATGTAAATAAATGCTAGAGAAATATTTATTAGACACTGTATATTTAGAATTATCGTCTATTATCAATATAAGAAACTAAAGCACTACACAAAAATCAACACTATATGATAACTAGAAAAATAAAAACAAAAATATATATATATATACACATAAAATTTTCATTGTGTCTATTTTTTTCAAAGTTGAATTATTCCAAAGTTCTCTGAATTATTTAGAGATTTTTAATAGGTGTCAAAACTAATACAAAATATTAATAATTTTTAATTTGACTTTGATATAAATTTCTGTTAATTATATACATAAATTATTTAAGAACTTATATATTTCCTAAACTTTTTTTGTGAGGGAAACTTTTCTAAACATTTAAATAATTTATAATTACATTTTTAAGAAAATTACAAATATATATAATTACAAATTATTTAAAATAATTTTTGAAATGTAAATATCAAATTTTTGACTAAATTTTTAAGAAAATTTATTTTGAAGAGATTTTCATAAGAACTTAATGTTGGGTATTTGAGGTCCACATGTTTTTTAGTTCATTGGTTGCGAAAGAAAATCGTTTTAACAAATGTTTAATTGGAATTTTTTCAGGGTCTTACTTTCTTTTAAGAATGTAAATAGCATTTTCTTTAGTTTATTTTTTGATCCACTTTAAATTTGGGCGTTGGACCCAATTGTTAAAATTAGAAAGCACATTTATTTTATTGATTTTGTTTGTAAAATAAAATGAAATTAAAGAAAAAGAGAGAAGAAAAATATTGTTCTACTCAGAGCAGAGACAACCATATTATCCTCCTTATTTGGTATCTTTCTTTTTTTATTAAGTTTTCAAGTTGGTTAATTTTAAATGCTTTGTAGCTTTTTTCTACTAAAAAAATTGGTTAGAGTATACACCATTGGACCCCCCATCTTATGCATTCTTGTACAATTGAAGTAGAAATTAATATATACAATGTTAATTTTCTGACTTCATCATGTAATAACTTTTTTTTTTTCTTGTTCTCCATCAATAAATGTACCTGGTCAATTGAGCAGTGATGATGTTGAGCGATGCTGGATTTTGGATTGATTAATTTTACAAATTAATAATATTTTTAATTTCAAAAATTAATAAAATTGTTTTAAGCAATTTAATAAACAATAAAATAGAACATGACTCCCACAAATCCATAGTATTATTGTGCATTGTGACACCCTAAACCCCAAAATAATATGTAATAATTTATAATAGAATTTTTAACTTTAACTCGCAGCGGGTGAAGCAAATACGTTTTAAAGGGAATAAAAACAATTATAGTTAATTTAAAATATCACGTTTCTCAACAATCAAAAGGAACACTTTAAACTTTTTCCTCCTATAAAATAGTGCAATCTCCATAAAATTTGATTTAACTAGAATTTCTTAATTCAATTCCAAAAATTTACTAGTTATAAGGTTTCATACAAAATGTTGTTTCTAGTTAAACAAATAAAAATACAACTTATGACTCTTTTTCCCGGTATCACCTATCAGAGCGGGGCTTCTCCCAAATTTGAACTTCAAGACTCATTATGTAACACCCCAAATTTTATAATAAACTATTTTAATAATGAAATATAATTTTAAATAATTAATTTGGTGTTAAAGTTATTTTAGAATATATGTGATAAATTTCGTGATTAGTTTGCGTTATACGGGTGCTTTAGATGATGTGTTACTATTATACATATTAGACTACATGAATAATCTAAATAACAAATATTATATTTTATATATTTTTCTAAATAGTATTTTAGTGTAATATTTTAAAGAATAAGATTTTAGAAGATTTTACGTGTATATACTTATTATACCAAATTAATGTAATATTTTTCTGTGCGTTTGACTGATATTAAGTATGCACGTAATTATATTTCAATTATCTGTAACTATTTTCTATTTTTAGTTATTTATTTTATAAATAATTATCCCGGAATATTAGTGATATAT
>JBBPBP010009780.1:9676246-9692961 GCA_037974735.1 Cicer chorassanicum
TTTTTAATTTATGATTCGCACTATGTTAATAAGCCAATTTATGATGTTTAATAAACCACTAAAAAATATGAAAGGTGCACTCTTGCTATTTTTAGTAACATTGAATTTTATAATAAATATATAAAAAATAAAAATAAATAAATTTTTTTATTAAAATTTACTAAAAATAATAAGGTTTACCATTGGACCATAACAATATTAGATTATCCACATTTATTGAGTGTGTCTCTAATATTGTAAAACAACTCTCTTATGTACACTTTTGTCTTCCTGAATACAACACCTCTGGTTAACTTATTAGATTAGTGATCAATGAAATTTGCATTTAAAAATAAAAACTATGATAAGCTAGCAGGCCAAAAAATGCATGAGATGGTTTAATTAAATTATTGACTATTATATATTGACTTGACTTCATGTATAATATTATTTTTTTGAAAGGATAATCCGTACTTATTATTATGTCTTGGTCATTTATTATTGATTAATAAATTATAATTACTCTGATAATATTTAGTTTTGTGTTGTATTTTGACAGTATTCTTTTAGTCTTTCAGGGAGCTATCACTTTTAATTTCAGGTTATCTCTCTTTGTCTCTCTCTCATTTATTTTTTACAACTACTTTGTAAAATAAATTTTAAAAATTGTTCTGTACACTTGTTTTATTATTTCAAACCCCTATTTTTTTGGTATGAATCTAAAATACAACATTTATTTTATGGTTTCTTGCTAGCCCATGTTGTTTACACATTACGATTAATTATTTCTTGTACTAATTAATTGTATGGATGGGTTAACCGTAAAATTTTATATCTCTTTACATAGAGTGGATAATTTTTTGTGCTATGATGTTGAGTGTAGACAATTAATTTTGTAAGAATTTGACTAGTGCTTGTACTTCTTTTAATATTTTTTGAAGAAATTTTTTCCCTTTAATATATTTTTTGCTTATAAATAAAATGGTTTAGTTTCTTTTTCATATTTACATATTTATTTGTTATAATTTAATTTAAAATAAAGATTAATCATTTTTTAAGTGTTAGACTGTCGATAAAGAAGAAACACGTTAAAAACTATGTCATAATTGTGGTAATCAAGTGTTAACTTCTAGGTTCATAAAAAATAAAGTCCTATATAATATTTATTTATTTTAAAAATATTAAAATTAATTGATTTAAAAATATTAATATATTAAATTTTTTTATCAAGTTGTAGTACCCCAATTTTGTCCTACCATTTTAAAATGATTTTAAAAAAATAATAATAAAGAATAATATATATTTTACAATTATTATCATTAAATCTAAAAATCATTTTACAAATATGACAAAATTTTGAACTCATATTTACAAAGATATTTGCATTACATTACCCTAAAAAAAACTTTAAAGTAAAATAAAAACAAACAAAAAATAAAGGAAAGACATTTTACTGTTTTTCTTAGTTGATTTCTTGTTTCTAGCAAACAATGTCGAGCACTTTCTTAACTGTTTTCTTTTTTATAGCAAGCAATGCCAAGCACCTAACCTTACTGCTTCAAAGCAGTGAAAAACACTTCAAATACTTCTTTCCTCACGCAACAATCCCACTCTCTTAATTTTTTTTTTTAACTTAATAAGGTTATTACTTTTACCATTTGAATACTCAATAAAAAAGATTAGCCACATTTTTCCCTAATATGTTTATTCTGCACCCTACACATTTACTAAGACACACACTTATGAGTGAGACCCTATACCCGGGCATGAGTAAAGCTTAAGTTTAGTTAGGGGTTTAGTGGTAATCATGTTGGATGTACATCCTATTTGGTTATTGCAAAAATCTCGTCTAGAGTGTGACTCCATTAGAAATACCTACATTTTGGATGTACTTCCTATTTGTAGTGATGTTTCGATACGAGTACTTGACTCTAGAGACCAATGAATTTTAGGATTATAGAACCCGCCCAGAAAAGAGTTCACGAATTTAGAAACCTATAGACTTTAAAATTTCTCCAATCTTGGATAGAATGCATCTAAGTCATATCCTAGCATTCTTGCTTTTAAATGATAGATTTTTTATTTTTATTTTTATTTTTATTTTTTATTTTTTATTTTTTATTTTTTATTTTTATTTGTATTTTTATTTATTTTTGTTTTTTGTTTTTGTTTTTTTCTCCACTACCCGACATCAGTATACCTCTCAATTTTTCTCTGTTGCATCCATGCAAATAGCTTTCATTGTTAATGATAAAGTTAAATATTTTTTATAGTACCATGCATTCATTTCATACATTAAAAATTATTTTCAACACCATACCATACAATATATCATATGCACAAGAGTTTCACTAGTGTCTAAGAAAAAATAACAAAAAACAGAAGCACATTTTTTAAAAAATAAAGAAAAGAAAACAAAGGCACAAAAGTTAAAAAGTTATTACATCCTTGATCTTGAAGAGAATGAATAAATGAAAACTACCCTCTAGTTGCCCCACCATGACGACTCCACCCCCTTTTATTTTTCTCATTATTTTTTTTAGTAATTTTCTCATTCATAGGTTATTTTTATTGTTTCTAAATTAGGCTTTTGGTTAAAATAAATAGTATTTTGAAAAATTATTTTTGAAATATATTTTGCAGAACTAAATTAAAATAAAACTAATTTCAAACTCCTGTCTAAGAAAATACAGTGATTTTTAATTCAAATTTCTTCTATAGTCTCTTGTTTGTGCAAGATCCACATTTTAATAGCATTTCTTTTTTATATAGGTAATCTCTTTTTTCTTAAAGGTAGAGTAGGTATTTCTAGAGTACCAAAAATTATATATTTTTATTTTAAGTGTTTCTTTAAATAAATAAAGACCGGCTAATAAGGGAGTTTAATTTATTCAATTAAAAAGACTATAAAAGAGCATAATTTATCTCTTTCTCTGTCGTGTCATTTCTAATTCTACTATGACAATGCATTTTGGTCTTTTTCTCTCTCTAAAAAATTTATTTGATGTATTTATTTGAATTTATTTGATGTATTTGAATTTGAAAATGTGATTTTCTTTCATTTATTATTTACTATTTAATTTGTAGACTAAAAAATCAAAGTCATTTTTTATGTTCTATTTGTTTTATGTTTTAGAAGATGAGATCTCACCGCTTAAAAGTTTATCGTTTTGTCTAATGAAATATAATTTTCAAAATTATTTGTATATAATTTATTTTAAATATTATTTTAAAAATAATATAAAAGTTAAATATTTAATATATAATTTAATTGCAGTTTATTAAGTGAACAATTAATCAAATTAATATTTAAATAAGTTAAATATTATCTTGGGATTTTATTGTGAACTTAGTAAGTGAAAAGTTATTTTAAAATTTTACTACGAATCAAATAAACGATAAAGTTATATTAGGATTTTGATGCAGATTGTTCTTTTAGAAAATGTCTACATTAAATTCACAAGAAAAAGAAAATTTTCTTAAATATTTATGTGCGAACTTTGGATCCACTAGAAATGTGTTTTATTGAAGTAAATCTACAGGAAAAATTTAAAACAAAGTCATACATGCAGAAAATTTCCGAAGCTAAATCTACCTTAAATGACAAGTTTTTAGAAGTGGTCATCGTAATATTCATCATGAAAAAACTATTATATCATAACCACACAACTATTATATCATGAAAATAACCTCCATGGTGCTATCAAAATATATTATCTCCTTATTGTACAGTTCAAATTTATTAATAAATTTATCAATCATTTTAAAGTAAGACTTGTTAAAATCTTGCAGTATGAGAACCTTGAACACATCATGTTTTGCTAGCTCGTCACGATGCTTTTTGCAACAGATTTTTGTTTCATATGTTTCCATCTTACTCATAGTGGTCAGCACTGGTGGGTATAAAAAGGTGGTTGCATCTCGTCGCCTTGTTGAAGTGGATCACCAAGGTTATCCAACATGGTTTTCTACTTATGACCGTATCTTGTTGTCTGAGCTCCAAAACGGTCTAGCTCGACCCAACACCATTGTGGCCAAAGATGGTAGGGGCCAATATAAAACAGTTACAGCTGCTATTAACTCGTACCCTAAAAATCATCAAGGAAGATATGTTATATATGTTAAAATGGGTGTCTACCATGAGTATATTACTATCGACCCAAAAAAAAAAAAAATTTATTATACGGTGATGGTCCTACAAACACAATTATCACTGGAAACAAGAGCGTTCAGAATGGACTCAACATGCCCGAAACAGCCACATTTTGTAAGTTAATCATTAATTCTTACTATTGTATTCATCTATTGTTCTTAAAATTAATAGAGAGTATAGCGTTATCTTGATAATTATGTTAGTTGAGAAGAGGGAGAGAGAAAATATTGAATAGAGATTCTCTTATGTTAATCTAGTATATTTATTAGATCTTAATTTGTTAGTTTATTACAAATCGTGTACAATAGTTATGTTAATTAAGAAGAGAGCCAAAAATATATAAGTTAATAGAGAATTTATTTAAAAATTGCTTGTAAAAATTTAATGCAAAATTTGGGTAATTTTATTTTGGTAGGTGAACGAAAATTAAATATGATGTGTAATTATCTAATTAATCTTATGTGAATTAATTTTTGGATATTTAAATGTGCTTGCAGCCACCTTTGGTAAAGACTTCATTGCCATGTCAATTGGATTTGAGAATAAAGCTGGTCCAAAAGCTCAACAAGCAGTAGCACTTCTTGTTGAAGGTGATCGCTCAGTATTCTTCCGGTGTGCATTTCTTGGTTATCAAGACACATTGTCAATTGGATGTGAGATTTATGGAACCATTGATTTTATCTTCGGTCAGTTTGGTACTACCTTGATCCAGAACTCTAAGATCTTGGTAAGGAAGCCCATTCAAGGACAACAAAACGTCGTGGTGGCAGATGGCTCATCCCACAAGGACGTGCACACTGGAATAGTTCTCCAAAACTGCTCCATCATGCCTGACATTGAGCTATATCCTTATCGGTACACAGTGAAGACTTACTTGGCAAGGCCATGGAAGGCTTTTTCAAGGGCGGTCTTCATTAACAATTATTTTGATGATTTTATTCAACAAGATGGATATATGATATGGAAAATTAATGAAACAAACACTAAAAACTCTTACTTTGCTGAGTTTGGCAACATTGGACCCGGTGCCAATGCTAGAGCAAGAGTTAAATGGGCAAAAGGTGTCATTACCAAAGATGAAGCTGTTAGATTCACTGTTGAACCATGGCTTAATGCTAGCACTTGGTTGCCTTTCACTGGCGTACCATACAATATAGGATTATAAGCTTACGATATTTTCTTTGTTTCATTTCAACTACAATACTTTGTATTTTGATTATAACCATAATTGTTATAAGTAATATTGTTTTAACAATGAATTCTTAATTATCAAAGAAAAAAAACAATTTACAATTAATATTATTTCTATATATACTAGAACTTGAATCCATGTTATGCACAGAAATTACGTATTGAATTAATACAAAGTAAAGTTACATATATAACATCAGAATGCTCCAAAGTTTCTATTAAAAATATTAAACTTTAATATATACCAGACGTGCACCTGTATGTGCGAAAAATAAATTTACAAATCTATAAAAAAAAAATAATGTAGCAATATAAGTTATCAATTGTAATACAATAAAACATAATAATCATATAAAATAAACATAAAATCATATAATAAACTATTTGATATTTTGTAATACTTCTTTATAAAACTACATTTGATGTAATATTTGAATCCTGGTCACTTTTGTGATGATAAACTGAGTTTTGTTGCATAATTCATCAGTTTGATCTATATTCCTCAATAACATGACTGGTACCCTGACTTTTAACCTCAATACATGATTTGGAAGACTAAATACATTATAATTGTCATTGAGAAACACGTTGTAGTTTGATAAGAGAGTGTTCAATCGGATGGCCAAACCGAAACTGTTAAAAAATGATTTGAGATGTATTTAAAATGTTTTGCAAGGCAGGTTCCTTCTGAATGGTCTAAGTTGTTATATTGGGTTGAGTTTTGGTATAACTCTTCCTTCTAAACTAGAATTGGCATGACACCATTTAAAGTCGTATATGGTCGTGCCCTTCCTACTTTGCTCAGGTATGATTTTGCAATCATTGAGCCCCCTTCACTCCAAACATTGTTGACCGAGAGAGATACAGCACTGCAGCTACTTAAAAGTAACCTTCTGTGTACTGAACAAAAGATGAAACATTTTGCGGATACCAAGAGAAGACAACTATAGTTTAACGTGGGTGACATGGTTCTAGTTAAATGCCAACCTTATCGATGTGACACCCTAAACCCAAATTGAAATAGAAAGTAAAATACGTTAGTTTTGAAAGAGATACGCAAAAGTTTCAAAATAGAGTATACAATTTTTTTATTAACTATAAGGTTCAAGATGTCACACTCATACTTACACAAAATGCTTGCATTAAAATTTTCAATTAAAAAATCCTTTAATATTGAATATAGTTGAGGTTTATTAAATAAAAATTTCTGACATAAAAACACGTTCTAAACTTAAAGACAATTAATTTCTACATCCGAATAAAAGATAAAAATAACACAATTGATCGATAAAATTTACAAAAATCTAAATTAGTTCATAACTCAACAAAAGACGACAAATTACTCCCACCCAGTATCACCTATCGGAGCATGGATCACCAACTGATAACCTGAAATGACTGCGCTCTCGCAAGCGCCAAACACAAGCAACGAGGGGTGTGTAACACCCTAATTTATTGTTATACCTTAATTTATTATTATTATTATTATTATTATTATTATTATTATTATTATAAATTAGTGATATTTTCTTATACATGTGTTTCTTGTGGTGTGATAATTTTTTTACGTGATTTTCCTTTTTGTTTATCTTTATAGTTAATTAAATTAAAATCAGTGATCATTGTTATTAAACTTATTTGTTTTATTTAATAATAATAATAATAATAATAATAATAATAATAATAATAATAATAATATATACTAGTTTTGGATTGTTGTTACCTTAGGCCTCATATTTTAGTAGTGTCGTTATCTAGACTTTTATTATTTAAATATATTTTTATGAAGTATAAATATAAAATAACTATATTATTTATATATAAAATATAATAATGATGATGCCGTGCGATAAACTAAATTTGTCATATAGTTGCCTAATAATATATGTTAATAGCCTAAGTAATAAATTGAATTCAATTGAATTTATGATGTGTTATTTAACCCATTTAATTGGGACCGGCAATTAGGCAATCAAGCATCGGAGAAGCAATTCGGAAAGACTTTACCGAACAATGGTAGCCTAGTAAGCATTTGGGATTAATCCTAAAACAAATAGAATCCCTTATTATCTTGTAACCTAATAATATCCTAAGTAATAACCTAATCCTTAGAGTAGGTCTTGAGAACAAAGAGTATAACTAGTTTTAATACAGAGTTCACAGCGAGTCTTCAAACGATGAATTTTGAATTGGAGGGATGCATTGTCTTAAGTCAAAGCAACATTTCAAGGCATTTTGGGTTTTCAATTAGGTGAAAAATAAAAAATAAAAAATAAAAAATTTGGGGACTATTTTCAACGTGTCAAGCTCTTTAAGTAGCATTTTTGTTTTGAAAAGTTAGAAAGAGGGGTTTATTGCTTTTGATCTTTAAATTTTTTATTGTGTTTTTATTTCATTATGGATCTTAGTTCGTTAAAATTATTGGTCACATATGGATACATCTTTTGTTTCGGTAGGCATTTTTTTTACAAGTACCCATGTATTTGTGCAAATATATATATATATATATATATATATATATATATATATATATATATATAATAACACTTTGTATATGGTTGCTTGAATGAGAAAATATCTTTGTTTATTTGTATGAGAGTAATCGAAAGTAATGATATCTAATTGATAAAGGTGTGTTATGTGTTTTAACGGTCATTCCTTTTATTTTATAGGTTTCTATTATTGCTATTCTCGATTAATTATTATACGTGAGTAATAACTAAAAGAATTCTAACGTGTGATGGAGTGGAAGACGTGACGACGCCTTCACACTTTTTGATTGCGTTAAAAGTCTTTTAATCATTGCTATAGAATTTAATGATCACAATTGTTATTTTTCTGAGTAACCGACTACATAAGTAAGAGGGATTGATCATCCTAGTGACTTATCGTCGATGAAAGAACAATAACAACTTGTTGTTATGAATGGTTTCTAATTTTAGTTTGATTAGTCTAAAGCATGTTTGTCACTCAAAGATACATTTAAGTGATCTAATTGTTTGATAAAAAAAAATAGTTTTTACTATAAAAGAAAATAGCAAATTCTTGTTTCATGTGTAAGACGTACATCATGATACGCACACCTGTAATGGCATAAGTATTTTATTAATAGTGGTAAATTCCTAAGTTATTTGATTAAACTAAATAAATGTATTATATAGATGTATTGGGCCGAATTATTTTAATAAGACCTTAAGTTGTTGTATAAAGTTCCAAGGAACCAATCTTGTGGGTAGAACTACAGAGTGTGCTAGATTTAAATATTGATTACATATGATATATAATACAGGTATTTGGTTATATTGAATAGGGCACCAAAACTTAAGTTAGGATTTTTGGAATCTCATATTGTTAAAGGAGCTGAGTAAGAAGATTAAATAATTAGGATGCTCGGAGTGACCATAAATTCCGAAGACAAAATTTATTTAACAGATCAGTGTTGTTTTTTTTATAGTTTATACTTGTGTTATTCATAGTGTATATTTTATTTATTTAATAATTTATTCTATATTTTTGGTTTATTTAAATTAATGCACTAATAGTGCAACTTAGCAATACTCAGGTTTTTGAGATAACGTTAAATTTCAATATTGTTCGTATCTTTATAATTGTGTGAAAAAAAAGGGAGTTGATATTTATTTTGGAATAGACACTTTAAGAATTTTTTTTTTATTCTATTTAATTGCATGTAGTAAATTAATATTCTATAATTTTTTTTTTGTATATGTTCTCTCTTATATTATCTATGAATTATAAAGAGTAGCTATGTTATTTCCTCCATGATTGAAACTATTAAATGTGACACACACACTTTCACTCTACCATGTCAATTATCATGTAAATCAATATTTTTCTTCATATTATATTTAAATGAATATAAGAATTGCTGAACTATTCACAATTTATGTGATAAAATACTTTTACTTTTTCTAATCCTTATTTGATTCAAAATAGTTTCATGATTTCACGAAGGATAATTATATCATATAAATGTTTGTGTGTTTCTGCGTATCAACTTGTGTGTCACCTTATCATTAGGAAGTAACATTGACCTCATATTTTAGTTTTATTAATTTATTTTCATTGGTTTGTGATCAAGTTTAAGATAAATAGCTGCAAGACCTTGAGAGTTAACATTGATTAGTTGATTTCATTCTTATGTTAGTGACCATAGTAAACCTTGGATAGTAGGTTATGTGTAGTTTTAAGAATATAATTATCAAACTTAGAAAGATATAAACAATACATGTAAATGGAGTTTGAGATAAATGGTACTTGTAGTTGTTGTGTGAAAAGCCTAGAGCATTTGTCCATATGAAGTTGATGTATGGGGGGTTTGGATTCGGTAAGAGTTGGACTAACCTGTGATTTGACCATGTAAGAGTATAGTAGTGCGAGTGTATGTAATCGTGTACGGTAGGTTGTTAAAAGTAGATGAGGTAGTTGAAGAATATGAGTTTATGTGCTATAATTGGAGAGAGCATATGACGGGTGAATCCATGTTTACTAGAGATAAATGTGATGTTTCTATTTAGATTTTAGAGTAATCCTAGAATATTATATTTTAGCATTATCAATAAGTAGTGTATCATTACATTTTGAAGTGTGTAGTGAGTTAGTCTTTCAAATACTAGTTAGTTTAAGATATTAACCTTGATAAGAATTATAAAGGACTTGATATATATATATTTCTTGTATTCGATAGGAACTAAGTTTAAATTTTGGAAATTCTAAAAACACAGCGGGCGTTAAGTTAGATGATAGCTTGGTCATAGTTTTTCCTAAATTTCGAGGACGAAATTCTTTTAAGAGGGGTAGAATTGTAACACCCTAATTTATTGTTATACTTTAATTTATTATTATTATTATTATTATAAATTAGTGATATTTTCTTATACATGTGTTTCTTGTGTTGTGATAATTTTTTTTACGTGATTTTCCTTTTTGTTTATCTTTATAGTTAATTAAATTAAAATCAGTGATCATTGTTATTAAACTTATTTGTTTTATTTAATAATAATAATAATAATAATAATAATAATATATACTAGTTTTGGATTGTTGTTACCTTAAGCCTCATATTTTAGTAGTGTCGTTATCTAGACTTTTATTATTTAAATATATTTTTATGAAGTATAAATATAAAATAACTATATTATTTATATATAAAATACAATAATGATGATGTCGTGTGATAAACTAAATTTGTCATATAGTAGCCTAATAATATATGTTAATAGCCTAAGTAATAAATTGAATTCAATTGAATTTATGATGTGTTATTTAACCCATTTAATCGGGACTGGCAATTAGGCAATCAAGCATCGGAGAAGCAATTCGGAAAGACTTGACCGAACAATGGTAGCCTAGTAAGCATTTGGGATTAATCCTAAAACAAATAGAATCCCTTATTTTCTTTTAACCTAATAATATCCTAAGTAATAACCTAACCCTTATTTTATTATCTTCCTATGCTAGCAGTGCAGCATCACATACACAACCTCTTTAAATTTTAATATTCCTGCGTTCTTATCATGAAAACTATTATTATCATCCTCTCATACATACTAAAAATCATATTAACGTCGAGAGTTGTCCTCCCCTTTCCGTGATCTTTTTGGCCTTTTTTTAGCAGAACTAAAATTGAGTGTCTCTATCTCCTTTTCCTTTTTGAGTTCTTTCTCAAAAAGCCACCACGGAGCACATAATCTTGGCTACTCACACATAACCAACCGTGGGATACGATTATGGCCTCAACTCAACCAATCGCGGTGTCGCTTTTCCAAAAACGACAATTTTTCTTCCTTGGAGCAGACTGTTTTGATATTTTTCAGCCATCGTAGTTATCGTTTGGAGAAAATACACATCGTTTTGAATTCCTCTTGTTGTTATCTTCGGAAAACACTACTCATACATGTATTTTGACAAAATTGACGTCGAACCCTATCGATGCTCCAGCACATCGGTGAGTCTTTTCGATTATGAATTTAACCTCTTTTAACTCAGTTGAATTTAATAAATTAAATTATATATATACATATATATATATATATATATATATATATACCTAATTACAATTGTGTGTTAAATTTTGTGTTTAATATTTCATTTTGATTTGGCAAATTTTATTTTATCTCAAAAGTTTTAGTCCTTTAATAAAAGAAATTCATCTTATTTAAATAATACATTTGTTCTATATAGTTATATCTCTACTTTGGATAAATAGATATGATTGTATACTATTTATTGAAAATCAAATTCTGTTGAAAATAAAAGTAAAAATGTGTCCCAATTAAATTCAGAATTTAGTTTTATATTTATAAATAAACTGTGCTTCAGTTTTATAACCAAGGGTTTTATTAGTTTGATAAGTTTAATTCTATTTTAATCATAATAATACACATATTTATGTTTAATTGATACTATTCTAATTATTTAATATTTTAGTACTCTAATTTTAAATATGAAAACATAAAATTGTCTTTTAAAGTTCTAACTCTATTTAGGCTATATCGTTATTATTATTTTAAAACTAAAATGTTATAACTATTATTGATTTTAATCATATAATTTGATTTATATAAGTGTATATAACATATATAAAATATGTTTTAGATTATATATCACAAATAGTTAATAATTGGTTTATATGGTTTTGTCATTGTAAATTTATTTAGCTTTTATTGGTTATTGATTGTCGCGTGGACAAAGAAGAAGATGTGAACCTGCTAAGCTATTTGGATTTGTTGTCTCCTTAGAGATTATTATGTCTAGTGAAAGCTTCAATTGAGGTAAGGGGTGAGATGAGGTTCGATTTTATGAGTATAAAATAGCGTGAGATGAACGGGAATACCGAAATTCCCAGATATTCATCCGGGGCTCACTACGTACGGTCGAGCCCTATTGAACAATAATAATTAATTAAAATTATCTGAATGGTAACAGTGAGGACTAAAATATAATTTAGCAACCTATAGAATTGTTGTGAATTTATTTATAGCAAGATTGCACGTTGCATGATTTTATGAAATGTGATGTTGATTGTTACTGTCTGAATAATATATATTGGAGTGTTGTTGCTATTTGATTGAAATCGTGAAACTATTTGAATGTGCTACCTGATGATTTTTTTTATTGCGATTGGTAAGATTGGATTGTGCTTTGTGAGTAGTGTAAACCAAATATTGGGATTGTATCGTGATTGACTGATATACATATATAATGATAAATATTGTGAACTCAAACTGAGATATATTGAGTTGTGATGATTGAGTAAGTATGAGACATGTGTTGTAGATTTTGGAGTTAGGATTATTTTGTCATCATATAGGGAGGGTCTGACAAACCTAGTGATTCGGGGAAGTACAACTGAATGAGCCTGATCGTGGAGGGCTACAGTCGAACTGTAAGGTAAGATTGATAGACCTTGGGGGTACATCTAGTGGGGAATTCCTAAGTGGATTAGTGGGTTATTCCCTAAGGCCGGGAACTACTATGCAACACAAGAGTACCCCGACTGTCGCGTATATGTGTCTCGGGTTGAGTTGAGGGGATCTATGAGGACTTGGCCATTCATGAATTGTCCGTCCACTCTTGTAGTGGCATAGTATCAGGCCTCCTAACCAAGTACTTCAGAGTAGAATGGTACCAAATGATGAAGTATAGAGTATAGGACATGCATAGCATTTTATCATTGTAACTGTTTTATTGTGATTGAATTAGATTAACCTTAGATATTATATTATTGAATATTCTGCTTATTTGTACCGTTTTGACTGATTGTGTGTTCTTCTCATGTATTTTATATTGTTACATAATTTCGAAACTCACCCCTCGATGTTTGTGTTTGGCGCTTGCGAGAGCGCAGTTATTTCAGGTTATCGGTTGGTGATCCACGCTTTGATAGGTGATACTGGGTGAGAGTAATTTGTTATATTTTATTGAGTTATGAATTAATTTAGATTTTTATAAATTCGATCGATCAATTGTGTTTTTATGTCATAAATATTTATTTAATAAACCTCAACTATATTCGAGATTCAAGGATTTTTAATTTCAATTTTTATATGCAAGCATTTTGTGTAAGTGTGAGTGTGACGTCCTAATCCTTATATTTTAAAAGAAATTTTTTTATACTCTACTTTTGGACCGCTGCGAATCTCTTTCAAAACTAGTGCATTTTACTTTTAATATTAATTTGGGTTTAGGGTGTCACAGGGTGAGCTTCAAAAACATGTAATAGTATAAAATAATTGAGAAGAACACGTAAAATATATTAAACACCGTATCATATCAAATCACAATTAACAAGAATAATCAAGGTAAAACATTGATACAATCCACAACATCAAGTAAGTAAACACACAAATCAAGTAATGTTATGCATGCTCTTATACTCTAGACTCCTCCTCTTTCTTTGGTACCATTCTAACTCTGAAGTACTTGGTTAGGAGGCCTGATACTATGCCACCACGCAAGTGTGACACCCTAAACCCAAATTGAAATAGAAAGTAAAATGGATTAGTTTTGAAAGATACTGGCAGCGGTTCTAAAACAGAGTATGAAAATTTTCTTTTAAACTATAAGGTTCGGGACGTCACACTCACACTTACACAAAAGAATTTCGTCCCCGAAATTTAAGCTACTAAAGAATGTGATTTTACTTCACACTTAATCTTCTAAAAGAATTACATGACTCAAATTTTAGTTTGACCCTAGTAAGGTTGCTTAATTTACAATTCTTGTGGCCTTACTTAAGATCAAGTATTATAACTACAAAATTTTAAAACATCCTTCTACCATTAGAATTTGAGCTCCTCTAATCATTAATTGCTTACAACATTAAGATTCTAATATTCTGGCCCTATTATTTTTTAATTTTTTTTTTTTGAAATTTAAGTCATGTTTACGTCAGATGATACAGTCTATCTAATTTCTCTCCGTGGATACAAGTATTGTTCTCAATTATTCAACTATCATCTTCGTCAACATTCATCCAATTTCTAATCTATCTTTACCATGTTCAATCGGTATGCGGTACAACCATCGAATCTATGTTTGATTTATACAAATTCCCAATTCTCACAATCTCTAGTTACTTTACCTGGGATTGGATTTCATAGAACCATGTTTCTAAAATATCTCAACAAAACTATGGTGGTATTATTTATAGCAAGTCTTAACTTATTGATTCTCCTTTATAAAGAACTACATCTAAAGAGTATAGAAGAAAAAAAATTCGTGTAACATATATCGTACAAAAATTAATAATCAACAAATATAATCATATTAAAGCAAGGAAACATTTTTACATAACATATCAGAGTTCAATTGGTATTTCACGTTGCATCCAATAAAATATAAAAAATCATAGCGAATATTGGAATAGGAAAATAATCACACCAATACTAATAAGTTGTATAATAACATAATATATTCAAAACACAATCACAAAACACACCGATTATCTAAATTTCTACAAATATAGTTCATTCTTAGTAAGACTTTCAAAATAGTTCTAGGCTGCTACCGGAAACAAACAAGACTATGACAAAATATACTAATGTAAAATATTTATCTAATTTAATTAAGTCGCTTAAAATGATATATGACACAAACATGTTTTTAGCCGATCAAAATAAAATCAACAAGTGCAAATAACAATAATAATAACAAGTTATTGTCGTCTCTTTTATCGACGATGAGTCATTAGGGTAGCTAATCCCTCCTACTCATGGAGTCAATTACTTAAGGTAACCATAACTGTAATCATTCAAACTCAAACACAGCTAATTAAAAGGTTTTTTTTTTTAACATGTTTCAAGAGTGCGAAGACGGCGCCACAACTCCTACTCCTTACTTCAAGTTAAAAATTCACTTAATTACACATTAGTAATAATTTATTTATAGTTTACAACAAAGGAAATGACACTTACATTAATATAATCAACAATCAAAATAAAAAGTATAGAAATATCTCACTTTGAAACACTTCCAAGTACTCTAACCACTATACACAAATTTCAAACACTAAATACATCTGAAAGACAAACACTTTCATATTCACATAATCATATACACATCCAAATAACTAAACCAACTATTTGGCATAACGACATTTATTCTAAACTCATAACATATTTTTATCGGAGCCCAACCATTACAAATTTATGTTTTTTTTTTTTTTGAGTTTATACTCGTCACTTAAAAGTTAAAACAAACTAAAACAGACATTTTTCAAGTAACAGATAAAATGAATAATTATTTACTTCGACGATACAAAACGATAACAAACCCAATTGAATCACCTTGTGCATAAGCCACTTTCAAGGTTACACAACATTATAAGAATTGATTTCCTGACTTAAATTATTACAAAAAGTGTCACTAATCATTTAGCAACATAAAAAAAAATGAAAATTCAGAATTTTTCCTTAAATTACCGTTCAATAAATCACATGCCTAAATAAGAAAGAATAAAATTATTCATTTTTCTAAATATAATAGAAATAAAATAAATCAGGTGTATTTTAAAAACCTATGAGATTCCTAAAATTTCACTTGTACTTTAATCAAAAAAATACCTTCAAGAATAATCAACAACTCTAAAAATCATTATTTTCAACCTATATTTTGAAAGAAACTCATATCCCATATATATTATTTTAAGAGTTAAAACAAAAATATCAAGACATCAAGCTTCAAAAATAGTCCCAATTTTATTGGTTATTTCCTCAAAACTATCCCCACAATAAATCTATCTAGATTTTAAGAAAAACAACGCATGGTAAAAAATTGAGTAATTCTTTTTTTTTTTACGCAACTCCAAAATCATCTAACTCTTTAAAACAAATCAAGAACAATTCATAAACAATTCTTTTTTTTTTCATTACAAAATAAATTAACATTAACTCATTTACTATTTGTTTTCTCAAAAGTCTAACTTTAAAATTCTACCAACCTTAAATATTCAAAAATTACTATTTCTAATAATATGAATTTCATAGTATTTCAAACTCATGACAAACACCATAAATTAATTTCAAAAGCAACATTAAAACTTTAATCATCAAAATACAACCATCAACACTTTCAACTAATTTAAAATTAAAATGCACACTTAAAAATCGATTTTTGTTTTTCAAAGTTAGTACCCCTAATTTGTTTCATAACCAAATGAATTGAAATTAAAATTCACACTTTAAAATCCACTACCACCAACATTTTCAAGTAATCTTCACTTTTGATAAAATCAAGTCATGTACCCATATAAAAATTGAATGTTAAGATTTTATAAATATTTTTCAAGACACGATTTTTAATTGACAATGACATCTACAACATTATCCTAAAACAAATAACAATATTAATGACAATAATCATGAGTTTTTTT
>JBBPBP010009780.1:9693242-9729035 GCA_037974735.1 Cicer chorassanicum
TCTTAAACATATAGTTTATACGAAAATCAATATTCTCATCAATTAGATATTAGATCAACCATTTTAAACAAATTTATATCAAGACTAAATATTTTAAACTAATTTAAAGTCAAAATCAAGCTTTAAAACAACAATGTTAAAAATAAAACTCACATTTTATACTTTCGATATACTAAATGGATTCAAAGAGAAATTAAAATCACTAATAAACATATTAGTTAATCAAGTTTAATGGTGGAAACAACTTACTAATTTTTTTTTTTTGGGAAATCATAGTAAGTCTTCCGCACAATCACCGGTAATATCTATCAATCAATAATTGAGATTACCTCGATGAAATTAGTAAATTAAAACATATAGCATGCTAATAAAAAAAATTATTTCCAACTATTCACATGAAACAAGAGACGCTCAAGCCACAAGTCCACTCAATAAGTAATTAAGATAATCAAGTCAATAATTAAAATTAACTAAAATTTTCACAAATAATTTCATGGTTTATTTAGTCACTTAGGTAGAAAATTATAATCCACAACACAATCAGAGTAAGCAAACAACAAATAGTAAAATAGTAATTTCACAAATCATGTTTAATTACACAAAAGCATATAACACATAATACAACATAAAATAAAAATTTGATAGTGAAAATAATTAATATAAATCAGCAACCACAACTGACACGATTGACATTTGACTGACACAAAACCGACACTCGATCCACTCGACCTGATTGGACAGACCTGCTCTGATACCACTAATGTGACACCCTAAACCCAAATTGAAATAGAAAGTAAAATGCATTAGTTTTGAAATATACTGGCAGCGGTTCTAAAACAGAGTATGAAAATTTTCTTTTAAACTATAAGGTTTGGGACGTCACACTCACACTTACACAAAATGCTTCCATTAAAATTCTCACTTACAAATCCTTTAATATCAAATATAGCTAAGGTTTTCTTAAATAAATATTTCTGACATGAAAACATGTTCTAAACTTAGAGACAATTAATTTCTACTTCTGAATAAAAGATAAAAAAATAACACGATTGATTGATCGAATTTACAAAAAACTAAATTAGTTCATAACTCAACAAAACACGACAATTTACTCCTACCCAGTATCACCTATCAGAGCATGGATCACCAACCGATAACCTGAAATAGCTGCGCTCTCGCAAGCGCCAAACACAAGCAACGAGGGATGAGTTTCAAAATTATGTAACAATATAAAATACATGAGAAGAACACGCAATTAGTCAAAACAGCACAAATAAAGAGAACGTTCAAGAACATAATATTAAATGATAATCTAACTCAATCACAATAAAGCAGTTACAAGGATAAAATGCTATGCATGTCCTATACTCTATACTTCATCATTTGGTACCATTCTACTCTGAAGTACTTGGTTAGGAGGCCTGATACTATGTCACTACAAGAGTGGACGGACAATTCATGAATGGCCAAGTCCTCATAGATCCCCTCAACTCAACCCGAGACACATATACGCGACAGTCGGGGTACTCTTGTGTTGCACGGTAGTTCCCGGCCTTAGGGAATAACCCACTAATACACTTAGGAATTCCCCACTAGATGTACCCCCAAGGTCTATCAGTCTTACCTTACAGTTCAACTGTAGCCCTCCACGATCAAGCTCATTCAGTTGTACTTCCCCGAATCGCTAGGTTTGTCAGACCCTCCCTATATGATGACAAAATAATCCTAACTTCGAATCTCTACAACACATATCTCATACTTACTCGATCATCACAACTCAATAAATTTCAGTTTGACTTCATAATACTCATCATTATATGTATATCAGTCAGTCACAATTCAATTCCAATATTTGGTTTACACTACTCACAATACCCAATCCAATCTTATCAATCGCAATAAAAAAATCAACAGGTAGCACATTCAAATAATTTCACGATTTCAATCAAATAGCAAGAACACACCAATATATATTATTCATACAGTAACAATCAGCATCACATTCCATAAAATCATTCAACGTGGAATCTTGCTATAAATAAATTCACAACAATTCTATAGGTTGCTAAATTATATTTTAGTCCTCACTGTTACCATTCATATATTATTAATTAATTATTATTGCTCAATAGGGCTCGACCGTACGTAGTGAGCCCCGAATGAATATATGGGGATATCGGTACACTCGTTCATCTCACGTTATTTTATATTCATAAAATCGAACCTCATCTCACCCCTTACCTTAGCTGAAGATTTTTCCAAACAACGATGATCTGTTTATTTAATGTGTCGCATCTTCGCCAGCCACCGTCTCTAATATCCCGCGAAAGAAAATAAATCAACGCAACAACCAAATACAAGTTAATTACTTGCTCCAATAGATACATAAATTTGTGATTAAAAATAAATAAATAAATTATTTGTTATTTGCAATATAACCCAAAAATATACTTAATATCGTCAAAACATACATATTAATATAATCCAATTTTATTTCACATATCGGTTAACGAAGTCACAGTTTTTGTTTTCAAGAACCCTTCAAACAACCGATAAAAACCATTTAAAATTTCCAGCACTTCTAGTGTGTTTCAAATATATATAATAATAAAAATAAAAACATATGTAAAAACAATGCATTAGGCAAACACCATCACAAGGAAGTCGACAGCAAATTGAGAGTAATTCATATTAATTTCAGCCTAATGTAGCAAGTCTGCTACTTTAAAAAAATATGCAGAGAACAATACTTGATAAAAACATATTAATAAATATAATAACATAAAATAATGTATACTTTTAATTAAAATAAGGCAGAATCGCATAGCGTATATATATAATAAAATTGATAGTATTTATTTAAATTGATGCGTACGACAAATCACTTTTAAAATAAAATGAATTCTTTAGATGCAGATTAATTTCAGAATATATGTCTAGTAATATAATTCAATCATATCTGGGACTATTATTACTAAAAAAATTGGAATGAAGAACATATGTCTAATTTACGATGATCATACGCACAGGTATTACTAAAAAATTGAAATAGAGGAATACATACCAATATTATTATGAGACAGATGAAATATAGAAAGAAAAAAAAGGAATACATACCCAAGCCTTGTTGACGTGTAAGGAGGAAATATAGAATGAAAAAGGATTCGGCGTTGGGATCGGAATGCCCAGGCTAATGGCGGCAGCACCTTAGCCTATATTCTACCACTTATATATATATATATGCCCAGGCTAATGGCGTTGTGAACGGGATACCCAGGCTAATGGGCAAGTCCACTTAGCCCATATGCCATTCTTATTCTTATTATTATTATTATTATTATTATTATTATATTAATACATAATTAATATAGTTATTTTATATTTATATTTACATAAAAATAAATTTAAATAATAAAGGTCTAGATAACAATACTACTAAAATAAGAGACTTAAGATAATATCAATCCAAAACTGGTATATAATATTTTATATATATATATATATTTGTTAATAAAATAAATAGGTCTAGTTACAATTATCAATGATTTTAATTTAAATAACTACAAAGACAAACAAGGAAAGACAGTCACGTAAAAAAAATATAATAATAATAATCATACCACAATAAACACATGTATAAGAAAATGTCACTAATTTATAATTATAATAAATTATGGTATAACAATAAATTAGGGTGTTACAGCAAGTGGACGAACAATTCAATTTGGTCATGTCCTCATAGATCCCCTCAACTCAACCCGAGACACATATACGCGACAGTCGAGGTAAACGTGTGTTGCATGATAGCTCTCGACATTTGAAGTGCTACCTCCAAGTCACCTAGGGGTTCCCCATCCGAATACCTCCAAGGTCTAACAATCTTGTCCTAGGTCTAACAATCTTGCCCCACCATCAGGCTCATTCAGTTGTACTTCCCCGGAATCACTAGGCTTGTCAGGCCCTACCTATATATGATGACCAAATAATCTCCACTTCAAAAATTATCAACATCTATTTTCTCCCCTCGTTGGCCTAGGTTACTCACTCCATTAAGAGAACCATCATTGGCATATGTTGAATTCATCACTATTCAATAAAACACAATATGCATTTCGTGATATTCATCAAGGTGGTAACATCATAAGTCAACAAGTAATCATCAATGCATATTTTCATAGTCATACATTACATTCAAAATTTATCATCATAATACACAAACTCCAACAATATATGATTTTCACTCACAAATAATAATACTAAATCATTCACACACACCACTTCAATTGAAATGCAAATAATAACAATTCATCACATTTTATATCATATAACAATATCAAGGTAGATATAAACAAAACACGGAATACGTCAAATACACAATTCCACAATAATTCAACTACCACACAATCTTCAAAGTTTCTAACTTGTATTTTAACCTCACCAAATTTCAGTTTTCTCATTAGTCAATTATTACTCAAAGGGCTTCAGCCGTATGTAGCGAGCCCCGAATGAATTATGGGAAATACGGTTTTCCCGTTCATCTCACTTAATTTACACTCATGAATTCGAACTCTCTCTCACCCCATACCTTATTTTGACGCTTTATCAAACCCAGGAATCAATGGGAGTTTTCAACAGCAACTGCACAACGTACAGTGAACGAATCCGAATAGACGGTGAGTTCACAAAACCTCCGAGACACGACTGATAAATTATGCAGAGCATAAAAACAATGTCAAATAATTAATAATAATTTGAGGAGTCAAAATGACAAGAAAAAACTGCAAAAAGGTCTCACTGACTCATCGGAGCGCCGGAAGGGTCTGAGATCAACTTCACCGAAAAACGCAATTGAGTAGTGCTTCTTGGAGGTTTCGACAAGAGAAATTCAAGGATGATATTTGTTTCTTGAAACGAAATCTATGCAAGTTGTTTTTCCTAATAAATAGCCGCACCAATAATACTTTTAAATGCTAATTCTTTGATCAAAAGATGTTCATAGGCAAGTTTAAAAGGGATAAGTACATGGACTAAGTAAAGGCAATTCCTTGGAACAAATACGAAAGCACGCACAAGGACTCCCCCAAACTTGTAATCTGTTTGTGATCATCGCTCCCATTAGATGAGTCCAAGAAGTGGAGCCCAAATCCTTCCTTAAATTAGTAGGAGTAAGCCAGGAATTGGAATATTAAAAATCAATTGTGGCTTCACTTTTCCAAGTTGTTTTGTAATACAGGTCATGATTACGATTCCTGGGATTTAATCCCAACTAAAATGAAGACGGTGCTCTTAATGTTTTGTCGTAATCTCTCATGCATGATTGAAGTGAAGATCAAGAACTAAATTAATAGTCAATGTCTGTGTGGATTAGAGATTGGGAGATGACTACTGGATGGTATAGATCTTCGTTTCTATGAGAAAAGGAAAATATTTTAACTTTTTGTGAACCCTAGAAATAGCCCAATAGAAACCGATAGAAAAAGTAAGAGGCATCACAAAACAAGGGATGTGTGGCTGTAGAAACCGGAGGTACAGCTCAAGGGAAGTCTATAAAACCAAATAAATAATTTTTTATTTTAAAGTATTTTAAATAACCACAACTCTTTCTCAACATTTCTTAAAATAAAGTTTTATCTATACAAAATATTAGTAATACTTTCAGACTAATATTTTACCAACTAAAATAATTAACATTTTAAAAACATATTAGTAGTTAAAACTATCATACTCAGAATTACCACCACAATTTTTTTAAATACTATTTTTCAACATAGTCACATTAACACTACTATTTTTGGAGAATGGTTAAAATGACAAAATAAATAAGTATGATGTCAATACTTTATATTAATTACTAAATTACAAAAAAAATATGTATAAAAATCACTATGTCATAGCATGTATATAAAATTAAAGGAAATTAATCATATTTATTTATCAACATAAATTTTAAAACACCACTAGTACTAAAGTAATCGTTTAAAATCCTATTAAATTAATTAAATAAAATATTTATAAAATTTAGGGTGTCACAATCGACAACACTCGGTGTCACTACATCAGAACCAAAAGATGGGGTTACGTTACTTTGAACCTTTTTCCATCATCGAGAAAATCGGTGTTGTGGCCTACATACTGTTACTTCCTACGTCAGCAAAGATTCATCAAGTGTTTCACATTGCTAATATGAAATTGTGCAAGGGAGATCATCCAACTTAGTACATGCCTCTACCGCTACTTACTATTGAAATCAGACCTATTTTAGTTCCTCTTATTGTGTTAGACACCCGAATTCTGCTACAACAAGGCCAAGAGACGCCTCAAATTCAAGTACAGTGGCAGCATTTTCCTCCTATAGAGGCTACTTGGCTATGGGGCATTTCGCGCCTTGTATTTGAATTTCCACCTTGAGGACAAGGTAAATTTTAGAGGAGGGGGTAATGTGATGAATAAGGAAAATTACAACAAAACCACAACGGTAACACATGAGCAAGGACACTTGGCACAAGATCCATCCATCAAGGAGATTAGAAAGAGCATGAGAGAGAAGTTCCCTAATAGAAAATATTCCAAGGATTTTATTAAATAGATCAAGGAATGACAATCATAGGAGTAAATGATTGGATGGTGAAATCAATCTCTCTCCCTTTGAGCCTTCTTAGCTTTTTGTATTTCCTCAATTGCATTTCAATTTCTTTAAAGTAAATTGTACTGTTGCTTATAAAATTTAGTACAATTTATCGCTGGTGATTCTCTTGTTCTACTTTCCTCAAAATTGAATCATAAAACAAATTTTATGAGAAGATACAAATCAAAATATCAAATGTTACCCTTGCTGACATGGTTAACCCCAACAATCCTTACTGCAACATAATGGTATATTGAGCAAATGGAAAAAAAAAAATTATCAGACATTAGCTTGAGTTGGCGAGAAAATATTGGACGTCGATGTAGGTCAAATATAATAACACATCTAATTCTAAAGGTATCCGTATTTCATATTATATATCATATAACAAATGCAAAACCGTACTCTAGTGGTAAATAGTATTTTTGTTGAAATTGATTTTATTTGAATAGATTTCGGTGGTAAATTTATGCTCCAATTATAAATGTTTATGCATCCTGTGTCATGAACGTGGTAATAAATTATAAAATGAAGATAGAAGTATAAATAGTAGTTGATAAATAAAACATTATATATGATAACAATAATAGGAGGTTTTTATTTCTAATATTGTTACACAAATTTTATGGCAAGATACCAATCAAAATATAAAAAGTCACTCTTGCCGCAATGGTTAACCACAACAATCCTCACCATAAAATAAGGGGATATTTATTTATTTATTTATTTATTATGAATCATTATTAAGATACTTTACTAGCCAATTTCGGTCCAACAAATCAATCAAATTAATTAATTACTTTTTGACCAATCAAAATTACATAATCCAAATCATTATTAAGATACTTAAATAGCCAATTTGAATTCAACAAATCAATTTTATTAACTAATTTAAATTTATAAAAGTTAATCATTAACTATATAATGCCACTAAGGAGTAAAAGCAAACAATTAATATCGTTAATTGAAAAAAAATTATACAAATATGAGTCGTTACATTTCTCTTGTGGTGTTTGTTTTATGTGTTGTGTCCACATATGCTATGAAAGTTGTAGATAATGACACCATTTGCAAGGCTGAAAAACGTTAACACTTCACTTTGCATAACTCTACTCAAATCAAAGCAAGGTGCAAATCTAATTACCCTTGCCCAATACACCATTGATTTGTTACATACTGAAGTGAACAACACGGTAAAACTTATCAAGACACTAATTCATCAATATGATAAAGATCCTGAAGCAAAATCTCAATACAGGGAATGTTTCGAATTTTTTGGTGGGACGGGTGGTGCTGTTGAAGATTTTGAAAAAATTGAAAACAAGATGAAGGGTGGAGATTACGGTGGGATGAGCGAGCATGTATTATATATCATAACAGATTGTGATGAATGTATTAGCGGAGCCTCACCAGGTGAAATACCTTACCCGGATAAATCTTTGCTCCCAAAATATGCTAAAGTTGTTGAGGACGTTGCTTTTATTTTCTTTGCTATATCAAAATTTTTGATAGGGAATGTTTAGTTTGCAATTTGTATTTTTTTTGGATAATGCTACAATAAATGAGTCAAATTTGAATAATATAAATAGCATTTTCTATTACAATTATTTTATATTAGCCTTAAGCCAAAAAGTAAGTTTATGATAAGACAAGCACTACAAAAAAAAATGATTTGTAGTGGTTGTAAGGGACACATGCGATGGTTATAACCGTAGTAAATGGATGATTGCGACGGTTCTTCAACTGTCTCATATTCTTCATCACGTGGGCAATTTGGGACGGTTCAAAAAACCGTCGTTCCAACTGTCGTCGACATTTGCGACAATTTTTAACCGCCTAAACACATGTTTTGCGACAGTTAGAACCGTCGTTAAACACTCTCAAATTTATTTGTTCTTAAAAAATTGCGACTGTTATCAATCATCGCTATATTCATTTCGAGACATTTCAAACAGTCGCAAGCCTAATATTTTAAAATAAAAAATTATGATACAATTTTTTCTTAATTTTTGTTATACATAGTAAAATAGTACTAACTTTGATGCAAAATATAACATGATATTTAATATGATTGAATAACAATAATCAATTATGCTTATAATAATCGATTATACTTATAATATATATGAAATGGAAAAAAAAATTAGATGTAATTGAAAAAAATAAAAAACCACCAAATAATATATACATGCAATATATCATACTAATAAAAAATAAATAAATATTAAATTGTATGTGTGTGGTTTAGTTTGATTCGGTTCAGTTTTGAAAAAAGAATTGAAAATTCGATTTGATTTATGCATTTTTTCCAAAATAACATCCAAAAAAATTAAATAATATTCGAATTTGTACGATTTTCGATTTTTTGAACCAATTTGAGGTTTTATTCTTTGATCAATTTAAATATCAACATCATTACCTTTAAATATGTTGAAGTATCTTTTATAATATGGATAATTTCATCTGCTTATATTTTATTTTGGTAAATAAATTACTATCTTTAAAAATATAATGCATATTGACATATTCAAAAGTATTCAAATAATAGTAGTAAATAATCCAACTCACTATTAAGATGTTTAATTAGGCAATTAGATTCAACTCAATATTTTGGATTGGAACAATTTTACAATTTAACAAGTAAGCAAAATTCAATCCTAGAAAATAGAATTGACACTCATTGATCAAACTTCATGAGAAATTGAAGAAGAGATGGAACCGCCATGGACAACCATCAAACTTCACTCATGATGAACTTGGACGATATGATCACTACCAATGTCATCATCCTCACTATTGATGAACTTGGACGAGAAGAAGATCCAACAAATCCTAAATGTTGCATAAGAAACGTTAAATTTTTGTTGGTCTCGACCATCTCCTTTTCTTGTCGTTGCAATTGTTGCTCATCAACAACTTTTCTTGCTTCTCTCTTTGCAACGATTCATTCAACACTCAAATTCTGAAGTGATGTGAGTTTACTAAGAGTGTTGTGTGGGATTTGACCATTTAATCCAGAACTTTGTAACTGAAGTGCTATAACTCTTGATTTTTCAGTGTTGCATGTAACTCTAGTCCATTTTCTGCATACAGAAGAGGATTTATTTGCATCATATTAATTAGCTTTCTGATAAGGATCTCAAGAGAATGAACATGATCCATATTTTTTAATAAATTAGGATGAACTTTATTTATTTTCATTTGGTTTGTAATAGTTCTTAGTTTGCTTTAATTTGGAATTGTAATAGTTTTAATATAGATTTAGTTGATGTTATATGTAAGTGAAGATACTTTGCTTCCTTACATTTAGTTTATTTTTATTAAAAACATGATGTAAGCCTAATTTGGGCCTAATGAATGGTGTCACTTATGACCCATTTAGATTTAGAGATAATTTTACTATAACTATGAACTTGTAACCTCATTGAAGGGGAATTTTTTGAATGAATTAAAATTTCTCTAATGAGAATTGTGAGTGAGTTAGGTCTCCTCTTTAAGTTCTTGGATTAGAACTTGCTTGAGTCTTATCAATGGCTTCCTTACCATTGTGGCTATTCTTCATTGGCTTATCAATCATCCTTGATTGTGGCGCCTTCTTCATCTTCTCAACCAAATCCATCTTTTGTTTTTTTATAATTTTCAGTTTCCTTTACATCAAACCCTAATACACAAATTGTACCGATTTTCGTGTTCAGTAACATGTTACCATATCTTGAGTTCTACACACTTGTTTCGGTGATTCAACATCCTAACTTGCGTTTCAGAACGTCATCTTTCATCTCGTTTTGGAATCGGCTGATTCTGAGTTTCGCAGCTCCGTTTATTGTGTTCTCCAACAATACGCGATTTCTGTTCCAATCTGTAAGTTTCCAACCTAGAACGATCCTTAAAGTGAATCATTACAAATAGGATCATATCACTTTCTCTATCAATTCATAGCTATTCTAAATTACTAGCATTTATAGTAAAATATTGTTTAAATTGTTAAATCATCTGTCCAGCCTAGATAAGGCAGTTTATTGTTGTTGTTAATATTGACTTAGTCATCTTTGAACTACATCTGTATTTAATTTCGTACTGGTTAGGCGGCAGTGACATTGAAGAATTCTAAGGTGTTCAAATAATATTTGCATAAATCTTGAAAGATAAATCTAATTGTGCAAAAAAAAGAAGCATACATTTTATTTGTCTAGATTCTCTTAATTCTTCAATTTCTAACAACAAAAAAATCATTAAAAGACAACAACCAGATGCACAAATGAAAAACCAATGTACTATTCGATAGATATGGGGAAACCGGAACTTGATCATTGAAGCAAACTACTAAAAATCGAAGAAAAAAAATCAAAACTGAGAAAATCCAACTATTTATTAAGTTACTTGACAACTGAGATGCTCCTAAATAACAACAAACTCAATGTCTATAATTAATTCTGCAAATCACTTCTCAGCAACTGTGCATGGTATTTTTGTGCATGTCTATAATTTATAATTTTTTAGGCTTCTTTAATCTGCACAAGTTAGAAAATAGAACATATATCCTCTTGACCAATCCCTAATTGACATGAAATGCTACCTGTATCTGTCAATTTTTAATTGAAGATTTGTGTGTCCTCTCCCTACACAATTTTCCATATTCTTCTATGTTTTCGTGACGTGGCTTCATATCAAACTTATGCTCTACTTTACCTTCCATTGCAACACTGTCACCTAAAATAAAGATAAAAGTTGTTACCTAACTCAAGGAAACCAAGCTATAATATTGTGACAACTGAAAGAAAAATAAGCTATATATAAAAGTAGTACTCATCATTTTTTTTTATTATCAATTATCAAATACACAATAGCTCACAGTTATCAGAAACACCATAGCTCACGTAAGGAACTTCAATGTCATATTTACTTTTCCAAGTGTTAATTCTCAACATAAACATCATGTTCATAACAGAGAATTATTTTTTAGTATCCAAGTGTTAATTCTGAATATAACTTGTCTATTGTACTACACTAATACTAACATCAATATTATAACATCAAGTATGGTTTTTAACCTATCCTAGGCCTAATAATGAAGGATAGAAGATTTGAAAACAGTTAACTGATATGAAAGGTATTGTGTCAACTTAAAACCTCACAAATTGAGGGCATACCAATGACTCTAGACAACCCCTTTTTTACATTCCCCACCTGCCACTTAATCCACCAAACTTCATATAAATCAAATGAATAACAACATATGGTAGTATCTAATCTCATTTGAAGTGATGACTGCTAAGTGGACAACTAGGGGAGTAAGGTATCCAATACCATATTGATAGAGCAGAAGTAAGATAGAATTAGATGAAGAGAATTGTTGTATTAATTTATATGAAAACATAAAATGATTCCAGAGCTAATGCTCCTCAGTTAGAGAAAACAATCCTCTCACTGCCCAACCTCTAAGGTGTTACAGAAAAATGAAAAAAACCATCCAACTACCTCCCCACACATTCCTATTTATTAGTGGAATATTAACTCACTATGCTAGCTAGGCAATCACACTTTTCCTGCATTCCCTTTCTTATTCTTTCTCACATATACTCGCCATTGCTTAGGCCTCACCTCATCTCTGTTAACTAAGAGATCCCCCTCATCACTCGTGGGGCCCAACCCATTCCTATCATCACCCCCACCTTCAACAGTAGCCTTGTCCTCAAGGCGCAAATCAGGGAATTGACTCTTCAACAACAGTTCCTCTTCCCAGGTAGCATCTCCAACATCCATGCCTTCCCGTTGAATCAACTATTCTCACTTATGCTGCCCACCATCAAACTTATCCCTCCACGACAAAACCTTAGCAGGAATAATGTCCCCCGTGTCAAACTCCAAACTGGTAGGTAATTGAGTTGTAGTAGTATAATTGCCTATAGCTTTCTTCAATAGAGACACATGAAAAGTAGGATGTATTTTAGATGTTGCTGATAATTGTAGCTTGTAAGCAACCTGTCCTATCTTCTTAATGACTTGATAAGGACCAAAAAATCTGGGAGCCAATTTTTGATGAATTCTATGCACAACAGATTGCTGCCGATGAGGATGTAATTTGAGGAAAACCCAATCACCAACCTCAAATTGCACTGCCTTGTGTTTCTTATCAGCTTGGTATTTCATGTACTCTAGAGATTTGAGTAAATTATCTTTCAGTTGACGCAAAGCTTCATCCGTGTCTCTTAACTCCTGGGCTACAGCTTCTACTCTGGTTTCTCCGTCCAAAAAATGCACCAATTACTGAGGTCTCCTGCCATACACCACCTCAAAAGGGGTGAACCCTGTGGAAACATGGAATGTGGTATTGTACTATAGTTCTGCCCACAGAATCCAATGTGCCCATGTCTTAGGTTGATCTGCAATAAAGCAACGTAGATAGGCCTCTAAACAGCGGTTAATCACTTTTGTTTGGCCATCAGTTTGGGGATGGTATGCCGAAGACATTTTAAGCACCGTGCCTACTAGCTTGAACAACTCTTTCCAAAAAATGCTCACAAACAAAGGGTCACGATCACTCAGAATCGACTCTGGAATTTCATGTAGTCTAATCACGTCCTTCACAAAAATAGCAGCAATGGAGCGAGCAGTAAATGGATGTTTAAGAGGAATGAAATGACTATACTTGGAGAGACGATCCACCACCACCAAAATAGCTTCAAATCCATTACTTTTGGGTAAACAAGTAATGAAATCCATAGATATCTCACTCCACACCAAAACTGGAATAGGTAGTGGCTGTAGTAACCCACTAGGCGTAGTCGCGACATATTTTTGGCGTTGACAAGTGTCACAAGCTTTCACAAAATCTTGCACCCTTTTCATCATCCCTTGCCAATATAACGTGTCTGCCATTCTCCTATAAGTGCGTAGGTAGCCAGAGTGACCCCCACTAGGGGATGAATGAAAATCCTTAAGTAGATCCTCAATAAGTAGATCCTCAATAAATGATATAACTAACCTATTTTTGTAGAATAAGATGCCACCTTTTAAGGAAAACCTAGGTTTAGCAGTATGATCCTTTTGAATAGCCTCCACAATGCTTTTAAGCCAGGGATCCTGCGATACCTCCTGTTGCAATTGGCTGCTCTGCTGCCAAATAGGATAGGATTTAAGAGCATGAATTTCAGCATCCTCATGTTGTCTAGATAAAGCATCAGCCACCTTATTTTCCACTCCCACCTTATACACCACCTCAAAGTCAAAACTCAACAACTTAGCCATCCATTCTTGCTGATTTGTTGTGGTAATACGTTGCTGTAACAAGTGTTTTAGGCTCTTTTGATCAGAATAAACCACAAACCGCCTTCCTAACAAATAATGTCTCCAATGTTGAATAGCTAACACCAAAGCCATTAACTCCTTATCATAGGCTGATTTAGATAACCTAGATGATTCAAAAGCCTTGCTAAAATACGCAATGGGATGTTTAGAATGCAACAACACAACACACACCCCTTTTCCTGAGGCATCACATTCAATTTCAAAAGGAAATTTGAAATTAGGCAGGGCTAAAACTGGGGCAGTTGTAACAGCTACTTTCAATTTCTCAAAAGCATCGGCAGCCGCATCATTCCATCTAAAACCATCCTTCTTTGTCAACTCGGTCAAGGGTTTAGCAATATTCCCATAGTTAGCTATAGATTTTCTGTAGTAACCCGTTAATCCCAAAAAACCTCTCACCCCCTTGACGTTCTTAGGGACTGGCCATTGTAACACACTGCTAACCTTGGCAGGATCCACAGCAACCCCTGCTTTGGAAATGACATGGCCCAAGTATTCAACTTGGTGTTTACCAAAAGCACACTTCTTTCCGTTAGCCACAAACTGATGTTGTTTCAAAATGTTTAGAACTATCTCCAAGTGCTGCAAATGAGCAGTCCAGCTAGTGTTGTACACTAGTATGTTGTCAAAAAAAAAACCAATACAAACTTCCTTAAAAAAGGCTTACAAATATCATTCATCACTGATTGAAAGGTTGCAGGAGCATTGGTAAGGCCAAATGGCATCACCATAAACTCATAGTGACCCTCATGAGTACGAAATGCAGTTTTATGAATATCCTCTTCTTTCATACGAATTTGATGATAACCAGATTTAAGATCAATCTTAGAGAAATAACCCGAGCCATGTAACTCATCTAACAATTCATCTACCACAGGGATAAGGTACTTATCTTGAATTGTAACCTTGTTAAGTGCACGATAATCTACACACATCCGCCAAGATTGATCCTTCTTCTTGACCAAAATAACGAGACTAGAGAAAGCACTAGTGTTGTTTCTAATCACCCCCTGCTGCATAAGGCTCTGAATCTGTTTTTCAATTTCATCCTTGTGTAGATGAGGATATTTGTAAGGCCTCACACTTACCAGACCAGCACCCTGCAAAAGTTCAATGGAATGGCTAGTGTTTCTTGTAGGAGGAAGTCCTTGGATTTCTTTAAATACAATAGCAAACTGATCTAGCAACCTTTGCAAATCCTTAGTCTGTTGATCTGAGACACGAGGCACTTGTGAACCTACCACCTCCATCAAGGTAGGCCATTCGTAGCCTGTTATCAGCCCGAAAGAAGTGATGATGCTTTAGAAAGTAGCCATCTTCTCATCTAAGGTTTGGCCAAGGAGTTTCACCATACTGCCCTTATGGTTGAACACCATAGACATTTCTTTCCAATCCATGGTCACCTTCCCCAAAGTTTCCAGCCAAACAACTCCCAAAATCAGATCCACACCCCCTAACTCCAACACATAAGCATCATAAGAAATCTGCACCATTCCCACGTCCATCTGAATTCCCTTACACCTACCCATAGTTAGGACACGATGACCATCTCCTAACTTGACACCCAAGGGAGTAGAAGGTACCATAGGCAGTCCCAGAGCTTCAACCACCTTAGGAGATATGAAATTATGCGTGGCTCCACTATCAATAAGAACCAAAATAGGTGCACCTTGCAAACAACCCTCTACTTTTATTGTGCGAACCTGGTTTGGAGTTGTGGATACACCAAAAACTCCCATCCCTTTACATTCTAACTCCTCTTGTGCAATCTCTTCTTCCGACTCAGCCTCCAGCACCACAATCTCTCCTTCATCGTTGACCACTTCATCGTCCCCCAAGATAATCAATCGTAACTGCTTCGTTGCGCATTGATGGAGGGGATCCCATCGTTCATTGCAACGAAAACAAAGTTCCTTCGCGCGACGCTCATTAATCTCTGCACTTGGTAAATGGCGAACGCCACGTGAGTGACGGCGCGAAACGTCACCAGAGTTTGGACGTGAAGGTGGAGTAGAATTGGGAGGGTGTGTTGACCCATTTTGAGATCCAAGACCCGACCCGGTATGCATTTTACCCATATTGTTGCTAATCTGGTTAGGCTTTGCAGATCTGTTCCATTCCCCTTCGCGATTGGCCCAATTAGGTTTTTGAAATCGGGCCCAAGAACCTTGACCCGATTTGCAGCGAGATCCAGATCCATGCCCCGAACCAGCAGCAAATTCACTCTTAACATCACGAGCCAAATGCATCGCTAAGTAACGATTACTAGGCCTAAAGGTACGCACACGAGAACGAATGTCATGACGTAAACCACCAATGAAATAACCAAGAAACTGTTGTTCTGGTAAACGGCCACACTGTGAAGAACACAATTCGAATTCAGCAATGTAATCCTCCACGGATCCAGATTGTTTTAATTCCTTCAATTCTTCGAAAGGATTCTCCAAACGACCACCACCAAAACGAACTATCAACACCTCCGTCAAACTCTCCCAAGACAGATCCTCCGTAGAATCATGCCATAAATTAAACCAATGAATTGTAGGACCTTCCATACTAAGCTTCGTCAATTGAATCCTCACGTCTGCAGAAAGGTGTTGTACGTCGAAATATGTTTATGCTCGAGCGATCCAAGCAACTGGATCATCACCGGTAAACGCCGGCAATTCCACCTTCTTCGCAGCTAAACGGAATTCATCTAATGGTAAGGGGACCACTGTAATGTTGTCCTGAGACGTGTCACGCAACGTCAAAGCTCTCTGAATTTCAGAACCAATGAAGTCGCGTAACGACTCAATGCTGGCCTCCACACGTCCCAGATGCTTTTCCACTCCGGTGATTCTTGCGTTCATTCTGGTTTGCATGAACGTAGCAGGTCGGACCAATTGATAGAGCAGAAGTAAGATAGAATTAGATGAAGAGAATTATTGTATTAATTGATATGAAAACATAAAATGATTTCATAGCTCATGCTCCTCAGTTAGAGAAAACAATCCTCTCACTTCCCAACCTCTAAGGTGTAACTGAAAAATGAAAAAAAAAAAACCATCCAACTACCTCCCCACACACTCCTATTTATTAGTGGAATATTAACTCACTATGTTAGCTAGGCAATCACACTTTTCCTGCATTCCCTTTCTTATTCTTTCTCACATATACTCGCCATTGCTTAGGCCTCACCTCATCTCTGTTAACTAAGAGATCCCACTCATCACTCGTGGGGCCCAGCCCATTCCTATCACATATGTTATGTCCATTTGACAATTCAATTGTATCTCCATGCTTTTTGAATCATTGTACAGAAAGAGTCTAGTCTATATTGTTTCCAAATTGAAGTTTAGTATAAAATTGGTTGCCATTTATTATTTAAGAATTTCCAACCAAAATCCTAGATTCAACTTCAATCCTTAAAGTATACATGAACCTTTAAATTAATATCAGCAAGGACTCAATTAATAAACTTCAGAGGTAATGAGAATCTAGAAATAAACAAGAATGAGGTGAATATACATGTAATCGTAGAAGTTAAAGTATGGAATTTAAGAATAACCAACCAAACATGAAATTTTTATGATCATTATGCATATAACAAGGAACTAGGTCATCCGTAAATAGCAAGGCAAGCCCTTTTCTCAGCCAAAATTCCCCAAAACATAAAGAAAAGATACACTACATAGATGACCTTAAAAATATACCTCGAATGCAAGAATTGAAACCACATTTAGTTAAATATTCTGCAAGTATCTTCCCTAATTGCTTAGCAACAGTAACATGTGAAATTTAACTAATGATCCTATTCAATCACTGAAAAATTTGCAACAATTGTCGATCCTCTATATAGGCTCTAACGCTTATGAAGGTTTAAGTTTTCATTTTAAAGATGGATGGTTTCAAAAACTAAAGGAACTGTACATTGAATATTTTCAAGCATACTGATCATTCAAAACAGATTAGACATAAAGCATATGTTAAAACAATATTGGGATCTGCAACAAGAATTAATCAACAAAGCAGAAAAAACAAACAACTGCAGAAAAACGAAAACGAAGAACGTTCTTCATTTTCTTCTAAAACGGAGAACGTTCTTGACATAACTTAAAACCAGAAAACCAGAAAATGGAGATTGATTATCGTTCTCCGTTTATGCAGTTTGAAAACAGTTCTTACAATCAAATTAAACGAAAAGTAAAGAAAGATAAGGGAAGAATGACACCAAGATTTACGTGTTCGGTCTCAATTGTTGAGACCTACATCACGGGCAAGCGAGCAAGATTAATCCACTATTGTTAATTGAACTTTACAAGATTAAAGCCTTCTCAAGATTGATCTTCTAGTATCTATCATTGTCTATGAACCAGCAATACTAGCCTTTTCACTCAATCTTTCTCTTCTCCCTTTAATCTTCTTTCTAAAATTTCTATGAATCACGTATTGCTTATTTTTCCTCTCAGTTTCGTTGTTGTTACTGCTACAACTACAACTACAACTACTTTACTGCTACAATATTACAGCCCTATATATAGTATACACAAACAACTAACTATAGCCACCTATTATAACTAACTTGGCCAAAGTTAGTTATAACAACCACAAAAGTTTAACTAACTTTAGTTAGATGATTTGAGGCACATATTCACAATTCTCCACCTAGACTCAATATCAGAATAATTCAACCTTTAATCTTGCTACCATTGCTGCATCTTTACTCTTTGTCGAAGCCAACTATGTCCAAGCAATGCTTGAACTTAGTTTGTGAAAGTGATTTGGTGAATGCATCAGCAGGGTTGTCCTCAGTTGCAATTTTCTCAACTGAAACCTGCTTCAAATCGATCACATCTCTTATGAAGTGATACTTAACATCAATATGTTTAGACTTATTATGATACACCTGATGTTTGGATAAGTGTATAGCACTTTGAATATCACAATAAATTGAAACACAATTTTGATTTATTCCTATTTCACCAATAAGTCCTTTCATTCATAAAGCTTCTTTAACACCTTCAGTAAGCGCAATGAAATCAGCTTGAGTTGTAGACAGTGCTACCACCGACTGTGTAATTGTTCTCCAACTTACAGCAGTCCCAAATAGAGTGAAAACATACCCATAAATTGATTTTTTAGTGTCCATGTTTCCAGCATAATCTGATTCCACATATCCCTTGATTGGTTCCTTGTCATGATGAGTCTTTTTTAACTTTAAACCTGATGTCAGTGAGCCATTTAAGTACCTCATAATCCACTTGAGTGCTGACCAATGCAATGCTCCTGGATCAGTCATAAATCTGCTGACAACATTCACAGCATAAGCCAAATCTGGCCTGCTGCAGATCATTCCATACATTATGCTGCCAACTCCACTAGCATATAAGGAATTATACTCATTCTTTGTCTTTCCTCATCTATCTTAGGTGAGTCTTGCATATACAATTTGAAATTTTGTCCCAAAGGCGTAGTAACATGTCTTGCTTCATGAATTCTGTTTGTAGGCAGCCTGAGAATGAAATAGTTCCCCCTTCATTCAGTTTCTTTTTATATCCATTCCTAAGATCCTCTTGGCCTCTCCAAGTTCTTTTATCTCAAACTCATTACTAAGATCAGCTTTGAGCCTTTTAAGCTGGTCTTTACTTGAGCTTGCTAGAAGGATATCATCCACATAGAGTAATAGGTAAGTTAGAGAACATTCTTGCCTTATATGAAAAACTGGAGAATGTTCTCGAGCTGGAGAACGTTCTTGACTTTCCTTTTTTAGAATGTAAATACAGCTGTCAAAACTACATCTTTGGAAACCAGTTCTTATCATGAAATCATCAAACTTCCTGTACCATTGTCTAGGACTTTGCTTTAGGCCATACAATGACTTTTTAAGAAAACAAACCTTGTTGCTGCCTTTAGAAAATCCTTCAGGTTGCTGCATATAGATGGTTTCTTCAAGATCACCATGTAGAAATGTTTTGACATCCAGCTGCTCTAATTCCAAGTCTTGTTGAGTTACAATTGAAAGCAGAATTCTGATTGAACAATGTTTTACAACTGGTGCAAATACTTCATTGAAATCTATTCCTTCAAGTTGAGAAAATCCCTTTGCAACTAATCTTGCTTTGAACCTTATCTTCTCTTTTCCTTGAATCCCTTCCTTTTCTTTGAACACCCATTTTGATCCAATTACCCTTTGACTCTTAGGAATGTCTACCAAAGTCCAGGTTTGATTCTTTTCTAATGACTGCATCTCTTCATTCATAGTTGTCATCCAAGCTTCCTTGTCTTCACTGTTAATTGCTTCTTTGTAGTTGCTTGGTTCATCTCTATGAAGATCTTCAGCAACACTTAAAGCATAACAAATCTGGTTTTGTTGCTGCATTGTCATCAAGTGATGTATTAGGAATGACTTCATGATTAATCTCTTGATCTTCATGTGACTCCACCTCAATCTGAACACTCTCAGTATTGCTGTTTGTAGCACTGTCAAACGGGGAACGTTCTGCGTTTCTGCAATGTTCTTCGTTTCTGCAGTACTGAAAAGGAGAATGTTCTTTGTCAATCATGGGCATTCTTGTTTCATCAAACACTACATCTCTTGATATGATGCACTTGGGCACACCTTGGTCAATTCTCCACAACTTGTAACCTTTTATTTCTTTAGGATATCCAATAAAAACACTTTTGATTGCTCTAGGATCCAACTTATCTTGCCTTGTGTGAGCAAATGCTAAGGAACCAAATACCTTCAAATTTGAGTAGTCAGCTGGTTTTCCATTCCACATCTCAATTGGTGTCTTAAATCCAATAGCTGATGAAGGGCATCTATTTATCAAATATACTGTTGTAACTGTAGCTTCTCCCCAAAATGTTTTAGGCAGCCCTGCACTCAAGATCATACATCTGACCCTTTCCAAGATTGTTATGTTCATCCTTTCAACAATGCCATTTTGTTGAGGGGTGCCTGCAACTGTTCTATGTCTTTGAATACCTAAGTCCCTGCAATACTTATTAAACTGCTCTAAAAGATATTCCAGGCCATTGTCAGTTCTTAAACATTTCAGCTTAGTTTCCTTTTGAGTTCCAATTTGCATGTGTCATTCTTTAAATTTAATAAAAGTGTCACTTTCATTTTTAATGACATAGATCCATACTTTCCTAGAATAATCATCAATGATGGTTAGGAAGTAAGAACAACCAGCATGAGTTTTTGTCCTTGAAGAACCCCACAAATCAGAATGAGTATATTCAAAATGTCTAGAGGTGTTGTGTTGGCCAGCACCAAAACTGCCCCTCCTAGACTTTCCTAGAATACAATGATCACAAAATTCCAATTTTTCAATTTTGTCACCATTAAGCAAATTCTGTTTTGATAACTCAATTAAGCCTCTTTCACTTACATGTCCTAACTTCATATGCCATTTTCTAGTAGATGAATGCAAATTAGAGTTAGCAACTGAAGCTTGTGCAATTATAGTAGAACCTTCTAAAATATACAAACCATTTCTTTTAATGCCTTTAACAATGATATTATCTTTATTAATAATAGTCATGATACCATTCTTTATATTTGTGGAATATTCTAAAATGTCAAACATACCAACAGAAATTAAATTTCTTTTTAATTCAGGTATGTACCTTACATCATTCAGTAGTAACTCCTTGTCATTGAACATTCTGAATCTGATTGATCATTTCCCTTGTACCTTACATGATTTGTTGTTGCCTAGCAAAACAACTCCACCATCACGAAGATCTATTGATTCAAAATAATCCTTCCTTGGACACATGTGGAAAGTACATCCTGAGTCTAATACCCAATTCTTTTCACTTTCAGAATTTGAAATCGTCAATGCCTCTGCAGATTCATAATCAGCATCAACAAGCGTAGCATTTCCAGAATCTTGAGAGTTTCTTGATTCATTTATTTCAAGACAATCTTTCTTGAAATGTCCCTTCTTGTGGCAATGGAAACATTTATACTTCCCTTCAGATTTAGTTTTTGAATTGGACCTATGTTTATTCCCATTTGATCCTTTCTTGTTAGTTCTTCCTCTGGTCACATTCAGACTTTCAGCAAGATTATCATTCTTGGTTTCATGTTTTTATAGCTTTCCTTGGTCCGGATAGATGTATACACTTCTTCAAGAGTAATTGTTTGTTCTCTTCCAAACATAATAGCATCCTTGAAGTGTTCATATGAACTTGGCAGGGCTCTAAGCAAGGTCGGAGCTTTGTCTTCATCATCTAGCTTGACTTCTAAACTTTCTAAATCATCAAGAATCTTGTTGAAATCAGCAAGTTGTGCTGTAACAGGTTTCTCTTCGTCCATTTTAAAAGAGAACAATTGTTGTTTCAAGAAGAGCCTATTTGAAACTGATTTAGTCATGCAGAGAGATTCAAGTTTAAGCCATAAGGCTGCTGCTGTTGGTTCCCTTGCAACTTCCCTTAAAACTTTGTCTCCAAGACACAAGATGATAGTACTCTTTGCTTTTTCAATCAGTTCTTCCTTTTCTTGAGTTGACATTGTTGTAGGAAGAGCTGATTCACCATTCAATGCGTTCACCAAACCTTGCTGTACCAGAACAACATGCATTTTTATCTTCCACAGACCAAAATCATTTGATCCATTGAACTTTTCAATATCGAACTTTGTGGTTCCAACCATTGTTGCTCCCTTCCCACAGACGGCGCCAATTTTTAAAACAATATTGAGATATGCAACAAGAATTAACCAATAAAGCAGAAAAAACAAACAATTGCAGAAAAACGAAAACGGAGAATGTTCTTCGTTTTCTGCTGAAAACGGAGAACGTTCTTGACAGAACGTAAAACCAGGAAACGGAGATTGATTATCGTTCTCCGTTTCTGCAGTTTGAAAACAGTTCTTACAATCAAATTAAACGAAAAGTAAAGAAAGATAAGAGAAGAATGACACCAAGATTTACGTGTTCGGTCTCAATTGTTGAGACCTACGTCACGGGCAAGCGAGCAAGATTAATCCACTATTGTTAATTGAACTTTACAAGATTAAAGCCTTCTCAAGATTGATCTTCTAGTATCTATCACTGTCTATGAACCAGTAATACTAGTCTCTTCACTCAATCTTTCTCTTCTCCATTTAATCTTCTTTATCTGATTTCTATGAATCACGTATTGTTTATTTTCCTCTCAGTTTCGTTGCTGTTACTGCTACAACTACAACTACAACTACTTTACTGCTACAATATTACAGCCCTATATATAGTATACACAAGCAACTAACTATAATTGATTAGTTAAAATCACAATTTTTAGTTTCTCTATTTAACTTTGACAATAAAAATAACTTAATGTAAATAAAGATAAGGAAGAGATACCACACAAAGACATATCTTGGTTCACCCAACTTGGGCTACGTCTAGTCCTCACAACTGTGAGATTTTCACTAAGTGTTCAAAGAACGGAGAACAATCTTCTGGTTACACAGTTAAAGATCAACCTTGATCTGTAACTACACATCCTTTCCACCCAGAAAGGATTCAATCAAGTCACCTAACTAATCTGCTAGGATTTTACAATTAACTCTTTTAATCACACTCAAACTATAAACAGTCCTTATAGTTATGAGTTTACACAATAATGATTTAAAAGGTTTGGTTGAATCTGATTATGCTCAACTCTTGTTTAAGAATAAATTTAGAATAAAAGAACTCAGTAAGATAATCTGGAAGTATGAAATAATTCCAGCCTGATTTCTTTTGTGAATGAGATAGGTATAAGAATGCAAGTGAATATGATTTAATGAGAATACATGGCACTTGAAGTTCTCAATGATGCTTGCGAATTTGCCTTCATTTTATAGATGATTTAAGCAATTCATTCTGGTCAGAAAGAGTTGTCAGTAGTGCTCTGTTTTCCTCTGACGCAAGCAATCTTTCATTTGAAAAAAATACACCATTCATGTGACAGTTTTGGGCCTTGCTGTTTGAGTTGTTTTGCTCAATTGTCAAACATATTTTCTATGCTCTTAATGACCCATTAAGCTTCGAAAATACTTGATGATAACAGGCTTTGATCTGGACACTTGATTCGTTCCAAAATTGTTTGGAAAGGAGTGAATAATTTATGTAAAGCTGAGAAGTCTGTTTCTACAGAAACAAAGATTGTTCTTCTAAAAAACGGAGAACGTTGATTAAAGAGGGAGATTGATGATCAATCTGGTCTGATGGTCTTATGGACAATCTGAAGACTTATAATCAATCTTGAAATTCAGTCTTGTTTCAACTTTCTTGACAGTTTTAGACTGGAGAAAGTTACAGTCCGTTTTTTGACATGCTTAGATTCATGATGATTTATCTTAGTGATTCGAGAACCGTTTTAAGTAATAATGATTCCTATCTGTTCCTTGCCATGTACTGATGAAATTGGTATAAAGAATTAAGGCAGAATCAATGTTAAAGTGTTGGAGAAAGTTTGGTGAAGTGGCTGTGTCAATCAATCTTGATTCTGCAGATCAGTCTCTGTTTTATACAGCTTATGACCAAATCTGTTATGTTTAGTTTTTGATCTGATTTCTTTGCTTTTCATGGTTCCTATCTTTAATAAAAACACTCAAGAGCACAAATTAAATTAACATAATATTTAGAATCATAATTAACATTCTTAATTAACCTTTGTTTATTTTCATCAAAACTTAATTTGAGAGTTTGTCTTAACAATTTCCTGCGCTCTTAATGACCCATTAAGATTCTAAAATATTTGATGATAATGGGTCTTTGATCTGGACACTTGATTTGATCCAAAACTGTTTTGGAAAGGAGTGAATAATTTATGCAAAACTGAGAAGTCTGTTTCTGCAGAAAACGGAGATTGTTCTTCTCAAAAACGGAGAACGATGATTAAAAGTGGAGATTGATGATTAATCTGGTCTAATAGTCTTCTAGACAATCTGAGGACTTGTAATCAATCTTGAAGTTCAGTCTTGTTTGAACTTTCTTGACAGTTCCAGACTGGAGAAAGTTACATTCCGTTTTTGACATGCTTTGATTCATGATGATTTATCTTAGTGATTCGAGAACCGTTTTAAGTAATAATGATTTCTATTTGTTCCTTGCCATGTACTGATGAAATTGGTATAAAGAATAAAGACAGAGTCATTGTTAAAGTGATGAAGAAAGATTGGTGAAGTGGCTGCGACAATCAATCTTGATTGTGCAGAACATTCTCTGTTTTGTACAGCTTAAGATCAAGAATGTTCTGTTTTGTTTTTCATCTTATTTCTTTGCTTTGCTTGGTTCCCCTCTTTAATAAAAACACTTAAGAGCACATATTAAATTAACATAACATTTAGAATCATAATTAACATTCTTAATTAACGTTTGTTTATTTTCATCAAAACTTAATTTGAGAGTTTGTCTTAACAATCTCCCCCTTTTTGATAATGACAAACATGTTAATTTAGATTTTAATTCTGATTCTAATTTTAATTTTGAAGAGCGTAAAAGCTCCCCCTTAATTGATGCAATAGATGTTTTTATTATAGTGAAATAAATAATGCAATCAGTTTTTCAGCATAATGGATCTTTCAATGATTTTCAAAATAATGCAATCGCAAATTACAAAATATAAGATCCTGATTACAAAAGGACATCTTAATTTGTCAGAATAAAAACTAAAATTAATTCTCCCCCTTTGTCATACAAAAAGCAATGAGAAAAAGATCCCTATTTGGCTAAAGAAGAAGAAGATCCTTCTGATGATGCAGACTTGGATGGAACGGGAATTGGTTCAGGAGCAGGAGCAGGCTGAACAGGAGGAGGAGGAGGAAGAGGCACACCAAGCTTGGGGGCAATCGTCTCTGCAAGCCAAGACCCCAACATGGAAAATTCTACATCATGCTGAGTCTGTCGAGCCAAAAGGAGCTGTAGGGTTGCCATCAGTTCCGAGTTGGTGGGTTCCTCGGGAGGAGGAATTGGAGCAGCACTGCTTGATGGGGTAGTGTTGGTAGGGAGAGAGATTGGTAGAGGCTGAGGTTGTGGTTGAGAGGTAGAAGTTTGGTTAATGGAAGGCTCGGGAGTGGAAGGAGAAGTCAAAAATTGACTAATTCCAAAAATAGATGAAGTGGTTGTCTGTGGAGAAATGTAGGCAGGTGACATGGTTGACACATTTTGATGGTGAAGCAGTATGGTCATGGTATCATGTGGAGAATGAAGGAGTTGGGAGATAGAGATAAAGTTAGTGGAGGATAATATAGATGTTTTTGGAAAAACGGAGAAGGTAGGATTTGGTGGAGGAAGGCTGGGAGAACGTTCTCAGTTTTCAGGGGAACGTTCGTGAGCATGTTCAGGAGAACGTTCTTGGTTTCGAGGAAAACGTTCTTGAGCATTTTTAGCTGCTCTGTTTGGAGATGGGGAAGGTGATGTTCGGTCTGGAACAGCAGCTCTTCTTCTTGCAGAGAGTTTTCTTTTTAGAGGGGATGGAAAAGAAGAGGTGATTGGGGCAGATTGTCTGGTTGTGGGACAACTAGTGGGTGGGTGTTTTTGTTGTTTTTCTGGTGTGGGGGAAGGCTATCTTGTGACAGTTATCTTCATATGAGCCATGTTTTTTGTGGAGAATTTGGATATTTTGATGAGGGATTTTTCAATGGATAGAGGGATATTGAAATGTTTAAAGACTTTTGTAAGAATCATACCGTAAGGAACAGTATTCTTCTTGTAGTCTTTGGTTGCATCCGCAATCATGTGATGAAGTATTAAAAGAGGGAGATCGAGGCGCTTGCAGTTGAGAAGATGATAGATGATCAACGCATCATTTTCAGAGACATACTCATGGCTTCCACAGTGGAGAAGAAGAGTATGCTAACTCATGTTGTTGAAAATTTTTGGGAGGGGTCGAAGGTATGTGGAGAGGTACCTAGTAGAGTTCTCTTGAAACAGCTCAAAAAGAACTTCAGTTTCTTTAAGATTAAGAGCTGCATACCAGGATTTTCCAAATACAGTAGGACCTTCAGTAAAGAGATCCAAGATGGATGCAAGGATGGTAGGAGTCAGTTTGATCTCAATTCCCTTAATATTTGAAATCAGAAGTGATTTATCAGGGAATGTTTGAGCCTGACAGTAGAAAGCCCTGACAACATCTGGATAGTAAGGCTCAGATGTTTGTAGAATAGCAGTCCATCTTAGAGCATTAGTGAAGTGCTGGATAGCATTGCCATCTACTACGAGTTTGTCAAAGACAAAGACTCGTCCATTACCAATGGGTCTCTAAGCGCATTTGTCTTTAAACAGTTTGGTGGCAGTGGTAGGAATCAGAGGAGTGGATTGTATTTTGGCTTTCTTGGAAGGTGGAGAAGGTGGTGCATGGGAATCAGAGTCGGATGAAGGATCAGAGGAGGGAGATGAAGGATTTTGAGGTGAAAATTTGGTGGATTGTGAAGGAGAGAGAATATGAGACGGAGAACGTTCTTCTGTAGGCGAACGTTCTTGAGTGGGAGAGGGAGATTTGTGATGGACAGGAAAACGTTCTTGAAATGGGAGAACGTTCTGGAGTAGGTGAAGGGGTTTTGGAGTATTTGGAGAACGTTCTTGAGAAGAAGATGGAGTATGGTGGAATTTCTGTTTAGGCGCAGTGGTTTTGAATCTCTGGCGAATGGTTAAGTTTTTTCGTGCCAGAAATTGAGAGATTGGCATGGTGGTTTTTATTTTTGGGGGACGAGTGGTGGGCTGGGTGGGTGCGGGAGATGAAAAAAATCCAATCATGAGTCCCCAATACTTGTAACTCCATCAAAGTCTTCTTTTTCATCTGAGTCCCCAATACTTGTAGAGCATCAGTGAAGTGCTGGATAGCATTGCCATCTACTACGAGTTTGTCAAAGACAAAGACTCTTCCATTACCAATGGGTCTCTAAGCGCATTTGTCTTTAAACAGTTTGGTGGCAGTGGTAGGAATCAGAGGAGTGGATTGTATTTTGGCTTTCTTGGAAGGTGGAGAAGGTGGTGCATGGGAATCAGAGTCGGATGAAGGATCAGAGGAGGGAGATGAAGGATTTTGAGGTGAAAATTTGGTGGATTGTGAAGGAGAGAGAATATGAGACGGAGAACGTTCTTCTGTAGGCGAACGTTCTTGAGTGGGAGAGGGAGATTTGTGATGGACAGGAAAACGTTCTTGAAATGGGAGAACGTTCTGGAGTAGGTGAAGGGGTTTTGGATGTATTTGGAGAACGTTCTTGAGAAGAAGATGGAGTATGGTGGAATTTCTGTTTAGGCGCAGTGGTTTTGAATCTCTGGCGAATGGTTAAGTTTTTTCGTGCCAGAAATTGAGAGATTGGCATGGTGGTTTTTATTTTTGGGGGACGAGTGGTGGGCTGGGTGGGTGCGGGAGATGAAAAAAATCCAATCATGAGTCCCCAATACTTGTAACTCCATCAAAGTCTTCTTTTTCATCTGAGTCCCCAATACTTGTAGAGCATCAGTGAAGTGCTGGATAGCATTGCCATCTACTACGAGTTTGTCAAAGACAAAGACTCGTCCATTACCAATGGGTCTCTAAGCGCATTTGTCTTTAAACAGTTTGGTGGCAGTGGTAGGAATCAGAGGAGTGGATTGTATTTTGGCTTTCTTGGAAGGTGGAGAAGGTGGTGCATGGGAATCGGAGTCGGATGAAGGATCAGAGGAGGGAGATGAAGGATTTTGAGGTGAAAATTTGGTGGATTGTGAAGGAGAGAGAATATGAGACGGAGAACGTTCTTCTGTAGGCGAACGTTCTTGAGTGGGAGAGGGAGATTTGTGATGGACAGGAAAACGTTCTTGAAATGGGAGAACGTTCTGGAGTAGGTGAAGGGGTTTTGGAGTATTTGGAGAACGTTCTTGAGAAGAAGATGGAGTATGGTGGAATTTCTGTTTAGGCGCAGTGGTTTTGAATCTCTGGCGAATGGTTAAGTTTTTTCGTGCCAGAAATTGAGAGATTGGCATGGTGGTTTTTATTTTTGGGGGACGAGTGGTGGGCTGGGTGGGTGCGGGAGATGAAAAAAATCCAATCATGAGTCTCCTTTTTTGGTTTGTAGGAGTTGATTGAGAGGCTTCAGATGAAAAAGAAGACTTTGATGGAGTTACAAGTATTGGGGGTTTTGATTGAGGAGTTTCAAACGAAAAAGAAGATTTGGGAGGAGTGACAGGTTTTGTAGAGGTTGTTTGAGGATGAGTATCAGATGATTCATCTTACTCAGTGTTTAAGATGATAAAAATAAGCAGGTTTAGTGATTGGGGTTCTTGAAGTCCCAATTCTTGCCAAGACTCTCATTGAGCGTCTTTGAGGTGCGGGAGGATTGACAAATTTCTTTGGTGGTGAAGGATTGGTGTAGGATTTGTGCAAGTGTGGGGGAACTTGGGCAATGTTAGTAGGAGGGCAAGAGTGTAGAGGGGGAAGAACAGTAGATAAAGGTTCAGGGATGGAGGAGTTGGGGTTGGATACAGGGGAGGACGAGAGGTAGTTTGAAAAGGAAGAATCTGACGAATGTCTTGGAGGAGTTGGGAAAGTGAACGACTGTAGGATGGTGAGAAAGATGATGATGGTGGTGATGTTTCTGTGCATGCATTTTTGCGAGGAGATTGTTTTGTTCGAGCCATTGTTGTTTGAAACTGAGGGTTATGGAAGATGAAGATTGAGGGAGACGAAGGTTGAGGAAGGAGAAAACTATTTCTGAAACTGAATAGTTGTGTTAACTGCAACACATTTTTGCAGTTTTTCAAGAGAGAGAACAATGATGACTTAAACCTAGGGAAGTGACATGAGTTGGGGGCGGGAACCGATTTGAAGGCTTGTCAGTGATCTTTGACACCCTAGAGACACGCGCATTTAATGCTAGGACAAGTCTTTCCTGCGCATGAGGAAGGTGACGATTCGAGGGAAGGTTTGAAAAACGAAGAAAGATGTCTGAAAAACGGAGATTGATAAACGTTCTCCGTTTTCTGCATAAGCAGTTTTAACACAAATTTTCAGGATTTTCAGTGTTTCTTTGATTGAATTAAAACTTTCCTCAACCAAAGGCTTTGTAAAAATGTCAGCAAGCTGATTTTGAGTATCAACAAAAATTAATTCAATATCCTTTTTGTTAACATGATCGCGAATAAAATGATGTTTTATTTCAATATGTTTTGAACGAGAATGCTGAATGGGATTTTTTGATAAATTGATTGCACTAGTATTATCACAGTAAATTGGAATACCTGAGTAGCTTACAGAGAAGTCTTCAAATTGATTTTTTATCCAAAGAACTTGTGAGCAGCAATTTGCGGCTGATACGTATTCAGCCTCGGTGGTTGATAAGGCTATAGTATTTTGTTTCCTGCAAGACCAGCTTATCAAAGCATCACCCAGAAACTGACATGCTCCACTGGTGCTTTTTCTTTCAATTTTATCTCCAACATAATCAGCGTCCCAATATGCTATAAAATCAAAATGTAAACCTTTTCTATACCAAATGCCAAGATCAGTAGTTCCAACAAGATATCTAAAAATTCGTTTCACAGCTGTTAAATGGGATTCTTTTGGCGCAGATTGAAATCTAGCAAATAATCCTACTGCGAATACAATATCTGGCCTGCTAGCGGTTAAATACAGCAAGGAACCAATCATACCTCTATATTCTTTTTCAGAAACAGATTTTCCATGTTCATCTTTGTCTAATGAAGAGGATGGATGCATATTTTTGCTTCATTCATTTTGTACTTGGTTAACAAATCTTTAATGTATTTTTCTTGACAAATAAAAATACCATTTTCATGTTGTTTAATTTGTAATCCAAGAAAATATCTTAACTTTCCCATCATGCTCATTTCAAATTCACTTTGCATGAGTTTTGAAAAGCCATCACACATCTTTTCATTAGTTGATCCAAAGATAATATCGTCGACATACACTTGTACAATAAGTAAATCATTTTTATCAATTTTCTTAAATAGTGTAGTATCAATTTTTCCTCTATAAAATCCATTTTTGATTAAGAAGGAACTTAACCTATCATACCAAGCTCTTGGTGCTTGTTTTAAGCCATAGAGAGCTTTTGTAAGTTTGAAAACATGATTTGGTTTTGATTGATCATCAAAACCGGGAGGTTGTTTTACATAAACTTGTTCATTTAAAAAGCCATTTAAGAATGCACTTTTAATATCCATTTGAAATAATTTAACAAGTTTGTGAGATGCATATGCAAGAAGTATACGAATAGCTTCTAACCTTGCAACAGGAGCAAAGGTTTCATTCATCATAGTCTATACCTTCTTGTTGATTGTAACCTTGAGCAACCAATCTTGCTTTGTTTCTTACTACCTTACCTTCTTCATCTAATTTGTTTCTGAAAACCCAGCGTGTACCAATGATTGTTTGATCTTGAGGATTTGGTACCAAGGTCCAGACTTCATTCTTATCGAACTGCAGCAGTTCTTCCTTCATGGCTTCAATCCAAGATTGATCAACTATGGCTTCTTTAATTGATTTTAGTTCAACTTGAGAAATCATTGCCATGTTGTTTTCATCATTCTTGAATGACTTTCTGGTTCGAATTCCATTTGCTGTATCCCCAATGATTTGAGTTCAAGGATGATCTCCTATCGTTCTCCAGCTTTTAAGTGGAGAATGATACGGAGATTGTTTATCAATCTCCGTTTCCTGCACATCAGTTTTCCAGCTTTCCAAGAACATCTTTGTTGTTTAGAATATAACAGTAACACCCAAAAATGTGAAAATATGAAATGTTTGGTTTTCTGTTTTCCCAGATTTCATATGGAGTTTTGTTTATGATTTTTCTTATGGATACACGATTTAAAATATAGCATGATGTATTGATAGCTTCTATTTTTTCTTTCAACAACTCCATTATGTTGAGGAGTCCTTGCACTGTGAGAAATGCCAAATTCTTCAGGAAAGGTTTTAAAAGAAGCATTTATGAATTCTCCTCCATGATCACTTCTAATAGAAATAATGCTAGATTCTTTTTCATTTTGTACCTTTTTACAAAAGATTTTAAAAGCTTCAAAAGCATCATCTTTTTGTTTTAAAAATAGTACCCAAGGGTATCTTGAGAAATCATCAACAATAACAAAACCATATTTCATTCCTCCTAAACTTGTTGTTTTGACAGGACCAAACAAATCTATGTGAAGTAATTCAAGAATTCTGTTTGTGGAAATAAATTCCTTTGAGTGAAAGCTACTTTTGACTTGCTTTCCCTTGACGCATGCTTCACATATTTTGTCTTTTTCAAATTTAGTTCTGGTAACCCTCTAACGAGTTCTAATTTTGAAATTTTAGAAATGGTTTTCATGCTGACATGCCCGACCCTTTTATGCCCAATCCATTTATCTTTATCAATAGATATGAAGCAAGAATCATCAGGCAATTCTTCAAGATATAATACATAAAGATTTTTCTTTTTGGTTCCAGAAAACAATTTTTCACCAGATTTTGTTTTTATGATTTCACATAGGTTGGGTTTGAAAATAATTTCACAGCCATTGTCACACAATTGACTTATGCTTAAGAGATTATGTTTCAGACCTTCAACATATTGAACATCAGTTATTTGAGCAAAGTTTTTCTTACCAATTGTCCCTTTAACTTTGATTTGAGCTTGGTTGTCATTTCCAAAGGTGACTGACCCTCCATCTTTCTTGACGAAGGACATGAAACAATTTTTATCACCTGTCATATGTCTTGAACAACCACTGTCCAAGAACCATGGCTTTTTCTTGACACCTTGAGAACCAACCTGCAGTTTTTGTTTCATTAACTTTTGGTACCCATTTTGTCTTGGGTCCTTGTGGATTAGTTCTTGATTTTGATTTTCTGTTAATATGACATATTGATTCAGAGTGTCCAATTTTAGAACATGAGGAACATTTGATCATTTCTTTTTTAATAGATTTTTTTACTGGTTTTGACAGATTTTCAGAACTTTCTCCGTTTTCTGTTTTAGCTGGAGAACGTTCTCCTTTTTCTAAGGAAAATCTGTTTTTGTTCCAGATCGTTCTCCTCTCTGTTTGTTCTTGATTTTCTCATCTTTTTTCTTAAAATAATATGCAAATTCAAGATGTCCAATTTTGCTGTAGTATGAACATTTGATCTTGCATTTACTTTCTCTTCTTTTTGGAATAAACTTTTTTTCATATACTTTGGTTTTCTGAGTTTGATTAAAACCGAGACCTGCTTTATCAAATATTCCTACTTGAGATCCCATGATATGTTGAAAGGTTTCACTAGCTTTAATGAAGTTTAACAGATCATTTTTAAAAAGTTCAACTTCAGATTTAAGGAGAATGTTCTCCTTTTGAAGTGCAGAATGTTCTTGATTTTCTTGTTTTTTAGTGTGAAAGTTTTTGGTCTGAGATTCTTTCAGATTTTGAATGATTTCTTTTAGCTTATCATTTATAGCCTGAGTTCTTTCTTTCTCTTCCTTTTCTTTATAAAATTTATCTTTTAAAGAATTACACTTTTGAATGAGTAAGTTTGAATCATTTAGTAAGTTGTCAAATTCTTTTTCCATTTGTTCACATAAAATATAGGATTCAGAATTTGTTACCTCATTTTCTTCAGTGTTTGCCATTAAGCATATGTTGGCTTCTTCATCTTCTTTTTCATCAGATTCATTTGAGTTATCCCATGTGGCCATCATTGATTTCTTTTTGAAAGAAAATTTGTTTGGTGTTCTTTTGTTCAGAGGACACTCAGATTTGTAATGTCCTTGTCACGGCCTAAAATTTCGAGCGTTTCTCGAATTCCATGGAGTCGCCACCAAAGTTTATTTTAAAATAGGGAAAATATTGGAAAAAAACCCTTAAAAATAAAAAAAAAATAAAAAACGGTCTTTGAAACCAAATTTTGAGTTCCGGAGTCGATTATGCGTAGGGAAGGTATTAGCACCCTACGACATCCGTTAAAAAAACGGTTACCTATAATTAATTGTGCAAAATTAATATTAACTTAAATATATTTTTTTCTCCTTTTTAAAATGCAAATATAATATTTGTACGAAAATAATCTAATGATAAAAGTACATTTAAAATATAGAGAGAAAAAAATAATCTAGTGATTAAGTTCCAACAAGCTACGAAGTTCTTTTAAACTGTCAACCTGAGGCTTTTTGGCTTTCACATTCATAGTTTTCCTTACCATTGGGGTTGTAGTTTCATTGTTGGAACCCATTTTTAATCAAAGATATCAAAGTTTTTTTGTTATTATGCTTGACAAGAGTGCGATCTTGCTCCTACGTATCTCCTGGTGCGATGGAGAAATCAAAGCTACGTAGTTCTTGGGTAGAGAAAACGGATGTGTTGATTGCTTTTAAAGAAATTGTGTTTTGTTGTTGATAAAAAAATGTTTTGAAAAAGAATTTGTTTGATTTGAATAATATTTTAAAATGCAAGTTTTAAGACTATTTAGTCGTACAACTCGTGTCTCGAAAAATTTAAGGAGTAAAAAGATGTCATATCTAATTTAATCATTTTAAGAATATTTTATCATTTTTGGTTTTAAATATTAAGTTTTAAAATTGTCAAGTAGTATAACTGGTATCTCGAAAAATTTAAGAAGTAAAAATATGTCGCATCTAATTTAATCCTTTTAAGAATATTTATTATTTTTTGGTTTAGAAGCTTTAAAAATGTCAAATAGTACAATTTGTGTATTAAAATTTTAAGGGTAAAAAGATGTCACATCTAATTTAACACTTTTAAAAAAAATTTATCATTGCTTTTTTTTTAAGAAAAAAAATAGATACTAAAGTTTAAGTGATTCTTCGAAATATTTTACAATTTAATAAGTGAGGAAACATAATTCATTTTAAAATTAAATAGCACAACCCAAAAATAAAAATATGTTATAATATAAAATAAATGATATTTATCGCTAATTAATTATGTTCATAATTATTTACATTAAACAGAATTATTTATATTAAATGAAATAAATATGATTTATTAGTTAAGTAAAATAAACGTATGAGCAATAATTATTAGCTAACGTGAATATAGGTACAACGCAGGAAGTAAGGGATCTGAATATCGAGGCGGTTGTTAAAATGGGGTGTTGTTAAAATGGATTTGAATATGTTTATGGGTATGAATTTTATTCTCTTTTGATTTTTTTGTGTGACTGTAATACTCTGTTGAAAAAAACTCTCTCTTCTATAACTCTTGAATTTTCTCTACCAAAAAATCATGTCCCCTTTACAATTGATTTTTGTGTCAATTTATAGATTAAAATATTAATCCTTGTGTTCACAAGATAAACTTAAGCAGTGATTTTGAAAGAGGCGTGTTGCTAAACTAGTTGCGTGTTGCAGAAAAGAGGCGTGATATTGAAATGAAAACGGGCAGGAAAATCATGAAAATAAAATGATTAGGTTTAAATATGTTTTTGGTCCGTGTAAATATGACCTTTTTTGGTCCTTACCATTACGTGGACGTTACAAAAATGTTAACTCGGGAAACAGTTTTTGGTCCATGTAAATATAACACTTTTCAGTCTTAGTCTCTGAAAAATATTTTTTTGAATTTCCTCCCTGCAATATTCAAAAATCTCCTTAAATATATAATAACATACAAATTGATCTTTATTAATGATAAATTTATGCCAAGTAATGTTTAAAATATTTTCACTTCAATAATTTAAAATTTATTAATCTTCTGTTTTATTTATTTATTATTATTAAATTAATTTTCATTTCTTGTTTCAAAAAAATCACTAAAATCTTCTGTTTTATTTAATTATTATTATTAAATTAATTATATTAGTAAAAAATAATTAATAAAATAACTTTAGATTTAAGTCTTATAATTTTAATTAAAATCTCCTTTTACGCTTTAGATTTTTTTCATTGTAACTTAAAATAAATAAAATATATATTA
>JBBPBP010009780.1:9729414-9761895 GCA_037974735.1 Cicer chorassanicum
TTTTATACTAATATAATTAATTTAATAATAATAATTAAATAAAACAGAAGATTTTAGTGATTTTTTGAAACAAGAAATGAAAATTAATTTAATAATAATAAATAAATAAAACAGAAGATTAATAAATTTTAAATTATTGAAGTGAAAATATTTTAAACATTACTTGGCATAAGTATATTAAATAAAATATAAAATAAAATGAAAAACAATAAAATAAAATGAAAATTAAATTAAATTAAATTAAAATTAAATGCAATTAAATGAAAGAAAAATAAAATGAAGTTAAATAGTACAATAAAATAAAAAATGAAAATTATATACATATTTTTAGAGTTATTTTTAGTTAATCGGACAAAATTGAGGTACTACAGCTGCCCCTATTTAATTATTTTTTATTAGTAAAAGATAATTAAATATAAAGACCTAAATTTTGTATAAATTATAGAAGTAAATTAATTTCAAAAACAGACAATAATTTGATATGTAAGGTAAAAAGTTGGTGATTGGCAAAATGAAAAGCATCATCATAGTTTCCGATGGACATAAATAAAAACATGATCCTCTTCGGATTGGATACCGATGCGTAGATCGATGTAAATAAAATGATCAAAGAGAGAGAAATTTATTTTTTTGTTATATATATATATATAAATTAATTAAATAAAAATAAATAAATAAATAAAATAAAAAATAAAAGAGAAACATGTTATGGTAATTGCAACGCAAACGTATAATGAACAATGTGACACAAAAGTTGTTGAGTATAAATAAAGTATAAATATAAGATATGCATGACTCATTCATTATACATTGCACAAGGTTCTTGAGTATATTTAAAATATGAATGAAGATGCATAGATCATGTGTGACTACATGGAAAATGTAAGATGCATGCAATGTAAGTAAATTCTTTTATTTCTATGGTTCCCCGATCCTTACACAACTTTATACGCCTACAAGACTCAATGGATCAATGGAGATAACAATCGTTCTTTGTGTGATGACTCTAGTATATCTTGTATGACATCCCCCTTATTCGAGGTGAATGCATTGTTTAAAATAATTACCTCTTTTTTTTTACCCCATATATGTTAACAATCTATCGAGTTCTCGTGTATATATTTTTCAAGTGTCAAAATAATTAAAATGTTTTTTTTTTATTTTATTTTATATTTACACACATTTCAGATTCCAAAAATTTATTATCATAAAATAATAATTTTCTAAAAAATACTAGAACCAAAAAAAAAAAAAAACATGAGGCTGAATCAACTTAGAAAGAGGGTAATGTATAGCATCGAATGACAAGATTGGAAAATGTACATTCATTACTTTGAGAATAATACAATTGAACTAAAGGTTACAATGTAGAGATGAATGTGTTTAGCTTTAGTTGGAGAGATAACAACGCTAGTCATTCCTGTAATTTAGGACTTCTAAGAATAATAAAATGCCCCAGTTTGGACCACTTGATCTTTTTGTTATCCATAACTTTTGCATGGACCGCTCTTTCAAGTTTTCAATCCATTGGGATGCTCTAATTTTTGCCTAGGTCGCATTTTCAGGTTTTCAACCTAGCGAGCCCATTTTTTCAATTGTTTTTTATTTTTATTTTCTCAAGCATAATACTTTTTGACTGCATATGAGTTTACTGGAAGTGGAAGCTCATCTCAATCCATTTCTGCAAGTATTAGAGCTCCCCCAGAGAAAGCTTTTTTCACAACATATGGTCCCTCGTAGTTCGGGGTCCATTTTCCACGAGAATCCCTTTTGATGGGCAATATTTTCTTTAACACTAAGTTTCCTTCTTGAAACTCTCGAGGACGAACTTTTTTCTCATATGCTTTTTTAAGTCTTCTTTGATATAGCTGGCCATGGCACAGAGCTATCATTCTCTTCTCTTCTATGAGATTCAATTGGTCATATCTTGATTGAACCCACTTTGCCTCTTCTAGTTTTGTTTCCATCAGGACTTTGATCGAGGGAATTTCAACTTCAATGGGAAGTACCGCTTCCATTCCATACACCAATGAGAAAGGAGTTGCCCCTGTCGAGGTGCGAACAGAGGTTCTATAACCATCTAATGCAAAGGGAAGCATTTCATGCCAATCCTTATATGTCTCCACCATCTTTTGTATGATCTTTTTGATATTTTTATTTGCTGCTTTTACAGCCCCATTCCTTTTTGGACGATATGGAGAAGAATTATGGTGTTGAATTTTGAAATTATCACACAAGTCCTTCATCATTTTGTTATTCAGATTGGTCGCATTGACAATGATTATCTTATTTGGCAAGCCATATCGACAAATCAATTCTCTTTTGATGAATATGACAACCACACTTCTCGTCACATTGGCGTAAGAAGCGGCTTCAACCCATTTTGTGAAGTAATCAATAGCTACTAGGATAAATTGGTGTCCATTTGAAGCTTTAGGCTCAATGAGTCCAATAACATCCATCCCCCACATTGAAAATGGCAATGGTGATGTTAAAACGTTCAGAGAAGTGGGCGGTACATGTACTTTGTCTGCATAGATTTGACATTTATGACATTTCTTTATGTAACTAAAGCAATCGGACTCCATGGTTAACCAATAGTAGCCAGCCCTTAAGATTTTTCTTGCCATAGCGTGCCCATTTGCATGAGTTCCGAAAGAACCTTCATGAACCTCTTGAATGATTTTCTTAGCTTCCGCTTGATCCACGCATCTGAGGAGAACCATATCATGATTTCTCTTATAAAGCACCTCACCATTTAAGAAGAAGTTCATTGACAACCTCCTTAAAACCCTTTTGTCGTTCTCTGAAATACCCAATGGATATTCCTTATTCTTGACATAGGATTTGATATCATAAAACCATGGCTTGCCGTCAGACTCTTCTTCTATTGATAAACAATATGCAGGTTTATCCCTTTGTTGAATTTTTATGACCGGGACGTCCTGATCGGTGCTTATTTTGAACATTGACGACAATGTGGCCAGGGCGTCAGCTAATTGGTTTCCTTCTTGAGGGATATGGTGAAAAGTAATCTTCTCGAATTGTTCTGTCAGTTCTTTGATATGGGTATGATACGGAATCAATTTGGAATCTCGCGTTTCCCACTCTCCTTTCATTTGATGGATGACCAACAATGAGTCTCCATATACCTCGAGAATTTTTGCTTTTGATTCAAAAGCAGCTTTAATGCCCATAACACATGCCTCGTATTCTGCAATATTGTTTGTGCAATCAAAACACAACCTAGCAGTAAATGGAGTTAACTGGTTCTCTGGGGAAATCAAAATGGCTCCAATTCCATGTCCTAACGCGTTAGAAGCACCATCAAACACTAATGTCCATTTTTCTCTATCAGATGATTCAGTCTCTTCAAATAAAGTCATTATGCCTTCATCGGGGAATTCACACTGCATTGATTGATAATCTTCTACAGGTTGTTGGGCCAAGTACTCTGCCAGGGCGCTTCCTTTGATAGCTTTTTGTGTAACGTATACCAAATCATATTCTGATAACAACATCTGCCAACGGGCAATCCTCCCAGTAAGAGCAGGTTTCTCAAAGATGTATTTAATTGGGTCCATTTTAGACACCAACCAAGTTGTATGACACAACATGTATTGCCTCAACCGACGAGCAACTCATGCTAATGTGCAACATGTTCGTTCAAGCAGCGAATACCGGGTTTCACAGCTGGTGAACTTTTTGCTCAAATAATAAATAACATGTTCTTTCTTACCAGATTCGTCATGCTGCCCCAATACACAACCGATTGACTCGTCAAGTACTGTTAAGTACATAATAAGTGGTTTCCCAGGAACATGAGGCACTAAGATTGGAGGTTTTGAAAAGTACTGTTTAATCTTTTCAAAAGCTTTTTGACAATTCTCATTCCATTCAACCTTTTGGTCTTTGCGCAACAACTTGAAAATTGGCTCGCATGTAGCGGTGAGATGCGATATGAACCTGGCAATGTAATTCAATCTACCCAAAAATCCACGAACTTCTTTTTCCGTGCGTGGAGTGGGCATTTCCTGTATTGCTCTTACTTTATCTGGGTCCACTTCTATCCCTTTTTTACTAACGATAAAACCGAGGAACTTGCCTGATCTTACACCAAAAGTGCATTTAGTAGGGTTTAAACGGAGTCTGAACTTCCTTAGTCACACAAATAACTTTAGAAGGTTAACAACATGGTCCTCTTCGGTCCGAGATTTGGCAATCATATCGTCCACGTAAACCTCTATTTCCTTATGCATCATGTCATGAAACAAAGTTACCATTGCATTCTTCAATCCAAATGGCATCACTTTATAACAGAAAGTCCCCCATTGTGTGATGAATGTAGTTTTCTCCATATCTTCGGGAGCCATCTTGATTTGATTATACCCTAAGAAACCATCCATGAAGGAGAAAAGAGAATATTGAGCAGTGCTATCTACTAGGACATCAATGTAAGGCAAAGGAAAATCATCTTTAGGACTAGCTTTATTTAAATCCAGATAATCAACGCACATTCGAACCTTTCCATCCTTTTTTGGAACTGGGACAATATTAGCAACCCATTGAGGATATTTTGCTACTGCTAAGAAACCAGCATCAAATTGCTTTTTGACCTCTTCTCTAATTTTAAGTGACATATCAGGCCTCATCCTCCTCAATTTTTGTTTAATTGGAGCACATTCGGGCTTGAGTGGTAGCTCGTGTTCAACTATGTTAGTATCTAGCTCAGGCATATCTTGGTACGACCATGCAAAGACATCCACATAATCAAATAAAAGTTTCACCAACTTTTCTCGTTCAGTTTCTTTCATAGACATTCCAATTTTAATTTCTTTCTTATCATGCTCAGTCCCTAAATTGATCACCTCGACAGGTTCTTGATAGGGTTGGATTATCTTATCTTCCTGTTCAATTAACCTTTCTAGTTCTGGGGGAGGCTCACAATCGTCTTCACAATCCTCATCAGCGTGATTAATTAGGCGTTCAAAATCACAAGAATGGGTTTTAGCGCTGCTATTTTCAACATATTCGTTTTCGACTCTGCATTGTTTAAATTAAGAAGAAAAAGGAAAAAGAAAATATGAATAAAGATTGCCAAAAGAGAAAAAGAAAAGCAGTTGAAGAATTCAAAAATGCATTGTTTAAATTACGAAGAAAAAGGAAAAAGAAAATATGAATAAAGATTGCCAAAAAAAGGAAAGAGAAAAACAAAAACAGTTGAAGAATTCAAAAATGCATTTATTGATAATAAGTACGGAATTGAAATACATGCGCCCTAATTATTTATCCTTATAGCCTTGGGCAGAGCAAAAGGAGTTAAAATACACAATTACTTTGAACGTGAATTAACAAACACGGGAAACTCGATGATCTTCCAATTGTTGAGACTGGTGTTTGGAGGACAAGAGTACGCCAATTTGAGGGTATTATCATCAACATGGTCCTCTTCTTCCGCAACAGCCACATGGTCAGCATACACTATTCTCGCGCTCTGAAATGTTTGGCGAATGTCACAAATAGAAATCTTCTGTGAATTCAGTGTCTGATTTTCCAAACGAGCCATCCTGGTTTCCCTTTTTTCTTTTACAACCTTATCTTTGTCAGCTTTAGTAGGTACATATCCCAAACCGTACCTATCGTTCTTTTCAGGTATATCTAACAATTTTCCCAATTTAGCAAAAACTCCTCCTTCCAACATCGATTTGGTAGACTTTAAGGATGTGGTAGGAAACTTTGGTTCTTTTAAAGGAGATCATTCACCCATGAAGACAACATTGGCGATTTCTAATGCTTGAAAGGAAGTCTCTATGGCTTCCTCCGTGTCCTCAATGTAGCCCGTAGAAGACAGATGACTAACTATCATATCTTCTTCCCCAGATATTATCACCAGCTTATTTTTCACTATAAACTTTTGCTTTTGATGGAGAGTGGATGTTACTGCTCTAGCAGCGTGAATCCACGGTCTCCCTAAAAGGCAACTGTACGCTGGTTTAATATCCATCACTTGGAAGGTTATTCCAAAGTTATGGGGTCCGATTTGAATTGGCAGGTCAATCTCACCAACAACTTGTCTTCTGGATCCATCAAACTCTTTCACCACTAAAGCACTCGGCTTCAAACAAGCTCCATCAACAAATAGTTTTGATAGTGTTGATTTCGCCATGACATTCAACGATGAACCATTATCAACAAGCACTCGTGCAAGAATATAATCCTGACACTTCACAAAGATGTGTAGTGCTTTATTATGCTCTGTCCCTTCAGTTGGTAATTCGACATCGCTAAAACTCAGACAGCTACTAGCGGTGATGTTACCGACAACCCCATCAAATTGGTCGACAGTGATATCATGAGTAACATGGGCCTCATTTAAAACCTTCATCAGTGCCCTTCTATGTGCTTCAGAATTCAATAACAAAGAGAGAACAGATATCTTGGAAGGAGTTTGATTTAGTTGATCCACCACTTCATATTCACTTTGCTTGATGAATTTCAAAAATTCGTTAGCTTCTTCTTCAGGCACCGTCCTTTTGCTAGTCTCTGGTCCTTTTATAGCATGACCTTCTTTTTTTCTAAATTGTTCAGGAGCATATACTCGACCACTCCGAGTCACCCCACCAATCCTTGAAATGTTGGTGACATCAATTCCTTTAGGTTCATAGTTATCACTTGATTGATGATCGGCTAAATGGGACGTGGCTTCATAATTCCAAGGTACCGCCTTGGTATTTTTATAAGGAAAAGGAGTTGGGGCTTGGACAATTATTGTATTGGGCCTGTGAAGAGTTGGTTTGAGATTCTCTTTTCTATAGAGGATTTCCAATGGTATTTGGAAAGATCCACTATTTTCCATGCACGACTTTATGGTCAACACATGATCATCTTTTGCACACTGGTCTATCTCATCTTCAATGGCATTGACAAAGGTATCCCCATGGCCCGACAAAGGGTTACTCCCTACGTTGGGATCGTCTTCCTTGAAGGTAAGCCATTTTGCATTGATCAGTTCTTGCACTTTAGATTTTAGGGCTTGACAATCTTCGATGGAATGCCCTACGGCTCCTGCATGGTATTCACATTTGGCATTTGGGTTGTACCGTTTTGGGAATGGTGGCTCTAGAGGTTTCATTGGTCTTAGGACTACCATTGAATTCTGGAGTAGGTGAGGCAACAATTGGCTATATGTGATGGGAATCGGGTTGAAACGGGTTATCTTCTTTTCTCGATTAACTAGTGGTCTGTAGTTATTCGGGATTGGATTTTGGTTCCATTGGTTTTGTTGTGAAAACGCAGCAGTTGGTGGTTGGACCAAAGGTGGTTGATAATAAGGTGGCCTTGAAGGGTGATATTGGGGGTATGGAGTTTGTGAGGTCGCAGCCACATATGGATAAGGAATGTAGGAAATTTGGGGTATCGGAGGCTGAAAATTCAGAGGTCGATAAGAATTCATGGCTGGAGAATAAGAGACCCTTGGGTTTGCCATTACAACGTTAACATCCCCTTCTTTCTTCTTTGTGAATCCCATCTGAGGTTTCTTCACACCGCTCGCTGCACATACGATCTTACCATTTATCATGCCACTTTCAACTCTTTCTCCTATCATGACCATGTCAGAAAAGTTTGATGACATACTCCCAATCATCTTATCATAAAAGGGAGACTGAAGAGTATCCATAAACATACCAACCATTCCCCTTTTAGAAAGGAGGATCTTCATGCGATGTGACTTCTCTCCACCGTTGTGCATATTCTTTGAATGTTTCATTGTCCTTTTTCGACGAATTTTGCAATTGCATCCTGTCAGGGGCTATGTCAATGTTATACCTGTATTGTTTCAGAAAGGCATCAGCCAAATCTTTCCATGAACGAATTCGATTTCGCTCGAGATGCATATACCAATTTAATGATGCCCCACTTAAACTATCTTGAAAAAAATGGATGAGAAGTTTGTCATTATGAGCATGAGAAGCCATTTTTCTACAATACATGGTCAGATGGTTTTTAGGGCATGTGACACCTCTGTATTTTTCAAACTCAGGTAACTTGAATTTTGAAGGGATCACCACATCGGGAACCAAGCACATATCAAAAGCTTCGAGACCATAGACATTACTTCCTTCAATTACTTTTATTCGTTCTTCTAAAACATGAAATTTTTCTTTCGACTGTGTATCGTTACCAACATGAGGTTGTTGCCAATTTCCATTAGCATCCAAATGGGGTACTTGATGTGCACTAAATGGAATGTTTTTTGAAGGTATAGTGTTTTAGGGTGGCACGTAGTCCTGAGGAGATGGGATTTGCGATTGGTTTAGGCTTTGAGAGTTGATATTTGAGTGGTTTGGATTATTGTCCATGGGATTGATGACTAAGGGTGGAGTATAACCATGTGGGAGACCATACAAAGGAAATTGCATGGCTGGCGCGCGAAATTGTTGGGTAGTTGGGGTAAAGCCTGGTGGGTGAGACGGGGTAGCTTGGTGTTCTTCATTTGTAGTTGGAGGATTCCCATCTGCATTATCTTTCGTTGTCAAAGCCTGTATAGCCTCTAGGATTCTATCAACCTTGTCCTTCAATTGGCTAACATCCGCTCTCATCACTTCTTGGTTTTGCTCAAGTTCATCCATGATCTTGGAGTTTGCGCGAGTCCGATAAGGATGTCAGGGAAACAGCTTTATTGATTTTTTTTTTTCTGAAAGATCATATGATGCTAGTTAAAAAAAAATGAAGATTTATACGCATGCATGTGGGTATTAGAGAACCATTGATTTCGCAACCTAGGCACAAACATCTTTTTAGAAAACATAAAACAAGCTCGTTCATTGATAATTAAAAGGGTACAAGTGCAACATTTCTCTCTATATCTGAAATACATTGTTTCTATAGCTCTCGTCGAATTAAACTATTCATTAGTTCTATCAAACTATTACAATGTTGAATAAAAGTAATAATCTCAGCAGGTGTGACAGATGGAACTATGCTTGCTTCTGCTTTCCTTAAGAGTATGGGAACCCTTTCGATGGCTTGGTTGGCTATAGAAGTGAGTTTTTCACAACGATCCATCCACATTACCCCTTCTGGCCCAAGCATCTCTATTGCTTCCACTTGTTCCATCATTCGGTTTCTTAACATCTTTGCTTCCTCTTGTTCCTTCAACCACGCATCTCAGTACATAGCAACAACTTCTTGTTTTTCAATTTTTTCTTCTTCTATCCTTGTCTTATATTCTACTACCACTCTCTCCAACTGTTGTTTCAAATCTTCCAATTGTCTCTTCGCATTTCTTTCACTACTTTCTGAATCTTTCAACCATTTTTTCAACTTTTCAACCTCCTCTCGCGCCTGGTCTCTTTCTTGTCTTCTCAAACATAAAGACTCATCTGAAGCCCTTAAATTGCATTGAAGCTTGAGCTTATAATCCTCCTCTACCTTTGCCCTCTTATTTGATCTTTCAAGAGAGATCGTCTTCTGCTCATTTTCCAACAGGGCGAACTCATATGCTCGACGGACTACCATCAACTCTTCTCGCATATTCTTTTTTCCTCTTCCGCCTCTAGAATTGATGCTTGCAACTTCTCAATTTCTTCACTAACAATAATGGGTTGCATTGGTATTTCATCGACCACCTCAGATGTACGACGAAAAGGCAGCTTGATCTTTTGGACCCTATTCTTGACCCACTGTCGGTAGCAATTATCTGCACCACAACTTCTACTTTCAAGTTCCTTCCCTTTTCTGATTATCGTCTTCCAAGATTGACGTACTCTCCTCAAATCTTCAATGTTTTCTAAACCCATGTCATAAAGAATAAAAAGGGTTATTAGTTTTTGCATTGGTTCTCCTATGATAGGATACCCCAGTTGCCTCAAGGCCAATACTGGATTATAATTCACACAACCTCTAGTCCCCATAAGTGGCACATTAGGGAATGTTCCACATTGGTATATTACCTCTTTTACCTCTTTCCAACTCGCATACCATCGAACTGTTTTTTCATTAAGATCTACCAACCTCTAAGCCCATTCTCGATCATCCTTTATGTCAACACAACAGTTCTTGAAATCATTGATAGGGAAACGCTTTCGGCACCCACTATCAAACATATGATTCACCAACCAGACGTACAAAACCGGTAAACAACACAAAATTCTTTTGCCTTTTTTTTCATGACAATAGTTAAGTGTATAGTACACGTCAGCGAAGATGGCTGTTGTAGGATTTTCTCCTCTATTCTTCAAGGCTAGGAAGACATCGATTGCTGCTAAATCAATAATTTCTTCATCACTCGGTAATAGAACAACTCCATAGATGGTGAGAGCTAGCACCTCCATAAAAGCACTCCAATCTTGGGCTTTAGCTAAATGATGTGCTCTTTTCTCAAAAAAACTTCTTAGGTAACCAAAAGTCCCTTTCTTCTCTTGGCTAATCAATATTTCCTCTTCAACCCTTAGTATCTCAGCTATTTTGGTTGTGGATGGATAATTCCCCATGTAACGACAAGGTTTCCCTTTTTCTGGGGAGTAGCCTAAAATTGGTCCAAACTCTTCCAAAGTAGGCGCAAGTTGGAAATCTTGAAAAGTGAAGCATCTCAAAGGAGAGTCGTAGAATTGAGACAAAGTGGTAATAGTCCCTATTTGTACATCCACATCCAATAAATCAAGAATCTTTCCATAATTCTTGGTAATTGTTGACCGGTGATTAAGTTCCAACAAGCTACGAAGTTCTTTTAAACTGTCAACCTGAGGCTTTTTGGCTTTCACATTCATAGTTTTCATTAGCATTGGGGTTGTAGTTTCATTGTTGGAACCCATTTTTAATCAAAGATATCAAAGTTTTTTTGTTATTATGCTTGACAAGAGTGCGATCTTGCTCCTACGTATCTCCTGGTGCGATGGAGAAATCAAAGCTACGTAGTTCTTGGGTAGAGAAAGCGGATGTGTTGATTGCTTTTAAAGAAATTGTGTTTTGTTGTCGATGAAAAAAGGTTTTCAAAAAGAATTTGTTTGATTTGAATAATATTTTAAAATGCAAGTTTTAAGACTATTTAGTCGTACAACTCGTGTCTCGAAAAATTTAAGGAGTAAAAAGATGTCATATCTAATTTAATTCTTTTAAGAATATTTTATCATTTTTTGTTTTAAATATTAAGTTTTAAAATTCAAGTAGTATAACTGGTATCTCGAAAAATTTAAGGAGTAAAAAGATGATTTAATCATTTTAAGAATAATTTATCATTTTTCGATTTTAAATATTAAGTTTTAAAAATATCAAGTAGTATAAATGGTATCTCGAAAAATTTAAGGAGTAAAAATATGTCGCATCTAATTTAATCCTTTTAAGAATATTTATTATTTTTTGGTTTAGAAGCTTTAAAAATGTCAAATAGTACAATTTGTGTATTCAAATTTAAATGGGTAAAAAGATGTCACATCTAATTTAACCCTTTTAAAAATATTTTATCATTGCTTTCTTTTTAAGAAAAAAAAAATAGATACTAAAGTTTAAGTGATTCCTCGAAATATTTTACAATTTAATAAGTGAGGAAACATAATTCGTTTTAAAATTAAATAGCACAATCCAAAAATAAAAATATGTTATAATATAAAATAAATGATATTTATCGCTAATTAATTATGTTCATAATTATTTACATTAAACAGAATTATTTATATTAAATGAAATAAATATGATTTATTAGTTAAGTAATATAAACATATGGAGGAATAATTATTAGCTAACGTGAATATAGGTATAGCGCAGGAAGTAAAGAAACTGACCAAACAATTTTCTAATGTGAATATAGAAACAGGAAGAAAGCTATTATACTCTCTGATCAAGCAGTTTTACAACGTACACAAGAAAACAAAAATCTCAAACAAAACACCTCACCACACATAACACATTTTAACATTCACAAACGCAAAATCCCAACCAAATCCCAACCAAACCACCATTTACACAAAGCCAGACAAAACCTCATCTTTCTAGTTTTAAATCTTAGTTTCTAGACTTTACATATTTCAATAGTATACAGTTTGAACAAAATAATGAGAAAATACATGCCTTTCCGGATGCCGATGAAGATCGAGGGGTGGTGTGCGACGCTTTTCCGGATGTCGATGAAGATCTAGGCGGTTGTTAAAATGGGGTGTTGTTAAAATGGGTTTGAATATGTTTATGGGTATGAATTTTCTTCTCTTTTGATTTTTTGTGTGACTGTAATACTATGTTGAAAAAAACTTTCCCTTCTATAACTCTTGAATTTTCTCTACCAAAAAATCATGCCCCCTTTACAACTGATTTTTGTGTCAATTTATAGATTAAAAGATTAATCCTTGTGTCCACAAGATAAACTCAAGCTCTGGTTTGTAGGATGCAGTGATTTCGAAAGAGGTGTTGCTAAACTGGTTGCGTGTTGCAGAAAAGAGGCGTCGTATTGAAATGAAAACGGGCAGGAAAATCATGAAAATAAAATGATTTTAAATAAAACGAATGAAAAATAAAATGAAAAACAATAAAATAAAATGAAAATAAAATTAAATTAAATTAAATGAAAGTAAAATAAAATGAATGAAATAAAATAAAATGAAGTTAAACAGTACAATAAAATAAAAATGAAAATTATATGCATATTTTTAGAGTTATTTTTAGTTAATCGGACAAAATTGAGGTACTAGAGTCCCAACTTATTACATCCAAAACATGTGATATGGCTCTTGTCTATTTCTTCTTTGGGATTTTCTCTTTTGTTTGGGAATCCTTTCTTGATTTGGTCTCTCTTTCTCATCATTCTTTGAATTCTTCTAGTGAGAAGAGCAATTTCTTCATCAGCATCTTCTTGACCAGCTTCTTCTGGTTCTTCTTCTATTTGGACAAGCATGCTTTCTGGAGATGCTTTTAAGGCTATTGCTTTTTCTTTCTTGACAGGTTTATCTTCTTGTAGCAATACCTCATGTGCTCTTAAAGTTCCAATTAGTTCTTCTAATGCCAGCACTTCAAGATTTTTGGCTTGGCTTATAGCTGTTACCATTGGTCTCCATATGACTGGAAGACATCTCATGATCTTTCTTACTCTGTCTTGTACTAAGTAAGTTTTTCCCATAGATCGCATTTCATTCACTATAGTTGTGAACCTTGAATACATTTCATCAATGGTTTCTCCTTCATTCATTTCGAACAGCTCAAATTTTCTTATGCCGATGTCTATTCTTGTTTCTTTGACATGGTTTGTTCCTTCATGATGAATTTGTAGTGTATCCCCGATTTCTTTAGCAGTTGTGCATTCATCAACTCTTTCGCTTTCTTCCCTGCTCAAAGCACACAATAAGAATAATTGAGCTTTAGAGTTTAAGAGCACCTTAGTTTTGTCTTCAGATGTCCAGTCGATTTCTTCCTTCTTGGCAGAGTTTGAGTCATTTTGATCAGCTCTTGGAATGAAATCTTCATCTGTAATCATGCGCCACATTTCTGTGTCTTGAGACTTTAGAGACAGTTGCATCTTGTTTTTCCAAAAGTAGTAATCAGTTCCATCAAAATATGGTGGCTTGTTTGAAGATCCTCTTTCAAAAATGTATTTTTCTTTTGACATTTTTTCTTCTAGATCTTTTTCTCTAGCACTTGGTTAAAGTGTTTCTCTTAGAGACCTTGCTCTGATGCCAATTGAAGTAGCAATGTCAAGTTACAAGGAAATGGGTTTGAATTGTAATCTTGCCTATTTAAAATTTTCTGTTAAAAACTAAAGAAAAACAACTCAAGAATGATCTTGGTTATGAAAACATAAACGAAGAACGTTCTTGTTTCTGAAACAGAAAACAGAGAATGTTCTTGATTAGTTAAAATCATAGTTTTTAGTTTCTCTATTTAACTTTGACAATAAAAATAACTTAATGTAAATATAGATAAGGAAGAGATACCACACAAAGATATATCCTGGTTCACCCAACTTGGGCTACGTCCAGTCCTTACAACTGTGAGATTTTCACTAAGTGTTCAAAGAACGGAGAACAATCTTCTGGTTACACATTTAAAGATCAACCTTGATCTGTAACTACACTTCATTTCCACCCAGAAAGGATTCAATCAAGTCACTCTATTAATCTGCTAGGATTTTACAATTAACTCTTTTAATCACACTCAAACTATAAACAATCCTTATAGTTATGAGTTTACACAATAATGATTTAAAAGATTTGGTTGAATTTGATAATGCTCAACTCTTGTTTGAGAATAAATTCATAATAAAAGAACTCAATAAGATAAGCTGGAAGTATGTAATGGTTTCAGCCTAATTTCTTTTGTGAATGAGATAGCTTCAAGAATGCAAGTGAATATGATTTAATGAGAATACTTGGCACTTGAAGATCTGAATGATGCTTGCGAATTTGCCTTCCTTTTATAGATGATTTGAGCATTTAATTCTGGTCAGAAAGAGTTGTTGGTAGTGTTCTGTTTTCTTCTAACTAAAGCAACCTTTCTGTTCAAAAATAATCCATTCATGTGACATCTTTGGGCCTTGCTTAATTTCAAACATATTTCCTGCGCTCTTAATGACCCATTAAGATTCAAAAATATTTGATGATAATTGGGCTTTGATCTGGACACTTGATTTGATCCAAAACTGTTTTGGAAAGGAGTGAATAATTTCTGCAAAATTGAGAAGTCTGTTTCTGCAGAAAACGGATATTATTCTTCTCAAAAATGAAGAACAATGATTAAAAGTGGAGATTGATGATTAATCTGGTCTGATAGTCTTCTGGACAATCTGAGGACTTGTAATCAATCTTGAAGTTTAGTCTTGTTTCAACTTTCTTGACAGTTCCAGACTGGAGAAGTTACATTCCGTTTTTGACATGCTTTGATTCATAATTTATCTTAGTGATTCGAGAACCGTTTTAAGTAATAATGATTCCTATTTGTTCCTTGCCATGTATTGATGAAATTGGTATAAAGAATTAAGGCAGAGTTATTGTTAAAGTGATGGAGAAAGATTGGTGAAGTGGCTTCGACAATCAATCTTGATTCTATAGAACATTCTCTATTTTGTATAGCTTAAGATCAAGAATGTTCTGTTTAGTTTTTCATCTGATTTCTTTGCTTTGCTTGGTTCCCATCTTTAATAAAAACACTCAAGAGCACAGATTAAATTAACATTCTTAATTAACCGTTGTTTATTTTCATCAAAACTTCATTTGAGAGTTTGTCTTAACAAGAAATACAATGAGACAAAGTCAATATATTTGGGGTTACGATAGTATTATTCTAGTTCGTTTGTATATTCATAGAGCAGGTTAAAAGTTATTTGGGTCTCATGTTGAAAATTGTCTACCTTTGAATGAAGTAAATAAATAACTCGCATTACTAAGAATTGTGATTAATCAAATAGAACAAAAAAGTTCACATAGTCTTAGGACATATGAGCTCAACATAATAGAGTTAAAAAGTGTCCTACAAAAATTACTTATAAAATATCAATTCTATGACGGCTCATCGTCTACTGGATATAAAGATATATAATTAAGAGCTTTATTCCATTAACTCTCTTGCTCTCTACAATTCAACCCATCTTCATTTTGTCTTCCTTAACTATCCATCACACAAAACTCCAAACACTGCCACGCTTTTTGCACCAACCTCCAAATGTGCAAAGGTGGCCGAAACAGGTCGCAGTGCTGCAGAATGGGTTGCTAAGGTTGAAAAAGAAGATATGAAAAGGGTTTGGGTCGGTTGGTTGGACTATGATGAATGGGAATATAGAGAACAATTTCTAAAGTTTTCTTATGGTAACTAATGAGTCAGAATTAAAAAAATATTATCAAATCCTCGTCATAATTCCAACTAAGCCATATTTTGACACTTAAGCATGCCATGTCTTCAGTTTTAGAAAGTCAAAGTTTAGTAAGGATTAAAAGCAAAAAAATATTAAATGAAAGAAGTATATTGAATAACAATATTTTTGTAGGACTAAAACTAAATTTTTTTTCTCTATTTCACAAGATAAGAAGCACTATTGATTTAGTATTTTATTTTTTGTTTGGACAAAAAGTACTATTGATTTTTTTTTATTTTTTGTTTGGACACAATGTATAATGTAAGACACATATAAGTCATATGTTATATTTCTATTTTCTTCCTTAAAAAAAGTTTTCTATTTTTTTATTAATCGTTTTATGTAGCTACACTACTATTTCGTTTCTAATATAATGTGATTTAATTTAACCAAGTAACAGAACTCAAGTGATTAATAATAAATCATTCAAGAGAACTCGAGTTTCAATTTTGGTTGAAACAATTGTTGGTCAAACTTTACGTACCTCCAACTTAACTTTGAATTAGTGATTGTAAAAAAATTTTCTAGGTTGAAAGGTGGTTGTGAAAAACCATTCAAGATTGAAAGGTGACCGTAAAAGTCCTTTATGGGTTGAAAGGTGAAGATTGTAATTGATCAAGGTTTTATTAAGAGAAAATGTGTATAGGAGAACGTTCTAGTTCTGAAGCACATAGTGAAAGTTTCACGGTTGGGAGGACAGGACTAGCCTGGGTTGAGTGAATCTGTATATTTTTTGTGTGTGAATTTTTTTATCTCTTATCTTTAATTATTTGAATGTACATATCTGATATGATCCTATTTGTAATGAATCACTATAAGGATCGTTCTAGGTTTGAAACTTACAGATTTGATCAAAAATCGCGTATTGCTGGAGATTGCGATAAACAGAGCTACGAAACTCCGAATCGGCCGATTCCAAAACGAGGTGAAAGATGACGTTCTGAAATGCAAGTTAGGATGTTGAATCACCGAAAACAAGTGTGTAGAACTCGAGATATGATAACAGGTTACTGAACACGAAAATTGGCACAATTTATGTATTAGGGTTTGATGTAAAAGAAACTCAAACTTATTATTATTTAGTAAAAGAACCAAGAACAGAATGGCGCCACAATCTAGGGATTGATAAGCCAAAAAAAACGCCACAAGGATTAAGAACCTTGATAAGTTCAAAGTGAATTCTTTCAAGAACTCTAGAGAGCAAAAGCCTCACAAAAAAAAATGTTCTAAAAATAATCCCCCAAAAAAGATAAGAGTTTGCCTTTTATAGTGGCACCTCCTTACAAATTATTTAAATTTGGCCCAAATGATTTTTTTTTTACAATTAGGCCCAAATTTCTTACTAATTCAGTCTACTACTTTAATTAAAACTAATATTAAAATTTGATAACACCTAGAATCAGCCTTCATTCCTTAGCTTCTTCAATTTGGATTAAGCAATTGACTATCTTGGGCTTCAAGTCTTCATGAGTTGTACTTGCTTCAAATAAAGTGGTTATCAAGTTATTTAGAACCTCCTTTGCCTTCTTTGACCTTACTCTGTCATTGGAGTTCCAAGACCTTGAATATCTTCTATGCTTCCTTCCTTTGTTATGCTTCCTTCCTTTGTTATGCATTCTAGTTCCTCATCAATATCACACTTCACTATATTGTTTTTATTTACAAGTTTAATCTTGAGTTAAGAATGCTATAGTCACATAAGAGCTTACTAATCAAATTTTGATTACCAAGTTTAATCTTGAGTAAACATCAATTAAAGTACAAGAACTAAATTTTAAAAGGGTCACAGCTCAAACCCCATTTCTTACGACTACTCATTCCATTTGAAATATCTCTCTGAAAGTAATAGGTTTTGAAGTACCACTATCAATCACCCAATTCTTTCAACAACACTAATAGTATAATACTCATCAATAACAAGCAAGTCATCAAATGTCACATTAGTATTGTCTTCATCAATATGTTCTTAATTTTTTCCTTAACTTTAGTCATCATTCTCCTTTTTAAAAAGCCAACAATTCCTAATCATTTCTACCAAAATTGTAACCCTCAATAACTTTGTACTTGTTTTTAGAATTGCTTATACTTTGGTCTCTATTACCTGAATATCAGTTCTTGTTTCTCCCTTTTGATTCAGTAACCAACCATTCTGACTGCGACAGAGAATCTTGAGACTTTTTTTTTTATCATTTCTTCATTCAAAATACTACTTTTGACAAGGTCCATTGACAAAACACCATTAGGAGTACAATAAGAAAATGACATTTAAAAAAAATTACGAGTCAAACAAGGAACATAGAAGCAATAACGCCTAAGTTTCATCATCAAACTTAATACCCATAGCAGAGAGGTGATTCATAATTCCTAGGAAATTATTCAAACGATATCTCGATGAAGTCACTTCTTGAATGTTCAAGGTTAACAACTTCTTTATCAAGTACATCTTGTTATTTCATGTCTTCTTCACATAAATCTGCTCAAGTTTATCCCACAATGATTAAGCATTTGTATACCTAATAATGTGATTCGACCCTTTATCGTCGACCCACTAACAAATTAATCCACACACTTGTCTGTAGTAAATTCAAATTATCAATAGTCTTATCAATCGACTTTGCTGTATTGAACACATGTTGGGGAAAATTCTTCCCATAAAGCAAATCCTTCATCTTACTTTTTCAAAGGGCACAATTTGAACAAGTCAAGGTCATCATTATACGAGTTATTTGACTTCCTTAATTTACCACAAAATAATTATCACAAGAGACCAAAAACTCCAATGCTAGTTGTTAGGACTATAATGTCCAACAAAATATTTGGAGCTCACTAAATTAAGTATTTCTTGTGCAAGCTGAATAGAAAAATTACCAACGAAAAAACAATACCAAAAATAATAACAATAAAGGAGTAAAAATTTATAACTGAAATACCTCAAATTTAATGGTAAAAATCATAGTCGTTCAGACCAAAAAAGCAACTACACTATATAAAGTACTCTCTCCGTCTCATAACAAGTGTCATTTAAGCACACAATAAATTGTCTCTAAATGAATGTCATTCTCAATTTTCAATGCAACTTTAATAATTTTTTTCCTATATTACCCTTCAATAATTATTATGTGCACAATTTACAAAATATTATTGTACTTTACATTGATAATAGTGAAAAACTCAGTAATAGTTAAAATGATTAATTTAGTCAAATGTGTCATCTTTTTCTTTTAATTATTACATCTTTTAATATGTGTACAAAAACTTTAAACGACATTCATTGTAAAACGGAGGAAATAATAAGTACAACAAAAAGTCTTTCTAATAACTGAATAAAAAGTCTTCCATTTAAGACTTTTTTTTTTTGCAAATCAATAAATTATTTTGGGATGAAAAAAAATAAAGAATAATTCAAGAAGTGAGGTAAGTGTCTCCATTGTATACGGACCACTCTTTGCCAAGAATTGGGTGCATGATATGTGCAATATTTGAACCCGTAAATGACAACAACAAAAAAAACACATTTCATTAAATTGTTTGAGTTTGAAGTTGGGACCTCTAGTGTGGGAGAATTACACCACCCAGATTGATTTGTTGTTTCCATTGGCCAGAAGAATAATTATTGGAGTGATTTCTTTTCACTATGTAGAAACAAGAAATACAAATATAAATGTTTCCTCTTATAAATTGTATTAGTATATTCTTTTTAACTTTCCAGTATCGTTGCGTGCACTGTGCACATGTATGTTCCTTCCTATCCTACCAAAGTGTTTATTTGTTTAGATTAACGTTTGTAAATGTAATTTTGAATAAATTTTATTTTGTAAATGTAAAATTAGTTTTTTTTTAATATAATTTATATTTAGATATTTTTTCTATAAATTTCATTTTAAAAAATGAAATTTGTTTGCATTATACAACCTAACATACTTTTAAATATGTATTTATTAAAATAGGTATAGATTTTATTATAATATAATGTAAATTTTGCTGTTAGTTGTATTGTGCAGTTAGTTGTAAAATGGATAGGAATTTTTTTTATATTTTTAAATGTGAAATGGACAATTCACAAGTATCAATTATGTTACTTTTGACTAAACGTGAATTTAGAGCAAAATTAAGTTTGTAGAATTAGTTTTCAAAAAAACCAAACATAATGTCAATCTATTTTTTAATTACAAAATTAAATTTAAAGTTGCAAATGAAAAACCACACATACTCTTAAAATATACACAAACCCCTGCCTAAGCAATCTAATAAAGTTATTTTAAAAAAAACTTCCTCCGTCTTTAATTATAAGCATTCATTGAGAAAAAATTGTCCTTAGAAATAAGTTATCTTTCAAATTCCAATATGCATTTTTTTAATAGTACTAATTTGTCTTAAAATATAAAAAAGTCAAATATTTAATACATCTATATACAAAATACAATTTAGTCATTTTTCTATACAAAATAGACACATTATAATACAGAGCTAATTTTCTAAATATAAGTGTAAAATATGCAATAGACACCTATATTTATGGATAAAGAGAATAATAAACTTAAGAAATAATAAAATTTATTCAACCAAATAGTTAATGAGTTTTTACTTAACGATAAATCACTTAGAAGTATTAAATTCAATTGATTTGACTGAAATTGAAATAATTTTTGTTAGACTATACTCATTTATGGTCAAACTTTAAACTTTTAAGTTTTATTTATCTTAGAAACCATAAGATTAAGAAAAAAAAGGACTAAAATATATTAGGTTACAATTGTATGATACGATATTTGAATTATATCTTTCGAAATTACAATACTAAAATACTACTAATACAGAACCAAAAATTAATATTAATAAGTTTTGATTAAATCTCTAATATTTATTAATATAAAAGTAAGTGTGGTCTCTGTAGTTTTAAATTTATGAAATGTAATAAAACATCAAACTCTTCTTTTGTAATAATTTTAAAGATTAAATTAACTACTAAAAACTAAACTCACTAATAAAAAATTTATTCAAAGATTAAAATATTAACAAATTTAACTATATTTTTGTGTAATAATTATTTGACTTAATTGCAGTTTTAGTCCCCCTATTTATACTGATTTACGAAATTGGCCCCCCTATTTCAAAAGTCGATAGTTTTTGTCCTCCTTTAGATTTTTAAACTAAAAAATGACGATTTGATATATTTTAAATGACGTGACATATAATTCTACAGTATAAAACCATCTAGATCCATTAATTATTCATATGTCATTAATTAAATTAAAAATATGAAAAAATTTCAAAGTTGAAAGTTTAGTTTTTATGACATTTTATTCCAATTTCATGTGTGTTAATCACTTTAAATCATCGTATCATGTGTCATGTTATTCAAAACATCTCACGTAATCATTTTTTAGCTAAAAAATCAGAGGGATGGACCAAAACTGTCGACTTTTAAAATAGAGAGATCAATTTCGTGAGTTAGTATAAATAGGAGGACTAAAACTACAATTAAGCCTAATTATTTAATAATCAATTATATGACCTTATAATAATTAACTGCATATATCTAAAAATAACTTATAAAATTTAAGGATATCTAGCAACAATCACACAACTTCACTCCACCCTTGACTATTAGCTGACACACCATAGACCAAACTCTAATCATGGATCCAACAAGCAAGTAGCATCAAAGGATTCAGATTTTCTACTCTAATTGTGCTACATTAGATTAATTTATCGAATGTATAATAATAAAATCATCGGTAAAAATTAAAAATTGCTTGTAACTACGTATATAAAATTACTGCAGTTAATCCTAGTCTCCACACCAAAAGTTCATGTCAAGGAAACGTATACATACTGGTTTTCATGAATGTGGATAAATATACTAACTCAATTCATTTAAGTTTGAGTTCATATGAATTAATCTATTTAAATTTAATGATGTTTAAATTGAGTAGCGATTTAACATTTTAATAATATGAATTAACATTTTAATCTATTTAAATTTAATTTTTTTTTTTTAAAAAACAACGTATTTATTTTTATAACATGCGAACTCAACCCAAATCAACCGCTTATAATCGAAACTATTGTTTTGTGCTACAAGCTTATGAAACTATGGAAAATTATAGGTCCTTGGAGAATGTTTCTCGTGGAAAAGTTTTTTTTTTTAGTTCAATTTTAATTTTGTAGAGGATCAAAGAAGTATTCAATCTATTGGAACATTAATTGAATCTTAATCCATGTATCCTTCATATTTCGGCTTGGTCTCCTAATTTTAACCTTCATGCTACTCTTGAAAAATATTCTCAGCGTATTCTCACTAAGTCCAACAAAAAAAAAACAAAGAAACAGGCAGGCAGAAAAAGAAAGTGATTTATAATGTTGATCGTTATAATACCAGGGTCGGAAAGGTTCTACATCTATCTCTTTCTAATAAAGGCTATTTATTGGAATACTAGACGTACCGCAAATTTTGATACTCGGATTGTTTTAAAAAAATTATACACTTTGCATAAATCAGATTTTATTTTTTTATTGTGGAACCTTGGACTGGTTGAGATCACATCTCTCCTAATTTTTGGAAGTCAATTAAGTTATGAAACTTTATGGACAATGATAGAGGAGATCATCTTCCGAATCTTTGGAATTTTTGCTCTCCCCAATTTAATCCATCTATTTTATCTGTCTTTAGTCAAGAAGTCATTTTTTTTTCTTTTATTTTGAGTAGCAGACAATTATTTTGACAGCAACCTATACCTCCACTAGTCATATTATTAGGAGGGCTCTTTGGAGCAACATCACATATCTAATACAACAGTATCTTGGACCTTGGTTATAGTAGGAAACTTTAGTTATTTTCTTGTAGCCCATGAATAACATGGCGGCAACACGCCACATGCGAGTTCATGTGATGATTTTGAACATTGGTCTAATAATTGATGTTCACTCATCAGCCCACTTGATGAGCTTTCTTTTTTGTCTTCCACTTCTTATTGTACGCTTACAAGGAATAAATTTGATCATTTTCCTCTTCTTCTGATAATGCATAAAGGTATCAATTCGTATAGTTATTGGTGCATTGTTAATTCACAAATGTATAGTAAAAGATATTGCATTGATTTCAGCAGTATTAATTAAAGGATACAATTGGAAAGAAGTGTATTGAAAATTAAAAAATCAATTATTTTACGACAATTTGTGTGCAAATCGATCAATTATTTTAGAACGAACAGAATAAAAAATATTTGAAAAATTGACGTCAAGTGTCCCGTTCTATATATCCGAACCACTCTTTGCCTGGAATTGAGTGCATCTGGATTTGGATCAATATGGGGCAATATTTGAACCCGTAAATGACAACAGCAAAAACATATTTCATTATATTGTTTGAGTTTGAACTAGGAACCTTTAGTGTGGGAGAACTACACCACCCAGACTGATTTGTTGTTTCCATTGGTCAGAAGAATAATTATTGTAGTGATTTCTTTTCACTATGTAGAAACAAGAAATACAAATTTTCAAACCAACCCTTGTCTAGCACCAGTGGTAGTAGAAAGGCAACAAGGTGAAAGCTTACACAATAATATAAATGTTTCCTCTTATAAATTGTATTAGTATATTCTTTTTAACTTTCCAGCATCATTGCGTGCACTGTACACATTTACGTTCCTTCCTACCAAAGTGTTTAATTGACTTAATATTTGTTTAGATTAACGTTTGCAATGTAATTTTGAGTAATTTTGAGGTTTGACTTACCTACCTTATCATCTTCAACCTCCCAAAATTTCACAATACAAAATTTTAGATAAAATTAGATTAATCATCATCACCGTGTAAAAATGTTGTCTTTCAGAACAAATCTTTACATCTTATTACTATTATTATGTTCCTCTTCAGTTATAATATCACTACCACATAACAATTCCTCTCCAAATCCTTACCTAACACAAACAACACTCTTCCTCCAAAATTATCAAAAAATGGTTCAAAATTTCAAAGTGTTTATATATGAACCAAACATAACCCAATTCAAATTTGGAACACAAACACAAGTTGAATCTCTCTTTTACTCTTCACTACAAAACAGTTCTTACATCACCCAACACCCTGAAGAAGCAAACCTCTTCTTCCTCCCTTTCGCTTCGGGCATCTCCACGCGCTCCCTCGCGCGTGTTGTCTCACGCATCCGCAATGATTTTCCTTACTGGAATCGTACTCTCGGCGCTGATCATTTCTACCTCTCATGCACCGGAATCCTCATGAAAAACGATCGGAACCTAGTTGAGTTGAAGAAAAACTCTGTTCAGATCTCGTGCTTCCCCACGCGCTGAGATAGGTTAATCACTCACAAGGATCTCACGCTACCGCCACTCCGTAATTCTCACGCGCCGGTTAAATTGGGTGGCGAAGAGTTCTGCGTTGTTGACTACGGAAACGACGACGTTTTGTCTTTGGGTGAAGCGCTGCGTTTAGGGCGTGTTCCTGTGGTGGTTACGGAGGGACCGTTGAACGACATCCGTTTGTGGATGTGGTGAGGTGGAGGAAGATGGCTGTGTTTGTGAAAAGTGATGTGAAGGTTGATACTGACACGTGGAGGAAACAGCATGAATTTATGAAAAGATTGGGTGTGGTGGCGAGTAAGCACTTACAGTGGAACCGCATTCCTATACCGTTCGATGCATTTAACACTATCATGTATCAGTTGTGGCTTAGACGCCATACCGTTAGATATGAAACAGAATCATCTGATCATGTATACTTAGCACAAGATAAATTATACACGGATGGATGAATATGACTTCTTAGAACACCGTGGGATTTAATACTTTTAAATGGCCATTTTTTTGTTTTCTTTTTACCTAAAACTAGTATAATACCGTGCTTAAATATTTTTTATAATAAATAAAATAAAATAAAATAAATGAAGTTAATTACCATAGTTGAAAATTATCAAACTAATATATTAGTTGTAGTTAAAGTTATTAATATCACAACAAAATAATTTATGATGTGGTTGTGCTTGTGAGAGTTAAAATTTCATGAAGATTTATTAGTGGTTGTTATGGAGTATTCCAAATAATATTGATTTGTAGAAATAAAAATTTCAAGACAATGGACATGCAAGTTACAATGAAACCATCGTAATAATAGAATTTAAATGCTATTGATTAAGACATATAATAATAAACCATAGTTTACTAAAATATATTTTACATGTAAAGAAATTTACAGTAGAAATGTCATCCATACATTATCAATCGTTGTTGGTTGGATATTGATGTTAAATTAGTAATGTATCATCAATAACTTTTGTAATGTTAAAGACAACTTCATTTCTTGTATTTTTTCGCATCAAGGGTCATAATCTGCAACAAAGCCCTGTAACATAATCTGCATGATAATTAATATGATCTTATGATGTAATTTCAAGTGTATTTTGTATTTTAATTGTTTGATAAGATAACAGAATGTGAGAAATAGAGTTAACAACCTACTTTAACTTTTAATTGTTGAACTACATTCTCTAAAGTATATTCTTTCTATAACATATTCAATGTTAGTTGACGATTCATCTCATCAAATAATGATTGAAAATTGTCTTTCTATTACAAAAATCCACAAAAAAAAAAAATCCAAATTGATAATTGTATTCTTTACTATAAAACTAAGCACATTTGTTAAATTAGATTTATGTATACTATGGTAAAACATTAATGTGGCATATCCATGATGGAATACTCAATAGATTAGTCTAAAGTACAATATGGAATTACAAAATAATTGAGCTAGACCTTTTAAGTAATTGAAAAGTTGATTAAGTGAGTGATGATCTAAATTTATAGGTTATGTTGATCATTTAGATGCTTTCAATGTCTATAGTTGTAGTTTTCTTTTAAGTCTGCATATGGAATAATTAAAGAAAATAATATACTTACAAATCAAAGAGATTGGAAAACCTCTTTGTATACAACATTGTTTGTTGTATATGATGCTTGCTTATATTTGTCATGTATTAAGATCTTCAACCCATTCTTGCTTTTAACTCTTGAAATAGCTACATATAATTGACCATGACTAAAGACTGGCTTTGGCATGTATATCCCAACGTAGTCCAATGATTGTCCTTGTGATTTGTTGATTGTCATACCATAGGAAACAACTATGGAAAATTGTCTCCTAATTAGCTTGAAAGGCCAAGGTGATTGAGAAGGTGACATAGACATTCGTGGGATATATATTAAGTTCCCAATATTTTTTCCTGAAATTATCTTTGCTTCGAGCACATGATTTGCAAGTCTTGCAACAATAAGTCTTGTTCCATTACAACAACAACAACAACAACAACAATAATAATAATAAGGTTAAATACCACCAGCGGTCCCTTAACTTAATTTCAGTAAACGATTTAGTCATTTATCTTCTTTTTTTTTTCCCAATTTAGTCCTTTATGTTTTTAAATAATTTCAGCGTTACCCTTTAAGTAGGGTTTCGTTAAGAAAAAGTTAAAAAAATCGTTCGTCCATGTTCAAAAAAAGTTATCCTTTAGGATTGATTCGTTAAAACTGAAGCTATTGGTATTTATACTCCATAAAAATCACTTAAGATCAGTGGCAATCGTTCTTAGAGGTTTGATGAACATATGCAATGATCTAGATAAGGGATTTTTGAACTTTTTCTTAACGGAATCCCACTTAAAGGGTAACGCTGAAATTATTTAAAAACATACAGGACCAAATCGGGAAAAAAAATGATAAAGGACCAAATCGTTAACCGAAATTAAGTTAAAGAACCACGGGTGATATTTAGCATAATAATAATAATAATAATAATAATAATAATAATAATAATAATAATAATAATAATAATAATAATAATAACAATAATAATAATAATAATAATAATAATAATAATAATAATAATAATAATAATAATAATAATAATAATAATAATAATAATAATAATAATAATAATAATACCTGGTATTAAGCTCATCACATATTCATTTATTGAATCAACAATCTCTATTGTTGATGCCAAAATTGCTCTACATTGCAAAAAACCTTCATTCTTGTAATTCTGGATTAAATTTGGATATGTGCTCTGAACAATTGCTTGAATTGGATCGTTGAAGTTAGTGATTGTCAACTCTGGTGGTATTTGGATCTCTGCATGACCGTCATTAGGCTCTGAAAGCTTCCCATCTCCTAATTTTAAGATCCATTCTGAAAATTGTTTAAGTTCATCCTTATTTTCTCCTTGCATTGCTGACAATAAACGCATGTTTTCCGTGAGTGTTAAAACTTGACAATGATCCCAAATATAGGAAGAGTTAATTGTTGCATTAACAATATCTGATCGGCTCCCTCTTGGTATAACCGGTAAAATTTGCCTAAAATCTCCACCAAATACTACAACCTTGCCTCCAAAGATAGTATTTTTGAACTTAGTTTCACTCATGATATCTTTCAATGTTTTATCAAGTGCCTCAAAACAAAACTTATGAGCCATAGGCGCTTCATCCCATATGATTAATTGGAGTAATTATGCATGATCACTACATTTATCTATATTACATGTAGACGACTCTAGTGTAGGAACAGGAATTTTAAACTTTGAATGTGTTGTTCTCCCACCTGGTAGCAATAGTGATGCTATTCCACTTGAGGCCACTGTCAACACAATTTGCTTTCGTGAACGTATTTTTGAAGCCAACGTTCGCCACATAAATGTTTTTCCTGTGCCACCATAGCCGTAAAGAAAAAATACTCCCCCCTTTTGCTCCTCCACAGCTTTCATGATTTTAAGGAAGATCACAATTTGCTCATCTATTTTTAACCAATATAATTAAAATTTAAAATATTGAATAAAAATCATATTCAAATTTATTTGAAAACAATTGTCAACTAACCTGTAAGGGCTGTGTACAAAGTTTGAAACTCTTGAAACTGTTCTGCTACATTGTAGTTACGTTCTTCATAAATGAGTCTATTCTCCAATTGTGTCATCACATATCCTTTTGGATATGGCATTGGCTTGTATTCCTTTAAGCTCTTTCTGTTATCTTGCAAATGTTTCTCAATTTGCATGAGAGTTAAATTTTGAATCTCCTCATCATTTAACATCAAATCTAAGAACATAGAAATTTTTAATTATATTATAGATGGAGTAATAGCATGAGATCTATTTTATCTTGATATCGATAAAGCTAATTAAATTTGGTATGAAGATGCTTATATATGTTTAGAATGAATTGGGAATAGTAAATTTTGTGAGGTAACATATAAAAACAAATGAATGAATTCAATAAAATAAAAAAAACAAAAAAAAAAAAACCATTTAGTTTGTGCAGCAAATCAAATATGTTTCTACTATGATAACTTTAAGATATTATTCGTAATATAATTTAGTATCAACAAACAACAATTGACCACTATTTTAGTTGGAATAATATTATCATAATAAGATATAGTAATTGGATAATTAATTATATACCTTTGTTGTTTGAGATCCTTCTTTGCTCGTATAAAATTCCATCTGCTAACCATTGCCAACTCTTATTCCACACATGAGTTGGTCGATTCATAGTACTTGCCAAGAGCATGGTTACAAAAAGTTTCCGCAAGAAATATCCAGATCCCCATTTATGTGCCTCTTTGATAGCTTCAATGTATTCTTTATCATCTCCAAGCAACCCCATTGCAAAACATGCATCTTGAAAGCTATCATAAATAAAATTAGAAATTGTCTTTATTTGTTGATAACTTTGTGGGCCTTTGACATGAGTGAACATCATTCTCAAATAATATAACTCTCTTGTACATGGTGGAACCCATATAAGTCTTCCAACTGTATACTCTTTAGTTTGTGGTTTCCAACATCTTTTACTTTTAACATATACAAACTTGGACACAAATTTGCTATATGTTAATTCTCTAGCTTGAGGATATACCTTATTTGCTTCCATCCATGAGGTGAACATGGATTCTGTAACTGATGGTTTTTGCAAAACATTATTAATATTTTCATAATCATGATAATAAATTGATTATTCACCTTCTAAGTGGAAATACAATCTTTCAACAGCCGGTTTTCTTCCATGTATTGGGAAAGCTAAGATTCTCCAACACGCTTCACTGGGTGACACATATCTACAATCAAGATATTGTTTAATCTCATCAACTTCTGGTTCTCCGGACGATGATTCAGTTGGCACTATCGCTGCAGTTATTCTATCACAACCTTTGTTGATGTACTTAAATAAGTACTTGATTGATGTACTTTGATTACACCATTCCATGTTGATGTGAGCTTGATACTTACGAAGCAAACCTTGGTTGTATGGGACAACAAACTGATTATCTAGATGGATGTCATTCTTCTCAATTGTTCGTGTATTATGACTTCTTCTATACACTGGAAATCCATCTTGATCAACAATTGTTCTATCTTGGTACTTTTTAGGAAAGAACTTTGTACATTTTCTATCTTTTGTGCACGGTGCTTTTTGGTTTGATAAACCACATGGTCCATGTATCATGTGTGATTTGACCAAATTGTACAATTCTGGATCACCGACATGGTCCGGAATTTCAGCTGAAATTATTTTGTCAATATCATCTGGTGTTGGGTATTTTGTTGATAAATGAAGGAATAATAAGATATGGGCATGTGGCAAACCTCGCTTTTGAAATTCAATGGTGTACATATCTACAAAGGTAAATTTTCCATTTATCACATGACGAGCATATAAGTTTACAACATATAAACTATTTATCAATATTAAGAGGAATACTTACATCCAAGTATTTTGCCAAGAACTTGTTTCTTTGTCAAATCTGCTAGTAGCTCGTCAAACTTCATTTTAAATATCCTTACAATTATGTCTGAACGATCAATAGCTTTTAAATGATTTGATGCCAACAATCGTTGGATTTTTGGCCAATTAGGATTACATGTAAATGTAATAAAAAGGTCAGGAAATCCAACATAGCTACAAATATCCATACCGTCAAAGTATAAGTTATCCATGTAACGACGACTACCGACATATGTTGCTGGTAACACAACTCTCTTACCCCTATTTGAACCTTGAACTTGGTTGTTTCCCTGTTTATCATTTAAACTGCGATATTTTTCAACTCGCAATTTTGATTGGTTGTTTCTCAACCACTTGAGGTTTTGTCCCTCCATCATTGTGAATCCATCAATCAAGAATTATTGGAGTAATCTTCTTGATCTCATTATTGTTTGTGCTTCATGATCTCTTGATATAATTCTATATGCAAGCCATTCTCGTATTGTAAGTTGATTCCGCTTAGCACTCTTGGTTCCTACTGTCTCTCTATGAGCAATTTTTGGTCTATAATCATCTTCACCATAAGGGAATAGCAAAGGATATTGATATGCTAAATAACTTGCATGTAACTCGTCAATCCTTTTTAGTTTACCACTTTGTGTCTCCATTATAATATCTCTTTTTGAACCTGTATCCATATCACCAACTATTAGTGCAGCCACTTCAGACACAGTTGGTTGGTTATACAATCTTCCATCAGATGATCTTTCAGAAATCAAGCGTAGTTTCAAATCATGCACTTGATTATCTTGCAATCGTACTCTTGCCATTTTAAATGATTGAGCATGTATATTGTATTGATAAAGCATGTTACTAAGCTCTTGAACTGTCTGTTGATCAATATTGTTGTTCCCATATATTCATAATTTATAATATGAAATTGTTAGTGGTTACTAATATAGTATTGAAAAATGTGAAAGGACAAATGCAATTATTTTTAAGGCATATGATTTGAAAATCCCTAATATATTGATATTTTAGATTAAAAAAATTATAAATTAGCATGACATTTCTCTCTCTCTCTCTCTCTCTCTCTCTCTCTCTCTCTCTCTCTATATATATATATATATATATATATATATATATATATATATATATATATATATATATATATATATATATTAATGAATGTCTGATAACTATATGAAATTGTATACTCAATTTTGTGTTTATTTGTTGCTATAGAAGCTTACTGAACATAATACAATTGATAAAATGTATATTAAAAATGCTAACATAATACTTATAGATGATAAGTTTACCTGAATCCTTGGATTCTGTTTTGGATCTCATTTTCAGTATCATAAATATATAGTTGTGCAAACTTGGGTGTTTGACCAGGTAGTGGTAACAAACTGCCTATCATGTGACATGTTTGACCTTGTATTCTCATATTTGGTGGTCCTCGTCCAGTATTAAACCTATTGTCCAACTTTGCTCCCGGAGAGGTGAATGCAAACATCATATTATACATCCTAATATGTTGTTGGAAGTTTTTACTTTTAGGGGAATCATGCGTGAAAAGTAGTTTTTGAAGAAGTGGTGATGGTGTCTTTAGTAGGGGAAGTTGCACTTTTCCATTGCCACGACACATGGAAAATTTTGGATTTGCAGAATGAGAACTTTTGTTCATTCGTTCTTGGTACCACATGTTTGCTCCACAATAATTGCATTTAATCATGGCATTGCCAAGATCAGAATAAACTGAAATAAATCAACATCAAGTAATTTAATATTAACAACTTCCTAACATAAATATTAAACATATTAAATTATAACCTTAAAATGCATAAATAGACCTTGTCTATTGGCAGATTCTTCAAACATGTTATTGTTGAGGAAAACTTCATCTTCATCAGTATTACTATTCGCGACATCATTGCATTCATGCTCAGACATGTATTCATGTTCATCAATTGCATCTATTAAGGGAATCATTTTAGTTTGTCATTTGCATTTAGTTTGTTCATGATTTTCAAAAGATAAATCACATATTTGGGTAATACGGTTTGTATCTTCACTATCATCGAACTCAGGATCCGAGACATGTAAGTCATCGTCGCTATTGTCATTTTCATATATTTGTGTGTTTATTGGGAGCAATTTTGGTAATGCTTTTGATGTTGAACATGAACCTAAATCAGCATTTTGAAATTTTTTGAAAAGATTAGCCCCCAAAGAATGTAGCCCAGACAATTGCTTTCCCTTTGTCTGATGGTAGAAATTTGGATGTGGTTGACTTTGTATAACATTCCCCCTGTCTTTATGTTTGAGATGCAACTCTGATTAAAAGAAGATATTGAATTTTTGTTGTTAACACCCAATGTAATATCTGACAAATGAGTTCTTTGATGATGATGTATAACATTTAACTCAGAATTGGGATTTGACATAGTAGAGAGACAATCAAGTTTGATCCTTTTTTATCTTCTTTTGTCCAATATAGTTTTCCTTTTATGTCTTGCTTTTGTAGCTCTCATTTTTCTAACAATAGTATAATCATCCATATTATCTTTTTATGATTTCCTGCATGATGTAGATATAAAATTAAAAAAATGTTAGACTAATACACAACATGATTGTAACAATTGTAGTAGTAATAATTTTAAAAAATAAAAGTTATCCATTTAATCTACATTTCATTCGATTGGGTAAAAAAATTATTGTTTCATGTTAAATTTTATTTTTCATGATGGAGGTTAATTTTTGTTTCATAATGGAGGTAGTTATTGTTTCATGATGGAAGTTAATTTTTTTTTCATGTTAAATCTAAAATTTTATTTATATCATGATAAGCAATATTATATGTTTTAAT
>JBBPBP010009780.1:9770242-9786975 GCA_037974735.1 Cicer chorassanicum
TAATTATATTAATTATATATATATATATATATATATTTTTATTTTTTTATGAATTTTATTAATTATATATATAATAAAAACTCAAAAACAAACCTGAAATTTTTTTTTTTTTTAAAAAACCTTTGGAAGTCGCCATTTGCAACGCGGGCTTCCTTAAGGAAGTCGCCTTTTGCAATGGCGACTTGTAACTTGAAAAAAAAATGGGGCACTTGCGTATATTGTTTTCAAACAGGGGCAGTTTGGTATTTTTTTTTAAAAAAGAGGGCATTGAAAAAAAAAACCCACTCCGTAATTCTCACGCGCCGGTTAAATTGGGTGGCGAAGAGTTATGCGTCGTTGACTATGGAAACGACGACGTTTTGTCTTTGGGTGAAGCGCTGCGTTTAGGGTGTGTTCCTGTGGTGGTAACGGAGGGATCGTTGAACGACATCCGTTTGTGGATGTGGTGAGGTGGAGGAAGATGGCTGTGTTTGTGAAAAGTGATGTGAAGGTTGATACTGACACGTGGAGGAAACAGCATGAATTTATGGAAAGATTGGGTGTGGTGGCGAGTAAGCACTTACAGTGGAATCGCATTCCTATACTGTTCGATGCATTTAACACTATCATGTATCAGTTGTGGCTTAGACGCCATACCGTTAGATATGAAACAGAATCTCTGATCATGTATACTTAGCACAAGATAAATTATACACGATGGATGAGTATGACTTCTTAAAATACCGTGGGATTTAATACTTTTAAATGGCCATTTTTTTTTGTTTTCTCTTTTCCTAAAATAAGTATTAATTTTTTCTACAATTTTATATTTTACAAATACTAATTTATTTATTTTTATAAATTTTAATATAATTGTCAATGTTTTTATTTATCGGTTAAGTTTAATATGATAGTTGTATTATTTATATTTAGGCACTTTATAAAATTTGTCCTAATTTTGCGACTACTACTATGTCTTTGGTGTTTATATATACACAAATAATATATATTACTCTTAAATTTTAATTTAATTAACGTCGCATTAGTGTGTACGACGGTGACATTTATCATTCTATTTAAAAATAAAAACGTTTTATACACAAATAATTAAACAAAAAAAATCTATACACAAACAATTAAGGACTTGTTTGTTACAAATGAAAAATTGATTTTATTATTTAATAATTTAGATATTTTTAAGAAAAGGAAAAGTTGTTTGTATTTGTCTAGTAAAAATTACTTGTTGAAAATAATCAATTATAAAAAATAATTGTTTCTATAAGTTTTTCTAAAAAACTTTTTATTTGAAGTTGTTTTTATATTGTTTTTTTATTCTCATTTTTTTTTAAAAGTTATAATAAATAGATAAAAACTTTTAGAAGTGATTAGTTTTTTAAAGAAAATATGACAATGTCCGGCAAGTAATGCTTTAGGATAAATTAGGCTTTAGCTTAAGGTTTGTCTAATTTCAATATTTTTTAACTGTTTATATATAGACTCTGAGGTTATTACGCTGGAAAGGAATTTAGCTACAATGTTATTCATCTTGATGTAATCATTGAAATTACCAAATTACCTTATTAAAGTGAGTATTAGGATTTTTTTAGAATATAACTTGATTGTGATTAATTTTTTATAATCATTGAAATTACCTTATTAAAGGGAGTGCTTGGATTTATTTGAGATAAAATAAAAGTAATTATTAGAATATAACTTGATTTTGATTAATTTTTTCAACATATTTAAAAGTTCTCGAATAGAGAAATGTTTGTTCTTAATATGAAATCTAAACTTGAAACATAAATTTAGATCTTTCATGAAAAGAAAATAATTTTAGTTTCAAATTTATTATTCATTACCTTTGACATATTCAAATATAAATTATGTTACATTTAACTTATTTTTAATCAAAACTAATCTGCATCCCTTAAAACCAAACAATCTTACATTTTAAAGGAGCAATTGTATGTCATTTAAGGGGCAATTATATAGGAATCAATCATATTGATATGGAAATTTTGAAATATATTATAAGCTACCTCCTAAATAAGCAAGGACAAATTGCAAAGCCTTGAATAAAGTGAAAATTATACTTTTTTTATCAATTTTTCAAGAGAAAAGATTAAAAAAAAAAAACAAATAATGAAACCATCTTGAATCTGAACATCAATAGTTACCACCATACAGTTGAAAATTGAAATGCATCAAAAAAATTTCTATAGAAAGTCACCATCCTAAAGATTAACCAATGGAGTCCAGATCCATCTTGAAAGAAACTTCAAATTTTTCCATTGAATCACTTCTTAACTAATTTCAAAACGTCGCCGACTAGATGTAACGAACTAGTAACAAGGACTTGATATATCAGCCAAACAAATTTTGCATATTAGATCTCTAATCTCAGATATGATTGATAAGTCGAAATGTATTTATATTTTCTAAAGCAATACTCTAAGTAGCGCTATTAACATATTCTTTAACATTTTTTTCCACATTTTTTCTATTATTTGTTGAAATTCATGCGGATACCACTATTTTCGAAATAGGTCATACCATACCTAACAATTGATCTAGATGAATTTCAGCAAAAAGTTAGAGTGTTGAAAAGAGTGTGTATTACATTCACATAGTTTATTTATTCCTCATCTACATTATCCATATTCTCTTAATGTGAGCTAGATGGTAAGAAAACATGCAACAATGTGTATCAAGTGCACATTATACTAATGTTTTACACCGTCAATCAATCACAACCGTTAAATCGTTAATAATGTTTAACTTTTGCCATAATTACTTATAAAGTCACCTACATAATTGATTATGATTTGCCGACTGTGTAAAACTTTTTACACCGTCAATGCATGAAAATTAAACTCATTATTAAATTGAGATGTGAAATCAAAAATTTGCAGTTAATGAAGATATTGAAGGCTTATGGCACAAGAGGTATGGTCATCTAAACTTTAGAAGTCTTAGTGATTTGAATTCCAAAGAACTGGTGTATGGGCTGCCAAAGCTGAATTTCAGAAAAACTATTTGTGAAGTATGTGTGAAAAGTAAGCAAAGCAGGTTCCCATTTGTGTTTGAAGCACCTAAAAGAGCTACTGCAGCACTGCAAGTGGTCCACTCTGATATATGTGGTCCTTTTGAAGTATCTTCATTGGGGGGAAGCAGATACTTCATCACTTTTGTTGATGAATATACAAGAATGATGTGGATGCATACAATCAAGCTTAAGAGTGAAGCATTAGAGGTATTCAGGAAATTCAAGAGCTTAATTGAAAAAAAAGTGACCAATCTATTAAGATCTTGAGAACTGATGGTGGAAGAGAATACACCTTAAAAGAATTTGAAGATTTCTGTGTCAATCAAGGTATTGTGCATGAAGTGGCAAGAAGCATGATCAAGCAGAAAAACCTACCACACAATTTCTGGAGTGAAGTAGTCACTACAGCTGCTTATATCTTAAACAAATGCCTTACAAAGAAGCTGAATTAGAAGGTTCTAGAGGAAGCTTGGTGTGGCAGAAAGCCAAGTGTGAAGCATTTCAAGGTTTTTGGCTCATTGTGCTATAAGCATGTACCAGATGTTAGGAGAAGCAAACTTGAAGATAAGAGTGAGATTATGATACTTATAGGTTATCATCCCACAGGTGCCTATAAGCTTTATAATCATGTAACTCAAAAGGTGCATATCAGTAGGGATGTAATTGTGAATGAGGCTGAGAAGTGGAAATGGGAAGAGGAACTAGTGTACAGCGAAGAGAATCAACAAGGTTGCATTTATCCTGATTCCAGTGATGAATCAGAGGATGAAGAAGTGATCAATAATGATGCAGGTGAACCAGAAGAAGTGGCAGCAGCAGTGAGACCTCAAAGAATCAGACAAATTCCAAGAAGGCTGAATGATTGTGAATTAATTTCTGATAATGCAATAAATGATGAAGGTGATATCATTCACTTTGCATTGTTGGCATACTCTGAACCTCTCAATTATGAAGAAGCATTGAAGATAGATGTATGGAGGAAAGCTATGATGGAAGAACTCCAATCAATTAAGAAGATTCAAACATGGGAGCTAGTTAACTTGCCAGACAAGAAAAAGAAGACTGATGTAAAGTGGGTCTTCAAACTGAAGATTAATCCTGATGGGAAAATTTCAAAACATAAGGTTAGGCTAGTAGCTAGAGGATTCTTACAGAAACATGGTATTGATTACAATGAAGTGTTTGCTCCAGTTGCAAGGCTTGAGACTATAAGATTAGTGGTGGCTCTAGCTTGCAAGAGAAGATAGTCACTCTACCATTTGGATGTAAAATCAGCATTTCTAAATGGTCCACTTGAAGAGATTGTGTTTGTGTCACAGCCTCCTGGATTTGAAATACAAGGCAAGGAAAACATGGTGTATAGACTCCATAAAGCATTGTATGGTTTGAAGCAGGCCCCTAGAGCCTGGAATAAGAGGATCAATCAGTTCCTAATTCAGATAGGCTTCACATAGTGTACAGTAGAGTTTGGTGTATATGTGCAGAGTTCAAGTGCAGAAGAAACAATGATAATCTGTTTATATGTGGATGATTTTGTCATCACTGGGAGCAAAACATCAGAGATTGAAAGGGTGAAAAACAAGCTGAAATCTGAATTCGAAATGACTGATCTAGGTGAACTCTCATTCTTCCTAGGAATGGAATTTATGAAGATGAAAACATGAACAGTTATGCATCAGCAGAAGTATATAGGTGAACTGCTGGAAAAATTTGAGATGAATAGCTGCAATTCAGTTTCAAATCCATCAGAGACAAGCTCAAAGATTGATGAGTGCAGTGAGGAAGAAAGGGTCGATCCAACACTATTCAGACAAATGGTTGGCTCACTGCGATATCTGTGCAACAGCAAGCCTGACATCTGCTACTCAGTCAATGTAATTAGCAAATTCATGAATGATCCAAGGAAGACTCACTTGATAGCTGCTAAAAGGATACTTATGTATATAAAAGGCACAAAGGAGTTTGGTATGCTATTCCCTAATGGCAGCCAAGGTGAAGGAAGTGAACTCATTGGATATTCGGATAGTGATTGGTGTGGAGACATCACAGATAGAAGGAGTACATCTGGATATGTTTTCAAGTTCAATGAGGCAGATATATCTTGGTGTACAAAGAAGCAACCAATGACTACACTTTCATCTTGCGAGGCAGAATATATTGCAGGAACATTTGCAACTTGTCAAGCAATATGGTTGGATTTAGTGATGAAGGAACTAAGATGTGAAGTGATGAAGCCTCTTAAACTCAGAATTGATAACAAGTCGGCAATCAGCCTTGCTAAAAATCCAATCTCACATGGCAGAAGTAAACACATTGATACAAGGTTCCATTTCATTAGAGAGCAAGTGAACAATGGAATGATTGAGTTGCCCAACTGAAGTGCAGCTAGCAGATGGTTTTACAAAGGCTCTAAAACTTGACAGATTTGAGTTTTTGAGAAAGAAGCTTGGTGTTATAAGTGTTCAACAGTTATGAATTAAGCGGAAATGTTGAGTTTTAATCCATAAGTGCCATGTTTAGAGGGTTGTTATAGTTAGTTAGTTAGTTGCCTTGCATCATAATATAAAAAGGCCTATCACTAACATCTTGTAAGATATAGACAATAAGTGAATAACCAGAATTATTCTGTGAAGATCGATTCAGGATCGATCTTGTATTAACAAAAGATCAATCCTGAATTAATACAGAGATCAATCTTCTGTTTCTGCAAATCGTTTTTCTTTCTTCTTTCTTCTTACCCGCTACGCACTATCCATTGTTCCAACAGGTACAAACAACGCCTTCTTGAAATAGACTCCTACAATTTCAATTTAATTGTTTCTTTATAAGAAGAAAGCCATTTATTTGCCAAAAACTATTAATCATAGGAAGTTTTTAATCATCGTAGGACCAAACCAATTTTGATAATTGCGTCCTAGCAAAATCCTTTGAGAGACTACTAACCATGATCAACACATGTTTCCATCAGGCGAAGAAGAAGCAAATGAGGATCTCGGATAGTCAAACAGATGAACAACAATATTTGCAGGACATTCAACGACTTTAACTCAAAGTTCGATTAAGAAATGAATCATCAACTCTGATTAAATGAATCCACTACATAGTTTGATTGGTAGTTTCTCAGCTTATACTGTACCGGAGCGGATTTTCTCTGGAATCCTCTTTCCACGTGTTGATAATCGAAAGAGTGATTGATAATTGAAAAAATAAATAAGATTTTCAGATAATTGAAATTTGAAACAAATCACACACATATAAAGGTCAAGAGAATGAGATAAAGTGAAGTTACCGGAAGATCTAAAAACTTTTTGTTATGGGGACAAAAAATTAAATTTGTAATATATTTTATAGGGAAAATAATATTATATTGAATGAAGAATCTTTTGTTTATAGTTTTAAAGAGTGAATGCTAATTGAGAAAATAAATAAGAATTCATATAAAACTAGGATTTGAAGTATTGATATTACAAGTGAAACCATGATCCTCGGTTATCTTTCTATTAATTCAAAGATATGTTGTTATATACTGTTGTTATAATTTTTATGCTATTCTTACGTTTCTCAACAATAATTTTTATTAATTTAAATAATTTAAAATCTTGATTAATTTGGTAGTTGTTAAATTAATCTGTGTGGATATGATAATTTTATATACTACTATTTGACAAATCCGTATACTTGTGGAATTTTGTGCAACACTGTGTTTTTTGTGATGGTGGCATCGAAGATAGTTTGCATGTTCTCGTTTAGTGCGGCAATGGTAGGAATTGTTGGCAGCAATGTAAGTTTAGAGATATGGTGCAAACGACCACTGTTGGAGCAAAATCAGCTGCAATTGTGGTTTTTGCTCTTTTGTAGAGGGTTAATCATACACAAGTGGTATCTATGGTAATGATTATTTAGAATATGTAGCAACAACAAAATAATCACATATGGCATATCATCAGTGAGAGCTCAATGCAAGTCATCAACTGCAATATGCGGCTACGGAGGATCGGAAGTTAGCACAAAATCTACAACAAAGACGAATGTCATTTGGTATAATTAACTCCCCAACGATGGAAGGTATAAATGTAGTATAGATGTTTCTTTGTCTAATATCTCTAATCGTGTTGACATTGGTATATGTATTTGAGATGATGGAGAAAATTTTATTTTAGCTTAAATCGAATGGTTCACACCCATCTCTCCTCAGTCACTAAAGGAGAAACACTCGGGTTATAAAAGCTTTAAAGTAGGTCCATAATCTTCAACTTGAATAAGTGGATTTTGAATTAGATTCAAAGAGTGTTGTTGATAACTTTCATTTATTTTGATTTATAAGAAATAATATAAAATATCGAAGCTCAAATTGAAAGAGAAAATTAATTGGACTTTGAATCTTATTATAAGTCTAGTCACAAAATATATAATAACTATTTTGTAAGTAACTAAGTTATGTTCGTGAAAAATCAGAGCAATGGAGTGAAAGAGTTATATATATGTAGCAAGAGGTTTTTAGTGTAGATGGAACTAGAAGAGATGGATATGTTATGGAATATTTGATGGAACTGGTATTGTGCTGGTCTTGATATATTATTTTTATATTAATGAAGGGTTATATTTTTTGTGAGGATGTGCGTATATCAAAACAAAAGTGACTTGAAAATTGAATCCAATTATTTTTTAGTTAAAAAATTAAATTGATATGATTTTGATTTATTTAGAATCGGACTGATTCTTCAAATAAGTAAATTGATTTATTGCTCCGAATCAAACCGAAATGTGTTACCTTGATGACTAAGAAATGCATGTGACCATTAGTGATCATAGGTTGCTAATTAGAAGTATGAGTTAGAAAGAGAAAGTGAAAATAAAATAAAGATAAAATCAACCTACAATTTTACACCGTCCCAATAGTTACATGGCCACCCGCTGCAGTAACTAGCTTTTCGCAGCCCAGCCACTGAAAAATTGCAGTCCAGATTGATTTTGATTGTGTACAACTAAAAAATAAATGCTCCAAAGATTTCAGATAATTGAAATTTGAAACAAAACACACATATAGAGGTCAAGAGAATGGGATAAAGTGGAGTTAGCGGTGGATCCAAAATCTTTTTTTACTATGAGTAAAAAAAATTAAATTGTTAATATATTTTAAAAAGATTTTGAAAGGTGTTAGACACTAAAAACTGATACCATTTAAATATTGGTTAAACTAAAAAAGTACATATATATTTTAATAAAATCCAACAAAATAGTCTTAAATATATATGATGGTGTTTCTTTTTTAAAATATGATACATTTTGTATGATTGTTATGCTTGATGTTAAAATGTGAAGAAATTTAAAAGATACATAATTTAAATAAACTCACAATTTATTGTACTCTAACTTACTATATTTTTTGTCAAAAAAAATTTACTATACTTAATTATTTTCTTAAAAATTATTATTTTATAAAAGGTAAGAATTACTTGCTTATGTGATATAAATAAGAACTATTAGACTTTTTGGATTACGATAATGTCCTTAAACCTTCTATGAAAGTTAATTTATTTTTGTTTGAATTTTATTAAATCATTTAATTTACTATCTTTGTAGTTTAATTAATAAGAATAATTTAAATTTTATTAATTTAAATTTAAAATTATTTTAGATAATTAATTAAACTTCTAATTTGATTATTAATATTTTATTGCAAATCTATTAATTAATTATATGATGGTTATGTGATATTCAAGTCTGATAGTCCAATCCCCTAAACAAAATATGATAGTTGAATTAAAATAAAATAAAATTTGGAAGTTTAATAAATTAAATTAACGTTCATTAATTGTGTTAAAAAAAGTGTTATAATTTAATAAATAATTAAATTAATAAATGCACTGGAGTAAATGTTGTGATGCAAAAACAGTAGGACACAAAATGACTTGCACTCACAAAAATAATGATCAATCACAAGGGTATGTTTGAGAAAGTCAAAAAATAAGCACATTTCTTCTTGCTTTCTCGGGAATGTAGAGAAGAAAACTTTTTGGATAAGACCATCAAAGGCAATTATTTTAATTAAACTGCAACAAAAGTTTGTATAGCCTCTAGGATTCTATCAATTTTGTCATTTAATTGGCTAATATCCGCTCTCATCACTTATTGGTTTTGCTCAAGTTCATCCATGATCTTGGAGTTTGCGCGAATCCGTTAAGGGTGTTGCGGAAATAGGTTTATTGATTTTTTTTTTTTTTTTTTTTCTGAAAGATCATATGATGCTAGTTAAAAAAATGAAGATTTATATGCATGCATGTGGGTGTTAGAGAACCATTGATTTCGCAACCTAGGCAAAAAAAATCTTTTTTGGATCATGCATCAGAACCAAACCCATACGTAGAGAAAACTTAAAACAAGCTCGTTCATTGATAATTAAAATGGTACAAGTGCAACATTTTTCTCTATATCTGAAATACATTGTTTCTATCACTCTCGACGAATTAAACTATTCATTGCTTCTATCAAACTATTACAATGTTGAATGAAAGTAATAATCTCAGCAGGTGTGGCAGATGGAACTATGTTTGTTTCTGCTTTCCTTAGGAGTACGGGGACCCTTTCGATGGCTTGGTTGGCTATGATAGTGATTTTTTTTACAACAATTCATTCTCATTGTCCCTTCTTGCCCAAGCATCTCTATTGCTTCCACTTGATCCATCATTCGATTTCTTAACATATTTGCTTCTTCTTATTCCTTCAACCACGCATCTCGGTACATAGCAACAACTTCTTGTTTTTCAATTTCTTCTTCTTCTTCTTCTTCTTCTTCTATCCTTTTCTTATATTCTATTACCATTCTCTCCAACTGTTGTTTCAAATCTTCTAATTGTCTTTTTGCATTTCTCTCACTGATTTCTGAATCTTTCAACCATTTTCTCAATTTCTCAACCGCATCTCGTGCTTGGTCTCTTTTTTGTCTTCTCAAACATAAAGACTCTTTAGAGGCCCTTATAAATTGCATTGAAGCTTGAGCTTATAATCTTCCTCTACCTTTGCCCTTTTATTTGATCTTTCAAGAGAAATTGTCTTATGCTCATTTTCCAATAGAGCAATCTCATATGCTCGATGGACTACCATTAATTCTTCTCGCATATTCTTCTTTTCTTCTTCCGCCTCTAGAATTGATGCTTGCAACTTCTCAATTTCTTCACTAACGATAGATGGTTGCATTGCTGTTTCATCGGCTGCCTCAAATGTACGACGAAAAGGTAGCTTAATCTCTTGGACCTATTCTTGACCCACTATCGGTAACAATCATCTGCACCACAACTTCTACTTCCTAGTTCCTCCCATTTTCTGATTATCGTATTCCAAGATTGACGTGCTCTCCTCAAATCTTCAATGTTTTCTAGACACATGTCATAAAGAATAAAAGGGGTTATTAATTTTGGCATTGGTTCTCCTATGATAGGATACCCAAGTTGTCTCAAGGCCAATACTGGGTTATAATTCACACAACCTCTAGTCCCCATGAGTGGCACATTAGGGAATGTTCCACATTGGTATATTACTTCTTTTACCTCTCGTCATCTTGCATACCATCGAACTATTTTTTCATTAAGATCTACCAATCTCTGAGCCCATTCTCGGTTATCCTTTATGCAACATAACAATTCTTAAAATCAGTGATAGGGCAACGCTTTTGGCACCCACTATCAAACATATGATTCACCAACCAGACGTACAAAACATGTAAACAACACAAAATTCACTTGCCTTTTTTCTCATGACAATAGTTAAGTGTATAGTACATGTCAGCAAGGACGACTGTTGTAGGATTTTCTCCTCTATTCTTCAAAGCTAGGAAGACATCAATTGCTGCCAAATCAATAATTTCTTCATCACTCGGGAATAGAACAACCCCATAGATGGTGAGAGCTAGCACCTCCATAAAAGCACTCCAATCTTGGGCTTTAGTTAAATGATGTGCTATTTCTTCAAAAAAAACTTCTTAGAAAACCAGAAGTCCCTTTCTTCTTTTGGCTAATCAACCTTTCCTCTTCAACCCTTAGTATCTCAACTACTTTGGTTGTGGATGGATAATTCCCCATGTAACGATAAGGTTTCCCTTTTTTTAGGGAGTAGCCTAAAATTGGTCCAAACTCTTCCAAAGTAGGCGCAAGTTGGAAGTCTTGAAAGGTGAAACATCTCAAAAGAGAGTCGTAGAATTGAGCCAAAGCAGTAATAGCCCCTATTTGTACATCCACATCCAGTAAATCAAGAATATTCCCATATTTCTTAGTAAATGTTAACCGGTGATTAAGCTCCAACAAGCTACGAAGTCTTTTTAAACGGTCAACATGAGGCTTTCTGGGTTTCAAATTCATAGTTTTCCTTAGCATTGAGATTACAGTTTCATTGTTGGATCCCATTTTTAATCAAAGATATCCACACCCTAGCTTTGAATTCAATGGTTCTCTAATAGACCTACATAGAAATGAACGATTATGAATATTGTATGGTATGGTGTTGAAAATAATTTTTAATGCATGCAATGAATGTTTGGTACTATAAAAAATATTTAACTTTACCATTAACAATGAAACCTATTTGCATGGATGCAACAAATAAAAATTGAGAGATATACTGATGTCGGGTAGTGGAGAAAAAAACAAAAACAAAAAGCAAAAAAAAAAAACAAAAATAAATAAATAAATAAATAAAAATAAAATAAAATAAAAAATAACAATTAAAATAAAAATAAAAATCTGTCATTTAAAAGCAAGAAGGCTAGGATATGACTTAGAAGCATTCTATCCAAGATTGGAGAAATTTTGAAGTCTATAGGCTTCTAAATTCGTGAAGTCTTTTCTGGGCGAGTTCTATAATCCTAAAATTCATTTGTCTCTAGAGCCAAGTACTCGTATCGAAACATCACTACAAATAGAAAGTATATCAAAAAATGTAGGTATTTCTAATGGAGTCACACTCTAGACGAGATTTTTGCAATAATCAAATAGGATGTACATCCAACATGATTACCACTAAACCCCTGATTGAACTTAAGCTTTACTCAGGCCGAAGTATAGGGTCTCACTCATAAGTGTGTGTCTTAGTAAAGGTGTAGGGTGCAGAATAACCATATTATGGAAAAATGTGGCTGATCTTTTTTATTGAGTATTCAAATGGTAAAAATAATAACCTTATTAAGTTAAAATAAATAAATAAATAAATAAATAAATAAATAAAATTAAGAGAGTGGGACTCTTGCGTGAGGAAGGTTGGGTGTTTGGCATTGCTTGCTAGAAAAAAGAAAACAGTTAAGAAAGTGTTTGGCATTGCTTGCTAGAAACAAGAAACCAATTAAGAAAAAAAGTAAAATGTCTTTCCTTTATTTTTTGTTTGTTTTTATTTTACTTTAAAGTTTTTTCTAGGGTAATTTAACGAGAATATCTATGTAAATATGAGTTCAAAATTTTGTCAGATTTGTAACATGATTTTTAGATTTAGTGATAATAATTGCAAAATATATGTTATTCTTTATTATAATTTTTTTTAAAATTATTTTCAAATGGTAGGACAAAATTAGAGTACTACAACTTGATAAAAATATTTAATATATTAATATTTTTAAATTAATTAATTTAATTATCTATTGAAAAATAAATATTATACAAAGTCGATTATATTAATATAAAAAAATGATTTTTTATTCTAAAATTTTAAAAAATTATTTTTATAAAATACTTAATAATTTTACTAGAATACTATTATAAACATTTAAAATATCTCATATTAAAATTCACAAGTCTCACTATATCTTAGATTGACCCTGAGGTAATACAATAATATTAAATAAGAGAAGTTAATTAAAATTCCAATTGTCGGACAACAAATTATGGTACACTTTTTTGATAGCTAATACAAGTGTGAGTTAGAACAAAAAAACTACTAACTAAATTACTAATTGAAAGTTATATAGGACTTTATTTCTTATGAACTTAGAAGTTAACAATTGATTGCCGCAATTATGACATCGTTTTTAACGCGTTTCTTCTTTATCGACAGTCTAACACTTTCATATGTTCCTGCATACAAAATATTAAGTGGATTTTTCACACACTGATAGTATATTTTCTCGCTTTTAAAACAAAATAATACATAATTGATTTAAAATATGTTTGTTAACATTTTAAAAAATGCTTAACCTTTATTTTAAATTAAATTATAACAAATAAATATGTAAATATGAAAAAGAAATAAACCATTTTATTTATAAGCAAGAAATATATTAAAGGGAAAAAACTTTCTTCAAAAAATACTAAAAGAAGTACAAGCACTAGTCAAATTCTTGCAAAATTAATTGTCTACACTCAACATCATAGCACAAAAAAGTATCCACTCTATGTAAAGAGTTATAAAATATTACGGTCAACACATCCTTACAATTAATTAGTACAAGAAATAATTAATCGTAATGTGTAAACAACATGGGCTAGCAAAAAACCATAACGGATTATCCTTTCAAAAAATAATAACATTATATATGAAGTCAAGTCAATATATAATAGTCAATAACTTAATTAAATGCAAATTTCATAGGTGTTCCATTCAGGAAGATAAAAGTGTACATAAGAGAGTTGTTTTACAATATTAGAGACACACTCTCAATAAATATGGATAATCTAATATTGTTATGGTCCAATAGTAAACCTTATTACTTTTAGTAAATTTTAATAAAACATTATATTTATTTATTTTTATTATTATTATAAAATTCAATGTTACTAAAAAGAGAAAGAGTGCACCTTCGATATTTTTTTAGTAGTTTATTAAACAGCATAAATTGGCTTATTAACATAGTGTGAATCGTGAATTAAAAAAAAAGGAATGTGTGAAAGAATGATATAAAAATAGGATGTAGGTAAATAACATTAGTACCAAGTAATAAAAGATCGAATGAGGCTAACAAGGATGATCAAATATCTGAAAGAAAAAAAAGTAATTAGTATTATAACAACAAGTAAAAAATGACTAATGGAAGCTTAAAAGGGAGCAAAAAAAAAACAAAATAATACGAATGTTGATTATAATGGCCTTCAATTTTCATGCTCTCCAATGTGTAATTGCTGAAATTATTGATTATTTTCTCATAAAAAAACTATTGATAAAATTATGGATTATTGGCTCAAAAAAATCTATATATTGACAAATATAACTCAAGTAAAACAAAGATTAAGTCAATTAACAAGTCATATTTTAAAAGTATAGTTTGGTACAGTTAAATTAATATAATAAATTATATAAAAAAAGAAGAACATTAATTAAAAAAGTTATACATCACACCTATTAAATAAACTTTTGATTCTTCTTTGTAAAGAACAGAGAAAAGAGTGTTTTTCATTAGTAACATACTTGTAATAGAAATATGATTAAGGATCTTGTTAGTGCAACAAGTTATAAGGATTATCAAATATTTGAAAACAAAGAAAGTTATTATTAAATATCAACAAAAAATGAAAGACTAGTGAAAGTTATTAGTAAATATCAACAAGAAATAAAAGACCAAGGATCTTGTTAGTGCTTCTAAGTGGGCAGCAAGAGGTGTTTAGAAGAGATGGATATGTCATGGATATTTTTATGAAAGTGGTGGAGTGTTTGGTATATGTCATGAGACTCGTAAATTGATGGAGTACATGAAAGGTTATAGAAATATGGAGGAAGAAGTGTGTAGGTATATCTATAGAAAAGTGATGTATATAAAGTGGTGGAATGACGTATATTATAGAGGAAGAAGTGGAGTTACGATAATTGTGAAGTGAAGTTTGTGTATTTATAGAGCAAGAAGATGCACCCAATTGTGTGATAGTGTTTTCATTGCTTTGGTATTAAGTGTGAAGTTAGAATCTTACAATTAGTTTTTTTACCTTGGTGACTAGGAAATGCATGTCACCAATGGATTGTCCTACCTAGATTGCTAATTGAAATTTTGAGTTACAAAGAGAAAGTGAAAACAAAATAAGATGAAAATTGGCTACTTGTTTTTTAATAATAATTATGATTGGATCATTATATTTTTGGGCTTCATGACAACAAGTAAAAAAAATTATTTTGAACCAAATGAGTAATAATACTTGAAAGTTGCAATAATGGCATGTTTACTTTTATATAACAAAAGTATAAAACTGCATTCTTTTAGGGTAAGAGGGAAAAGAAAAACTAATTGGAATTTGAATGTTATTGTATGATAAAAATAATAATTCCTTTGACTTCTCCTATCTCTAAACAAACAAGTTAATTCAGTATTTCATATATATGAATGTGCAAAATAATCAATTAGGAAATGAATGAGTGTTAGTGGTGACATGCATATTATAATAATATATGATAATAAGCAAGGGAAATAGTGTTGTTGAAATCAAGTCCAATTGGAGAGTAGAAGTATAGGAAAAGTGGAGTGAGCTTAATTTGTATAGTGCAAGAGCTTAATTTGAAATTGTTTTTCCTCTTTGATTTATATCACTCTCATAATTGATCCATGTATATCAATCTCCTTTGCCTTTTTCTTCATTTCATTGTGTACCTTACTTTAACCTCTCTCTCAACAATTGAAAAAATTGGTCCGATGCATGCATGCATCTCTAGCTTTTCATACTTCGATGCAAACCAGAGCTTAGCTAAGGGTGGGGGACTAGAAAAATTAACCCGCCTATAATAAATTCCAAAATATTGTGGACACTTTTCTAACTTTGAAGATAATTATTAGGCTAAAAGATTTATTAAATTAGTGTTTGTCTATATAAAGAATATTGGATGAAATTTACCTCCCTATAATAAATTCTAAAATATGTTTGGGACACTTTTCTAAAATATTGTTTGTCTATATTAGATAAACAACTATGCTTCAGATAGTTTGTATACTTCTTTGACCAAATTATTTGTCCAAAATTTTCTTTTTTAAAATAAGAATTGTCTAATATAGTCTCAGTCTAGAGATAAATTTTTCTTTTTTTTAATAAATGATATATTTATTCTTTAATTTTTTTTAATAATAATTAATAGAAGTCCATATAATTAATAGACTGTTTTATTAGAAATCTGTATTAGATATACCTTTAAAAATATTATATTAAGGTGTACTGTTATGTAGCTTAGAATTATAGTCACTCTTAAATTGTGATAATATACTTATTTTTTAAAATTCTTCTTCTATTGTTAAGAAGATAAATAATTTCAACAATGAAAAAGAGAAAAATATAATCTGTCTTTTAAATATATTACTGATTTTGTAGAAAATTAAATGTAACATGGATACAATTGCAATCCAACTCACGAGATATATATAGAGTGGTATGTTCAAAGACATAAATACAACCCACCAAATGCAAAATCTCTCCCAGCATGTGAAACATTTGTTTTGGACCACAAGAAATCCTCCACAATTACACACACTTTTTACTTATATACATTCATTTTTTAACATTTGGAACTTTCTACATCTATCTCACTATTATTAACTAGTTTATTCATATTTAGCTATTATTGCTTGCTTTGTAAAAAAAAAAAATACTATTGCATGCTCTTTATTTGACTAGAATTTTATATTTGCTCATTTGCTCACTTAATATGTGAAAGAAAACTTTTTAGTTTGAGAATCGTGTAAAAGAGTTCATTAAAGTAAAAGAGTTGATAAGTTGATACTTTAGTTTTTTTTTTTTATATATTTGCTAAGTTGTAGATT
>JBBPBP010009780.1:9791560-9809298 GCA_037974735.1 Cicer chorassanicum
AGTTATCAAATCAACTTTTTATTTCCTATAATAATGTTAAATTCTTTAATCTATAAATTAGTTTGATTTCTAAAAAAAATTGGTTTAATGAATAAATGTGAATTTTAAACATAGAGAAAACAAAATAAGATAAAAATTGACTAATTATTTTTAAGTTTAGTGCTTATAAAAATATTAATACTTCTAAGTTGCTAAAGATAGACAGGAATGTTTACTTTTATGCAACAAAAAATAAAAATAAAAAAAGCATATAATTTTAGCTGTAAGAGGCAAAAGAAAATATATTTTCATTTATTTATTTTTAATAAGATATTTGTCGTTTATTTATTAATAATTTTTTTTTGATAAATAAATGTAAACCAACATTATTAATAAAACGATAAAGTAGTGAACAACTCATGCATGATCAAAGATAAATTAGGTGTTACATTTTGTGGAAGAAGTTAAATTCTTACAACATGGCAAACCTATATTTGAATTATGGTAAAAAAATATATTCATATTTAATACTCTGATAAAGGGAATCTATAAATAAATAAATAAATAAATAAATAAAGCGAATCGGATAGAGCCTCTATCTAAAAAACAATAACAAAAATTTCAAATGTAAATTTTTTTAGGATTATTTTTCACATATTGATCTATGGTAGGAAATAGACAAACCATGAGATAGATGGCATCAACTAAGGTTGGCCCCAATTTGCGGTTTTCATTTTTTATTTTAATCAATGTTGTAAAATAATTATTTTGTTTCATTGATAAAAGAAAGTGCTCAAAGTGGTAGGTTGGTAAAGACTTGTTGATTTGTATCAAATTTGGCATAATCTAAGGGACCTCTTTTTGTCATTGTTGAATGCATGGATCAAAATTTATATCAAAATATGTCCACATTATTTAATGATTAATTTCAATAAAAATTGGTTCTTTAATTTTTTGGCAAATATATTACCTTACATCAAAATTCATATTGATTAGAAGAACAATTCATTGGGAGAACTTTAAATATTGAAAAAAATAGTAAAAAGAATGTGAGAAAAATAAAAGAAGAAAGAATAAATATGTAACTTGAATAAGTGTCTCCTAATTTTTATGTGAAGATAAATATTTTGAATTGGATTTTTTAAGTTATAGTCAGAATACTAGTTTTATTTAAATGAAGAAATGAATAAATTACGGATAAATTTAATGTCAATAGTAATGATACAATGCAGTTGTGTCACTTTGTGAATGGAATGGTCATATAAGCCCAAATACTTTGAGCTATATATAGATGATATGTTTTACTTTTCATTAAAAGTGTAGTTTTTGCATGTGGTAGTAGTTAATAAGAATGGGAAGAATAAAATTTATATGGAAAAATGGAAAACCAAAATAGAGTGGTTAATAAATATTTACTTTCATTTCAATTGAAAATTGCACATTTTACCGTCATGAATTTATGTATTTGATATCTTATAGATTTGTGAGTTGGTTCACTTGATAAATAGTTGATACATAATTTATAAGAGTGTGCTCAATTATTATGGTCGATGTGAAAACCTCCGTAATAGATAATACCTAAATAACTATGTCAACATTTTTTGAATTTTAAGGTTTGTCTGATTTTGACGTGCCTTCTGAATCAATTAATTTTTAATTTTTTGTTATAAAAGAATGACATCTTATGGATTTTTGTACAACTAAAGTAGAATTATAGACTTAGTTAATTTTATGATTTCTTCATACGATAACTTTTATTTTTTTGTGGCTCTATGTTAGTATTAGCATTCCTCATAAATATTTGTACCTTGTATATATTACTTGAAGAGGTCCAAGTTTCCAAAATATTGATAGTATTATTTATTTCGTTTAAATATAGTTTTGATCCCTTATTATAATCAGTCCACAATTTTTGTCCCTTTTTTTTTTTCTTATGTGCTTTCCCCATGAATTTTACTCTCTTGTATGATACGACACCAATTTAAGTGATGTGCAATAATACTATGCATTTGTGGGAGTCATGTTCCATTTTATTGTTTATTAAATTGCTTAAAACAATTTTATTAATTTCTGAAATTAAAAATATTATTAATTTTTGAAATTAATCAATCCAAAATCCAGCATCGCTCAACATCATCGCTACTCACCAAATCTTGTAAATGTTGACCATCATCACTTTCTCATTGCTCAAATAACAAACCTAGAAAAATCAAACAAACACATAAGACACGATGATCAATATTTTGGAAGCTTAATTAACCTCTTATAATAATATATACAAGTACATTTATTGATGGAGAACAAGCAAGAAAAAAAAACGTTATCACATGATGAAGTCATAAAATTAACAATGTATATATCAGTTTCGACTTCAATCGTACAAGAATCCATAAGATGTTCTTACAAATGGGACAAAGACTTAAATTTATAAGAGTAAAATATTCAATTCAAATGAAAGTAAGTATTTATTGTATGTGAGATATTAGTTCAATGGTAAAAGTTTGATTTTGTAATTTCAAAGAATATATCAAATCTCACATGAGACAATTTTAAAATGATCATTAGTATTACTATTAATAATGATAATTTTCTCTTCTCTAATTTCTTTCAAGTAAATATTTATTAGACACTGTATATTTAGGCTTATCATTTTTCCATATAAATTTTATTATTCTAATCCTTATTAACCACTACTATATGTGAAAGAAAAATGATATATGAACACTAATACACCTTATAGACATCTTGAAAGAGAAATCAATAGAATGATATGATAAATATGATATGTTAATCGTGTGATAGAAAAAGAAAAATAAATATTGTATGCATATTAAAAATTTTAAAATTGTCAAAAAATATACAACAGCGGTATACAAAAACTATACTCATAATAAAATTTATGCATGCAAAAACTAAACATAAATATTTCATGCGTGTATTTTTATATAGCTATTTGTATTTGTATTTATATATCATATACACTTCACAAAATGACACAACTGTAGAGTATCATATTTTATATGATTGTTGTTCTCTTTTGTATTATACTTTATAATTTATATTGCTATATATATATATATATATATATATATATTTTATAGATAGTAGTTTATTTTAACTCCTATGCATCACACGAGTGAACATCTAGTATATGTATAGTAAACACAAACAATCCTTACCGCAACATAAGGGTATATTGAACAATGGAAACAAATATTTTTTTATTAGACATTAGTCTGAGTTGACGAGCAAATTAATATTAGACATTGATGTAGGTCAGACATAATAACACGCCTAATTCTAAAGGTATTTATATTTCATATTATATATCATATAATACATATGGAAAACTGCATTCTAGTGGTAAATAGTATTTTTGTTGAAACCCATTTTATTCGAATAGATTCTGGTGGTAAATTTATATTCCAAAAATAAATGTTTAAGCACCACACGAGTCATGAAGGTGGTAATAAATCATTTAAATTATAAAATGAAGACATATTAAATGTTTTTGGTGTATGTGGTTGCAATTTATCCCTCTTTGTCACAACGTGAATGAAAATATATGACGGAATAATAAAATAGTAGCCGATAAATAAAACATTATATATGATAACAATAGTATGAAGTTTTATTTTCTAATATACTTACACAAATTTTATGGCAAGATGCAAATTAAAATATAAAAAGTCACTCTTGCGGGCATTGGTTAACTACAATAATCCTCACCGTAAAATAAGGGTATATTTAGAAATATTATTGTGAGTTGATGAATAAGTGTTGGACGCCGACCTATTTTAAACACAACAACACACCTAATCTTTAATACATATACAAAGCAAAAGTACTGGAGATACCAAATATAGTGGCATGTATGTCATATATCATAACATACATACATAGAACTGTAATTTATTAATATTTGTCTATAAAATGAATACACATTTTAGTTAGTAAAAATTAGACACTTATAAGATTTTCTTCATTATCAAAGCATATTTTTTTCAACTCGCACAAATGAAAAAATAGTAGGAATTGCTAGTGAACAAGAGAAAAGTATTGCAATGAATCCACTAAATATTAGTTCAATTGTTTACTTCACAATTGCTGCTAGATTTTAATTTAATCAGCTATCAAATCCAGCGCCAAATAAATTCTATAAAACTTTTACATATATACGCTTTTATAGAAATATATAGAACCTTTACATAGATAGGTTTTCCCTTTAACCATTTACCTTCACAACTAGCTTTTACATTTCATTTCATAGTCCACTTTGTCTTAAATCCACTTTAATCTTCTCTTAGGAAGCCATGGATTAATGTTAGCCCACAAATGATTGGAGAAGGCTCACAAGACAAGAAAAGTTAGGTGAACAAAAGAATCACTTCTGTTAGAACAATTCATGAAATTAAGGAAAAGAGAATAAACACGGTCAAAATTAATTTTTTTAAATAAAATAATATTTTTTTTTTACACGTGAATTCAACCCCACCAATTCATGACAAGGTTGATTGGATATAAAATTTACATGTTGAAAATTCAACTCAATCTAAACAAAATAATCTAACTCAAATTTTGGGTTTAAAGAAAACCTATCTAACCAAAGACATATACGCTGCTATATACCTTTGCATATATACCACATGTCACTATACTTGTTTTAATTACTAAAACATCGATAGTGTAAAGAGTTTTAAACCGAGTTTTAAACCGTCAATCCGTCACAACTATTTATAGTTGTAACTTTTTATATAGTTACAATAAAAATTAAATATTTCTAATGATTCGACGATTGAAATTGACTGACAGTTTTAAAAACATTTACACTGTCAACGTAAACAAATTAAATCTTATTTCAAATCATCATTATTATTATTCCAAATCATTATTAAGATGCTTTATTTGTCAATTTCGGTTCAACAAATCAATCAAGTCAACTAATTGCATTTTGACCAATCAAAAGTACATAATCCAAATCATTATTAAGATACTTAAATAGCCAATTTGAATTCAACAAAATCAATTTTATTAACTAGTTTAAATTTATAAAAATTAATCCTTAACTATATAATGCCACTAAGGAGTAAAACCAAACAATATCGTTGGTTAAGAAAAAATAAATTATATAATATGATTCGTTTCACTTCTCTTGTGGTGGTGTTTGTTTTATGTGTTGTGTCTACATATGCTACGAAAGTTGTAGATATTGACACTATTTGCAAGAATGAAGACGTTAACACTTCACTTTGCTTATCTCTACTCAAATCAAAGCAAGGTGTAGATCTAGTTACCCTTGCCCAATACACCATTGATGTGTTATATACTGAAGTGAACAACACAGTAAAATTTATCAAGACAATAATTCATCAATATGATAAAGATCCTAAAGCAAAATCCCATTACAGAGAATGTTTAGAACTTTTTGATTGGCCGAATGGTGTTGTCGCTAGTTATGAAGACATAGAAGACAGCTTGAAGGGTGGAGATTATCATGGGATGAGAGAAGATATATTCAGTGCCATGGAGGCCTATCAATCTTGTATTCAGGAAGACGGACCAGGTGGTATAGCTTACCCGGATAAATCTTTGCTCCCAAAGTATGCTAAACTTGTTTACGATGTTGCTATTATTCTGCTTACTATAAGAAATTTTTTGGCAGGGGAAGTTTAGTTTGCAATTTGTATTTTTTTGGATAATGCTACAATAAATCAGTCAAGTTTAAGGATATTATTATAAATAAAAGGCTAAATACCACCCGTGGTCCCTTAACTTAATTTCAGTTAACGATTTAGTTCTTTATCTTTCTTTTTTTTCCCGATTTGGTCCTTTATGTTTTTAAATAATTTTAGCGTTACCCTTTAAGTGGGGTTTCGTTAAGAAAAAGTTAAAAAAATCCCTCCTCCGCATTCAGAAAAAGTTACCCTTCATGTTTTGGAAATATTTCAGAAAAATATTCAAAGTTTAATCTAAGTTTGGTAGTAGGATTGATTCGTTAAAACTGAAGATATGGGGTATTTATACTCCATAGACATCAGTTCAGATCGGTGACAATCGTTCCTAGAAAGTTTGATGAACATATGCAATGATCTATATAAGAGATTTTTTAACTTTTTCCTTAACGGAACCCCACTTAAAGGTTAACGCTGAAATTATTTAAAAAGATAAATAACTAAATCGGGAAAAAAAAAAGATAAAAGACTAAATCGTTAACCGAAATTAAGTTAAAGGACTACGGATGATATTTAGCCTAAATAAAAATTAAATGAAATACCATGATTCTCTAAATGCCATTTTATCTCATCATTATGTTAACTAATAAGTATATTTATAGATGTCTTGCATTATACGGTTACAAACGTTTTTTTTTAATTAATATATATTTAAGAAGAAATAGATGTTTAAATATGCTACATGCCACAATGGTTAGTTTTATTTCAAAAAATAAGTTCTTGACCAAAGCTCAAACTTTGACCTTATCTCACCATATATTTTTGAATTCCTAAAATTGAGATGTGTTAAAATGATATTAATATATCTATAATATTACGATACACCCACTAGAATAAATAATGAGCATGTTGATGGAGAATAAACACAGAAACACAATAACAAGTAATACGCAGCGGATATAAAATTTCCCCAACTTGCAAGAACCCGTGAGGAGCAACAACAAATATATGGCAGCAAATTAATCAAAATAAAAGATTGTAAAGAACACCGATATTTTAACGTGGAAAACCCCTCAATGCAAGGGTAAAAACCACGGGTCGTCCAGACCAAAGAAATAGCTCCACTATAATCAAATAAGGGTACAAGAGAGTCTCAAAAAGATGCACCAAGTGTGCCTACAACCAGCCAAAATAGCAAAACACTAAAGCTTACAAATGAAAAGCAAGAAGAAGTGAAACAACCAAAAACCTGCTGCTATGCGAGCTCGATTCCTCCCACTCCAGAAGTCTTTTCGCTGATCCGACCGTTGAAAACGAAGCCCTGAATGTTGCGAACCTACTGTCCAAATTTCAGCCCGATCCAACGGTTAACGAATGCGCAATCGATGTTTTTCTGAGACTGATTTAACAAAATCGGGAATAGGGTTTACTCTTCTCTTTTCTCTTTTGGTGGCTGCCTTTTCTCTCAAAATAGTCTCTCTTCTTCTAACCCTCTTTTGGTGACATCCAAAAGTTCTTCTCCTTTCTGTCACGCATGATTCTTATGCCAAGAATCTGTTTAGCTGCTCCCATATCTTTCATGGCAAATGACTCGCCCAACTGCTTCTTTAACCTGTCAATCTTGGAAATATTTTTCCCAACAATAAGTATGTCATCAACATATAATAACAGGATAATGAAATCATCGTTAGAAAATTTTCTAACAAATACACAATGGTCAGAAGTAGTCTTCATGTATCCTTGGTCACACATAACAGACTCAAACTTTTTGTACCACTGCCTTGGAGCTTGCTTCAAACCGTATAGACTCTTTCTTAGTCTACACACGTAGTCTTCCTTGCCTTCAACAAGAAAACCATCAGGTTGCTTCATGTAAATCTCTTCCTCCAAATCACCATGAAGGAAAGTCGTTTTTACATCCATTTGCTCAACCTCTAAGTCAAGAGTAGCTGCCAAACTCAACACGGTTCTAATTGATGACATTTTTACCACAGGTGAGAAAATTTCATTAAAATCAACGCCCTTTCTTTGACGGAAACCTTTCACCACTAATCTGGCTTTATACCTCGGAGACTTTGAGTTACTCTCAAGTTTCACTCTATAGATCCACCTGTTTTCCAAAGCCCTTTTGCCTTTTGGCAACTTCACCAAATCATAAGTGTGATTATCATGCAAGGATTTCATCTCATCATGCATTGCATCCAACCACTTTTGACTTTCTTCACTCTCCATGGCCTCTCGAAAACACTCAGGTTCCCCTTCATCAGTCAAATTCACACACTCATCAGAAACATACCTTGTAGATGGTTGTCTCTGCCTCTTAGACCTCCTGAGTTGGGTTAGAGATGATTCAGAAGCATCATTAAGATTTTCATCGTGTGACAACTCATGATCTTCACTAGTTGGAATATTTACCTCATCTCTAAGTCGATGATCATCAACACAATCATGTGGCTCATCATTCTGATCACTACCATCAGTAGTATCCAAATCAGGAACAGGTGACTGAACTGGATCACCATCAGATAAGACGTTATCTCTCTCAGGTGTAGTCTTCTCCACCTTATCAATGTCTTCAATAGTTTGGTCTTCCATGAACACTACATCACGACTTCTAATAACCTTTTTGTTTATAGGATCGTACAACTTGTAGCCAAATTCATCCTCACCATAACCAATGAAGATACATTGCTTTGACTTTGCATCCAACTTGGATCTTTCATCCTTCGGAACATGCACAAAAGCCTTGCAACCAAAGACTCTCAAGTGATCATACTTGACATTCTTCCCAAACCATACCTTGTTTGGTACCTCACTATTCAAAGCGATAGTAGGAGTAAGATTAATAACATGCACTGCCGTGTACAGTGCATCACCCCAATAATGTTTAGGCAACTTAGCTTCAGAGAGCATACACCTCACTCTCTCAACAAGTGTTCGATTCATCCTCTCTGCTAAACCATTCAGCTGAGGAGTTTTAGGAGGAGTCTTTTCATGTGCTATACCCTGTTGTTTGCAATAGACATCAAAGGGTCCGCAATACTCACCACCGTTGTCAGTACGAACACGTTTCAGCTTCTTGCATGTCTGCCTCTCAACCAAAGCATGAAATTGTTTGAATTTCTCCAACACTTGGTCTTTTGTCTTCAGAACATAAACCCATATTTTCCTGGAACAATCATCAATAAAAGTAACAAAATAAAGTACACCACTAAAAGATTTTACCTTTAAAGGGCCACAGACGTCAGAATGCACCAACTGAAGCAACTCTGACTTTCTAGAGGGAGGATGCCTTTTGAAGGATACTCTAGTTTGTTTACCAATTATGCAGTGAGAACATTTCTCCAAATCTACATTTTTCAATCCTGGAAGCACATCTTTTCTAGCTAAACACTTTAACCCCTTTTCACTGATATGGCTAAGCCTTCGGTGCCACAAAGATGATTCCATATCCACGGCATTCACACTGTCTTTTGCAACTAAAGCTTTTGTCCAATACAGTTTACTAATTTTCTCCCCTCTAGCCACAACCAAGTTACCTTTATTGAGTTTCCACTTTCCAGAAGCAAAATGATTATCAAAACCACTTTCATCAAGCATATGCACGGAGATCAAATTGAAGCGAACATCTGGAGCATGTTTGACTCCTTTAAGCAACAATTGCATTCCCATGTTGGTTTGCAAGCATACATCACCAACACCAATTACCTTAGATACACCATCATTACCCATCTTCAAAACTCCAAAATCACCTGAAGTATAAGATGTGAAGAACTCCTTCCTCGGTGTAACATGTAGTGTAGCACCACTATCAATTATCCACATGCTCTCATCAGATACAAGATTAATTGACTCATAGTCACGGAGAATAACAAGATCATCACTAGTAGCAGTAGTAACACGGTCATCATCACTATCATCATCACGACCCCTTTGTTTCTGCTTACCTTTCTTGCCTTTGTTCTCCTTTTTCTACAGAAAACAATTCTTCTGTATGTGCCCTGTTTTATGACAAAAATGACACTCCACATTTTTGTATCTAGACTTGGACTTGCTTCTGCTGTTTTCTCTACCACCCTTCGGTTCTTTTTTCTGACTTCTCCCCCTATTTTCAGTGACAAGAACTTCAGATTGAGATGAAGAACCTTGTGCATTCCTTCTCATCTCCTCATTCAAAACACCACCCTTAGCCGTTTCCAAAGAAACAACGCCATTAGGAGCTGAACTCGTTATAGAAACCCGAAATGTCTCCCAAGACTCTGGTAAAGATAACAGTAAAAATAGTCCCAATAGCTCATCATCAAACTTGATACCCATTCCAGACATTTGATCAAGGAGCCCCTGAAATTCACTCAAGTGGTCCGAAATAGACGTTCCCTCCTTATACTTCAAACTTATGAAACTATTCAGTAAGAATAATTTATTATTCCCTGATTTAGAGGCAAACAAAGTCTCTATCTTATCCCACATAGTTTTTGCATTTGTCTCATTAGCAATATGATTATAAACATTATCTTCTACATATTGCCTAACAAAACCACATACCTGTTGATGTTCAAATTCCCAGTCTTCCTTAGATTTAGTATCCGGCTTTTTAGAACCAAAAATATGAAGATGCATATTCTTCACAAATAACAAATCTTTCATCTTGCCTTTCCACAAATGGTAATTAGTACCATTCAAGCATACCATCTTTATATTCATATTTGCCTCCATCCTTCAAACAAGTCAAATAACACTTTAACCAAGAGCTCTGATGCCACTCAGATGGGGAATAAACACAGAAACACAATAACAAGTAATACGCAGCGGATATAAAATTCCCCCAACTTGCAAGAACCCGTGAGGAGCAACAACAAATATATGGCAGCAAATTAATCAAAATAAAAGATTGTAAAGAACACTGATATTTTAACGTGGAAAACCCCTCAATGCAAGGGTAAAAACCACGGGTCGTCCAGACCAAAGAAATAGCTCCACTATAATCAAATAAGGGTACAAGAGAGTCTCAAAAAGATGCACCAAGTGTGCCTACAACCAGCCAAAATAGCAAAGCACTAAAGCTTACAAATGAAAAGCAAGAAGAAGTGAAACAACCAAAAACCTGCTGCTGTGCGAGCTCGATTCCTCCCACTCCAGAAGTCGTTTCACCGATCCGACCGTTGAAAACGAAGCCCTGAATGTTGCGAACCTACTGTCCAAATTTCAGCCCGATCCAACGGTTAACGAATACGCAATCGATGTTTTTCTGAGACTGATTTAACAAAATCGGGAATAGGGTTTACTCTTCTCTTTTCTCTTTTGGTGGCTGCCTTTTCTCTCAAAATAGTCTCTCTCTTCTAACCTTAATTAGACCACTCTCCACTTAAATAAGTGAGACACATGGACTACAATATTTGGGCTTTTCTCCACGTAGGAAGGGAGCCCAATACCCAACACATGTTAGAAACATACACCTTTAAATAGGTTGTTTGCATTGTAATTTGGATTGTTTCTGAGACAAAATTATTCGATCCAAAAATAAAATTGACATGCGGTTTTTTTAAAGTTTGAATGACAAATTTAAAAAATAAACATAATTCGATTCAATATAATAACAAACGGTTTAATTTTAAATATATTAAAATTATAAAAATATAGTAAATAATATTAACTTTGATGCAAAATATAACATGATATTTAATAGGTTAAATACTACCCGTGGTCCCTTAACTTAATTTCGGTTAACGATTTAGTCATTTATCTTTTTTTTTTTCCGATTTGGTCCTTTATGTTTTTAAATAATTTCAGCGTTACCCTTTAAGTGAGGTTCCGTTCAAAAAAAGTTAAAAAATCCCTCATCTCGATCATTGCATATGTTCATCAAACCTCTAGGAACGATTGCCACTGATCTGAAGTGATGTATATGGAGTATAAATAGCCATAGCTTCAGTTTTAACGAATCAATCCTACTACCAAACTTAGAACAAACTTTAGAACATTTTTCTGAAATATTTCCAAAACATAAAGAGTAACTTTTCTGAAAACGGATGAAGGATTTTTTAACTTTTTCTTAACGGAACCCTATTTAAAGGGTAACGCTGAAATTATTTAAAAACATAAAGGACCAAATCGGGAAAAAAAAAAAGATAAAAGACTAAATCGTTAACTGAAATTAAGTTTAGGAACCACGAGTGGTATTTAGCCTATTAGATAATATTCGAGTTTGTACGATTTTCGATTTTTTGAACCAGTTTGCGATTTTATTTTTTGATCAATTTAAATATCAACACCATTACCTTTAAGCATGTTGAAGTATCTTTTATAATATGGATAATTTCATCTGCTTATATTTTATTTTGGATATTTTATTTTGGATGAAATAAATTACTATCTTTAAAAATATAGCATATTGACATATTCAAAAGTATACAAATAATAGTAGTAAATAATCCAACTCACTATTAAGATGCTTAATTAGGCAATTAGATTGAACTCAATATTTTGGATTGGAACAATTTTACAATTTAACAAGCAAGCAAAATCCAATCTTAGAAAATAGAATGGACACTCGTTGATCAAACTTCATGAGAAATTGAAGAAAAGATGGAATCGCCATGGACAACCATCAATGGAGTGTTCACTCAGTCTCACCAATGCGATCCTCTCGTTAGATAAGCAAATTCAATTAATGTTGATTGTGATTCATACTTTCTAAATATGTTATGATGACTGATTAATATGAGTAAATCTAGGATTAAATAAGTTTTTTTGTTCCTGCAAAGGGACCAAAATCAATCGTATCTGATTTTACATGGACTAAATTCAAATAAAAAAACTTACAAGTACTAAAATAAAAAAGCACTACATGAAATTTGATTTTTAGTGACAGCAAAAAGATTTAGGTAAAAGCAAAAAAAACTTGGGTATATCCCTCAAAACTTATACCAACTGACAAAATTTCACGATTGATATATCCCTATACCTACGGCTCGAGCGCTGTCACTATAAATTAGTGACACTTATTTGCCCATTGGACAAACCACATAGTTTTTACCTACTGTGTACTAGCTGGTTGTATAACTTTCGATCACAACTACATACCCCCAATACTACTATAAAGATTTATTCTTGTATTTTATAAAATTAATATGATTGAAAAACTAAATACACAATAAAATAAACTTATTTAAGAAGCAAAATAATATAAAATGTTTCATTAAATTTAAAATTAATATAAAGTCTTACAAACAAATCAAATTACCAATATATAACACAAGTTACCTAAGAACCATGCTAATAATTACAAAGAGTGTCATGCTAGCATATACTATATTAATAATTACAAAGATTTTCATACTAGCATACCACAATCTCAAATAAATTAAGAAAAATTAAATTTTGTCTATTTAATTTTTATATTTTCATCTTCAAGAACAAATTAGCTTCTAATTTGCATCTGCAAGAAATAAAAAGAACAAATGAATAAATGTACAATTCAACATAAAAAAAATTACTACTAAAAAATTAAGGATTTATTGACAACTTTAGTGAGAATTAATTAGAAAAATGTTTGGTGTACACTAAAACACTTCCTACACATCTTGACAGAAACATAAATAAAAAGAGTAATTTGATATTTACATTGCAATTTAGTATAACTTAAACTGCATATCACATCCACAATTGATGACATTTATGGTGTAACACAACTTGATTTTTTACAAAATGTAAAACAATCAAAATGTCATATTTCAGCATGAGAAATACTACTAATATAATTTCAAAGAAAATTGTTCGTACGAGAGATAATTCCAATGAAAAATTTCATGATATATTGTGCATAATGGAGTGATTAAGAACACAAGTTATATACTCACTAAGTTAATTAAGGATGCAATATTTGTGCTACTCTACCAATACTCTACTATTCAGTCTCTACCAACTATATTCTCTATTCTCTAATTTCTCCTTCAAGAGCACTATTTCAAATCAAATAGAGGCATATGGTTAACAAAAGCAAGCATGCAACAAATACAAAGTAAATGAAATTATACAAAGTCATGGTGAACAAATCACATAAACAAAATAATTTCCGAATGCATAAAACACTTAATGTAAAACATAATAGAAATGGAAAACATGGGGTAGTTAAGCTCACTTTGATTTCAAGAGAGTGACCGTCAATGTCCATATGTCTCGTTTTATCATGTAATACCCATCAATGACTAACAAGAAACACATCAAAACCATCAATAGACACAATTTTAGAATTTGAACATCATCCATTTCTTGCAAGTTGTAGTCATCAGGGAACTTCTCATCAGTCTCCCAACTCTTTTAAAATTAAATAGAAAAAATAAAAAGGTAGAATATTAGCCATCAATATACAACAAAGTTTTAAACAATTTCAATTGTTATCATAACTGCTCTTTTTTATTGGCATGACAATGGCAAGGAATTATCATCCACTCATCACAACAAATACACTTTCTTGATTAAATAATGATTAAGTGATGGCGAGGAACATCAATAGAAAGAATAAGTTCAACTAATGGACAACCAACAATTTATATATTATATTTAGAAAGCAATGATTGAGTCATTAGGTGACTCCAAATGACTATATTGCTTATAACAACATGATGTGAAGAAGAAAATTATTGACAAACCCATTTTCTTCTTTAAGCAAGAAGATAAAAGTTGGAAGAAGAAATCCTAAATAAAGACTTGATCATAATTTAAGGGTAGCTTCTCACCTAAATCATTTGTCGTCGCAGTTCCAACATGATTGCCACAATAAGTTACAATAGTATCCAACAATAACATCCAAGCTTGATTTCCCTCATTCAACTGAAACCTTCCTTCTCTTATAACATTTTCTTCATCTTTATGAAGTATGAATGTTTCCCACCACTAATGGCTTCACATTCATGTTGCCCTACATATAAATCATCTCAAGACTATTGTCATTGACATGGGTCTTGTCGGAAGTCGAGTAATTTTGAAACTTCACAGAAGTTGAGTAATTTTGACATAGGTCTTAACGGAAGTTAAGTAATTTAGAAACTTAAATCCCTCATTTTGAAGTTGAGTAATTTTTTTTATCTTAAACTAAAAGTCCTCAAAGTGGTTGAAATCAAATAGAGTAAGTCAAAAAATTTCAACACTAGACAAACAATTCTAAAATCAAACTCCAACACAAGATAAAAAAAAAATGTTAAAGATAAATTACTTAAAAACAATAAGAGTTAAATCTCATATTAGAAAAAATAAATGTTAGGGTTTTTGAAATTGAAGATTTTGGGTTTCTACACAATCTGTCGAGAAAAAAGTGGAGAACTCACCCAAAATGTGAAGACCAAGAATAGCAGCAACAAGGAATAAAGAAAAAGGCGGTGGTGTGCTCAAAAAAGGTGGAGGGAAAATCGAAACGCGACAACTTAAGAGTTATAGAGACATAAAGATTAGATAACACATTGCTAAAGCATCAACATATTTTTGATTCTCCATCATCTCTGACAAGCTCCAATGACAGCCAAAGATGGTCTTCAATGATGACGACTAGGTTTGAAAGAGACAAGTGAATATTTCTTATTAGTTTTATTTAGATAGAAAATGAATGGGGAAATTTTATATACGTGTCTAGGGGTGAACATGGGCGCGGGTCGACCCGCCAACCCGATCACCCAACCCAACCCAACCCGATTTTTACCCGTACCCGATCACTTTCGGGTACGACCCAACCCAACCCGTTGAAACCCGCTTATATTTGGGTCGGGTAATGGGTTTAACAATTTGAACCCGTCAACCCGCCGACCCGACCCGATAACTAGTTATATTTTTTTTAAAAAAAATTGTTTGACTAGTTCAATAGGGTTTCATTACTCTTCTTCTTATTTAGATTTTCAGCTTCCTTCATCCACTTTTTTTCTGCCTATACCTTCTTCAAGACTTTTTGAAGAATTAGTTATAATAAGATATTATTAACAAGTGATTTTTATATGAATGTTGATGCAAGGTGTTCATGCGTCTAGGCTAAACACTAAACTCGTTTAATTTGTTTTGACATTGTAATCTCGTATATGCCTACTCTTAAAATTCATATCTAATTTTTGAATTGTCTCTTTCAAATGAGCAATTTAATTTGAGTTAAATACTATTTATTTAAATGTTATATTTTGTCATAGTTTTACATAATAAATGTATGAACAGAAAGCTTATGCTTATAATGAATTTAGTTTAAATTTTTTACATTTATTAAATACACATTTTTTTAGTTAAATATTATTATTTGAGTTAAATACTATTTATGAGAAAAATTGATGCTTATACAAAAACTTACGATCAATTTAGTTTAAATTTTTTATATTTAAATCTATTAAACAATTTCTTTTACTATTTTATTTGAAAATAGTAAATATAAACAAATGAATGGTACTTAGTAAACTAAAATGGTTGGTGGATTATGTGTAACCAGTGGCTAATCGTTGTTGGGACATAGGTTGGTCACGGCCACCCCAAAATTTTCTCTAATCTTTTAAAAATACTTCTTATTTTATTTTATTTATAATACTATAATTTGTTAAATAAAAGTTAATATAGATTAAAATCAAGTTTATCCTTGTCATTGTGAAAAAATATTTGATAGGGACACATGAATTTTATGTTGTTTTAGTGTTGGGTTCTATAATTGGTATATTTTATGAGTTGAATTGCGGTTATTGAGTTATGTTGTCGAGATGTATGTTTCAGTCTAATATGTGAAGATAACATACTATATGTGCATTTTTTCTTGTTACATGAATTAATCTAACCAAGTGACATAAAGATTGGTATGTGTAGATCTCATACGTTGAGAAACTTGTTAAGTGCTTGTACTTGAAGTTGACATTTCTTAGAATTGATGAATTTTAATATTTTATTGATTTATTGTTGTTGAATTTATTTATGTAATTGAAGATTGTTGGATTTATTTTTTTGTGTGAGAGGTTGATGAGTTTTTTAAAGAATTGCATAATTTGATTGAAATTTTATAGTTTTGAGACATTCAAGTATTAAATATATTTTCATTCAATATGTTTTCCTGTAAAATAAAAAAAATAGGTTATTATTTATGTATGACCCGCCAACCCAACCCAACCCGTTCTTGATCGGGTCGGTTCGGGTCGGGTTAAATAAAAAAAATACGGGTTGGAAACTTAACCCAACCCAAAGATAATCAATCGGGTCGGGTCTTGGGTTTTGTCAAAACCCGCCCAACCCAACCCACGTACACCCCTATCCGTGTCTGTGAGATACTATACCCATAGTTCATTGTATCTGTAGATATATGACACCTATACCTTCAATTTTAAGAGCGGTACCTAAAAGCAAAAGTAGGTATCTACTCAACAACTACAAAAAGGATTTGCCAACAATAAAATACAAAGTAGATTATATTTTTAACTTTTGATAACGAGGGAAAAGTTTAAGCAATCCCATGACACCAAAATAAGTTTACTAATTTATTTTTATGGGTACTAATTTTTATTTCCATTTCATTGTGTATATTTTAGTATAATGAACTGAAATTTAAAACTATGTAATATTATTAAATATATAACAATGCAAGTAAGATTTCTACAATTTGTATAATCATAGACATCTTAATTATGATTATGGAATATATTTCATTGTTATAACACAATTTTGTTAAACTTTTAATTTTTCGAGCATCAATTGTCATTTGGATCTTTGTAAAAATTTTCACAATTTTGAACTTTTCGATCTCTTAGTAATATAGACTGATAAATAATTAATTCTTTCACTAAATTTTAGCTCTACAATATCAAAATAATTTTATATCTCCAAACTCAACCTCTAACATGTTGATATTTTACAACATATTAATTAATAAATTAATTTTTACTCAAAATTAACACTTTTAACTCGAAAAGAAAAAAAAAAGATTAATTTCACATATTAACTCATGCAACACGCGGGTATACATCTAGTCAATATAATATATTAAAACAAATCCTCAAAATATTATATTGACACATCATTCAATAATATAACGTGGCACCTTAGAATTGATTCATTTTTTATTTCTCATTCTACTAATTC
>JBBPBP010009780.1:9809818-9821571 GCA_037974735.1 Cicer chorassanicum
TAATAATATTTTTAGAATGAAAATCACTCATATTTTATTTTAATCTTTTTAATTGGATATACAAACAATCACTCATCTTTTTTAATCATATTTTTTAGAGTGAAAATCACTCATTTGATTACAAACTTTTTACTTGTTTTCATTTCATTTATTCATTTGTTATACAACCACTATTCTTATAAACTAAGAAACTTACAAATATTGAAGAAAAAAAATTCAATCAGATTGATACATTTATACACCATAAATAATACCTTCAATTTTTTTAAAAAACTTACATTGAATTTTTTTTTACAAATTACACACACGTAGTGCGCGAGTTATATTCTAATTTCATATTATTATCGAATAAATTGTACTCTTTTGTCAAAAGATATATCGTACATTTGTTTAAAAAATTAAAAGTATGAACTATGTCTCCCAAATGTTCTCTGAATCGTGATTTTGCTCATAATCTTTGGTTAGAGTTACATATAATATAGCAAAAAGAGACATAAAACATTGACTACAAGAAAAATAATTAAAATTAGAGTGGAGGTTTTTGCCACACTTAAATGCACAAAACCATTCTTGTAAAAAAGATGAACAATAAAAACAGAATTTGTGATAGTGAAGACCATATCGATCCTTTTAATATTTTTTTTGTCATGATTGAGTTGTGCATATTAGGCCCATATGATGTCTTTACTTTCTGTGAAGTTTAACTGGGCCAAAATAAAATATTAGATTGGAAGTTAAATGAACTAACAAAAATATACTCGACCATATAAAGTAACCAAAAATAAATCAAACACAACCATTCAAAACAAATCTAATTCAACCATTCAAACAGCATAAACCAATAAAGCATAGATTGAAAAGATTATAGATCCAACAGAGATGAAAACTCACACCTACAGAAAATTAATGAATACTACATACAAAGTAATTTAGCTAGTTAGTTACAATGTTTATTATAGTGCTACGTATAGTAGATTCAATCCCACATTGAATTGGACTATAAACATTAATTTGTAATATGTACATGAAAAGTGAATTGAAAGCAATAAAATTTCATCAGAGTGATGAAAGTTTTGGGTGCCTTGTTCGAAGCCTAATCACCAAAAGTATCTTCAGTTTTGTTTAATTATGTTTTCTGCTATCTTTATCAACAATCTTGAAGTGAATTAGTGAAGTTTCTCAACAAATTGACGAGGTGAACATGGATCAGTCGAAATTTGAGATAAAAAAATTCACTAGTTTGAGCGACTTTGAATTATGGCATTTGATGATGTGGATTACGGTTTGTTAGAGGCGTTGAAGACAACATTAATAATCAAGAAATTCATAGTGCAATTATCTTAAGCTTTTGAGATAAGGTTCTAAGACAATGAACAACAAAGAAGACTGCTGCAAGAATTTGGGTCAAACTCAAAGGACTGTAGATGACAAAACATTTAGTAAATTGTCTCTATCTCAAACTTCTTATGTCTTCTTTCAGTTGTAATCTTATTAATTTAATTTTATTATTTCTTTAACCTTTTATAAAATATAATAACTCTACACTCCTATTTCAAAAAATAAAAAATTAACTACTTTCTCATTCCCTATAAACTATTCAATTATGAATTTCTTCAACAATTTTTCATCTTCTCTATTTTTTTTATTAGATTCATATTCTTTGTTATCATTATCAAAGAGATTAATTATAATTCCACGTAAGAATCTAAAATATAACTCAAAACACAAATTGGAAAGATGAACAAGTGATGTTGTTTTTGAGTTTCGGAAAACTATTTTTAAAATAATTTTTAATCACCGAATATATTACTGGATTGAGTCGCGAACTATGTCGCTCTCTTTAAGACGTTTCGCAGCACTGTCCAAACTTGTGCAAGATAGTTAAAATTGTATCAGTATTCAACTGCACCGTAGAAAACCGTTCTAAAATAATACCCTCAATATACCTATAATGACCACCGTAAAAATATGGTTCTTAAGAGCACTCATATATTGAAGGGATTACGGCACAAAAATCACTCTAAAAGGATAGTGGTATAATACCACTCAAAAATTGAAGGGACAGAAAAAAAATGGAGAAGTGGCTCATAAAAGCATAACTCCACTTCAACCCTAAAGTGACTCCTATAACTTTTGAAGAATCAGGTTTGAGGCTCTTATTCCCATCACTTAAAGCTACCACTACATTTTTTGTTAGAAGCTAAGAACTATCCTCCTAACTAATTCTAGGCATCCCAATCCCTTTTATCAAAGGTCGATTCTACATACCCACTAAGAAGTGATGAGAGAAGTAGCGAACAATTTCCTATTGAACATCATCTACCTCTTCTACCCACACATTCACCACAAATAACGCAAAAATTAAGTTCTTTTTCTCCCTCGCCTCTTCACACAAGAGTGAAGATAGCCCGTATTTGTGTCCCTTTCTTGGAACCACCTCGATCTTGATCTTTGAAAGACCTAAAAGTCTTTAGATTTTAGAAGCTCTCAAAGATTGGCCAAAACCATGTTCCTAGTTGCAATCTCCTCTATTGAAATATTGGACGCTCCCGCCTTAACATCCCGTACTTTGATATCCTCAACAAGTCCTTGGATCTTAAGATCAAGGTTCCCAAAAACTTTTTTATTCCATTTTTTAAGGTCCCCTTTAAGCGACTTCACCTTCTTCATAAGAATAAAGACCACCCTACTTGAGGAAATTGACCTAGCACAACTTTTGGTGACCAACTCATGGAGGCTCTTAGTGACCAACACTTGATGGAAATGCCACACATATCCAACCAGCCCTTGAATACGAGAATACGATCAAGTGGCCCTGTCGTTAGGTTGAAACCACGTAAAGCGCTTACCTAGTTGGGGAACATGCACAAGCCCCACATTTGAAATAAAACTACCAAACTTGTTAATCTCAATAAATGCGTTCTTCCCATGTACCCCAATAACACCCCTTTATTCCGCTTTCAGAAAGAACCAAGTGAAAATCTCTTACCATATACCAAACATTATCCTCTAAAGAATCTTTAATCCTTACTAAGTTGCTCCACATAATTCTCTTATCAGATAAAGCACATTTCGAATAACTATTGACCACAAAGCAACGCGGTCTAAGAGTCCCCATTCCATACACACCCCTAGAAACCAAACTCTAGAGAAAGAAAGATGTCCCTTTAGACTTACACCAGATAGAGAAAAGTTCCCTACTATTATCTGTTGTCAGGGTAAAATTAACTCTAGTCACAAAATGAATTTTCTCAATTAAATATAACAAAGGACGCCATCAACAATTTCTAGCTTAGTTTTTTAGAAAGCCAAACAATTAAGATGATTAGAAATTATTATATCCTTAATTTTATTCTTCTTTTCCCTACCGTCCAACCCTATAATATTGATGGACCTAATAATCATTGGTCAAACTATGTGGACTCCTTATGGACCTCTCCCATCAAATACCTCTCCTTAAGGTCAACAAATTTGTTTTCCCTCGTAAAAAGTTTTTTAACATTAGTAACATTGTGTGTCTCATTAGTACCCCCACCGAAGCTAATTTCAGGTGACAACAAAAAAGGAGCAACCAATGCAAGAAGAAAAAAGTCAAGTTAATTAAGATCTAAAGTGTTCCTTACTTCCATCATAGTGGGAATTAGATTCCCTACCTTTAGAATGAGGTCAGCATAAAAAAAGTGGAAAGGACTTACCTAAATTATTTTGGTGCACATGGTACATCCATTTTTTTGGCATATCTCTCAAACATAATTATTGTCATGTGTTATTTTTGGCTTAGAAAAGTTTATCAACAAAAGACAGGATATATTTTCAAGAGAAATTCAACGTACATTTTTTTACAAGCATTATAAGTTATAATTAGGGAATTTAGATATCAAAATAAGAATCCATTTTTCAACTTGGTTGAGCGTAAACTATGAAAATTAAAATGTTATTTAGTGTTTTATATAAAAAAATTTACTATAAATTTTCTTTAATTAATTATTTTTTATATGTTTTAAAATAATTTGAAGCAAAAACAATATGTCGAAGTATGCCGATCACAATTTGTCAATGTTTCATCCCATATACTTTATATATAAAAACACTTTTTAGCTTGTTATCTTCAAATTTAAAAAAGAGACCCACAAGGGTTTGGAGTTGATATCAATATTAACAAGATTCATATTGCCGTTTTCTTAAATTAAAATCCACAAAAGCACACTAATTTATAAATCTGGAAAAATAATTAACCTTTAAATGCTAACCATTGATCTACAAAACTTACCTGTATGAATTATTATGTGAAAACTTGTTGTACATTGGATATTTATTTTTAAATATAAAAACACAATATAGATGATGCAGATTTGTACTAGATATGTGTCTAATTGTCTATGGGCCACAATACGAGTATAAAGCAATGTACATCTAATTGATAAGGGTGTTAAAGATTCTATCAAAGATTGGAAATTGATAGAGACATAGGAAAGAGGTAGAAAAAAATAATCTAATGTTATTACTTTTTAAAATTTATAATTAATTAAAGTAGTACTAATAGTTATTATATTTTCTAAATTTTATTGCATTAATCAATTTGCAGAACACCAACTGCTACCATATTTAAGACAAATGAGTTAAGAGATACTTTGGCACCTGAGGTGCCCTCTTTCTCATCAAGGAGTCCAAACAATGTTACACATGAGATTCTCAAGGTTTCATTTTCTATTAATGAATAAATTATATACATCTCAATCATCTTAATTTGTTGTTAACATTTTTTTTTCTTCTATATTGTAGCTCAATTTAATTGCCCTAGGAGTAGATATTATAGCTAGTTGGTCTCTAATTTCTCATATTTCTGATTACATCGGTGAGAACAGAACATTAGAGTTCAATATTGTGTCAGGAACATCAATGTCTTGTCCACATGTTTCTGGTTCAGTAGGTACATCAAATCGTATCATCCTACATAGACACCTGCTGCTATTCGTTCGGCTCTGATGACAACTGATAATGGATCACACCTCAATCAATATGTCCATGCACACAAAAAATATCTAGTGGTATGATAAATTATGTAGTATATGTTATATGCCACTATTAAGGATTAGTACTTATAGTACTTTCTATTTTTTTTTTCTGTAGTCACTTCTAGAAATTAACTAATTAGGTGCGGATTTTTCTGCAGATTTAACAAAAAATCCAAAAAAAACGTGCTACCTACGGATTTTCATGTGGAATTATTTGTTTAGGATTTTAAATCCACAAGTAAGACCTGCGAATATTTTAGATGAAATTTCTATCCACATAAATCCGCAGAAAAGTTTCTTGTCACATAATAATAAATAATTAATTTCTAATATTAATAAATTCAATGCACGTCTCTATAATAAAAAGTAGTCTCTAAAGACAAACTCGTGAATACAAATATATTACTTTACTTGGTCTGAAAATTTTATCTACACATAAATTAAATTGAGCAATTACTAGAAAAGATTTTTTTGTGAATGTTATCTAGGATATCATTCTCATAAATTAAAATAAAAAATAAAAAAAACTCCGACAATGCGTGCTTTCTGCAAAAGATCGACCAAAGTTATGTGATTCCATGCATTTCAAAACAGACAAAATATGGGATCAGGTAAACAATGCTAATGATTTTTCATTAAAAACCAATCAGCATAATCATTAAAATGCTCACAAATTTATTAATTATAGAAATTGAGCCACATTTCAAAGGAGACTTTTATTGTTGTTGAGGATGACATGTCAATCACCTTTGTTTCTTTCAAAGAAGCACCATCATGAAACCTAAAAAGATTTAAAGCACGATCTGGTACTCAATAATAATAAAAAGTAACAAGGTTCATGTATGATGTAGCTACTTTACATATATTTTCAAAGAATAGAAACAAAGAAATATTAGATGGAACAATTTGTTGTCCAGAAAACCCCTTTCAATTTCATAACAAAATCAGCATATGTGCCACTGCTAAATGCTAATGTATTCAATTCAAACCATCATTAATAATAACACTTAATGAGAAAAGAAATTATGTGGCCACCACATGATTGACTCCCATGTACAATCTGCAAAACATCAGTGATTTTAAACACTGAAAGAAGGTACACAGATCTCAAGTTTTCTATCATGGACTACAAATTACATATTGAACAGAGATATGCAACGTTTCAAACAGAAATTGCAGTGTTATACAGTTCAATCAAGAATCATCAGGCCAGAATGGCATAGTTGAACACAATCCAAAACAATTGAATTAGCTTATAATATTAGCAGTGTATTTAAATTGACTTAATACTGGGTAGGGGTAAAAGTAATTAAACAGCGACATGTTATCATATCCTTCCTTAGTTTTTTCCCTAAACACAAGGAACTAAAACAGTTCATCAGACTCTTTCTTTCCCTGTTTTTTTGTTTCCTTCATTCCCATTTTTCCTTTCTACTTATTTCTATTCTTTTAGAGCATAATTTCAGGAAGTTGTTCTTTCTTTCTGTATACTATAATCTGTGGTTTTCTGTAAAGAGTCCTTGTTGGGGGGTTCTTTATTTGTCTTCAATCTTCATACCCCACTTCACAGTTGTTATACTTCACAGTTGTTAGAACTCTTTGCCTCCTTCAACTTGACAATAGACTCCAATCTCAGAAAAACACCAGATCTGCAACTAAAGCAATTTGCAAATTAAAATTGTTCAAAAAACAACACACAAAAATACTAATTCAGAAGAAAAACCCTAAATCATAAGAAAATCAAAACCCTAACTCACTACAGTTCACGAAAATTAATAATGAAACGAGAATAATGAAAAATAGGATTGTCAAGTATGGACCTATTTGGCACAAAAGGTGATTGGTTATCAGATACACATTTATACATAACATGTTTTAATTTGTTTTCAAGAACATTTGTCACAATCTTATAAATCACATTACAAAGAGCTATAGGTCGCCAATCTTTCATGGTCTTCTATTCATCACCTTTCGAATCTGAGCTGTATTGGCAATATTTAGTGTACTAGGAAATACACTTGTCATAAGTTAGGCAGAACATTTTTGAAAAATTTCACTTCCACACAAAGATAAATAATGATGATAAAATCTTAGGTTCAAACCATCAGGCCTCAGATACTTATATGCCTCCATAGAAAAACAGCTTCTTTGAATTGTTCTATTAGAAAAGGCATCAAAGCAGGAGCATGAACGCTTTGTGTGTGTTAATAAAGAGTAGTAAAATAGTCTCTAGCAACACGACATGACTCACTATGTTCGGTGAGCTGATTCCCATTGTCACCTCAAGAAAAATAATATGATTTACCTTACGTCTAGATGTGGCAACCACATGAAAAATTTCGTATTTAGGTCCCCTTCCTTAAACCATAATGATTTAGTTTGTTGTCGCCAAAAAGTGTCTTCCCTAACTAGTTGTGTAGCATTTGCTTTTGTGTGATTAAACATTGCTGCATTTGTGTCTCTACCCAATTGACACTCTCTTTCCAAGGTTTTCCAACATTGTGTGATTTCTTGAAGAAACTTATAACAGTTAGTTCTACCCCAAGACTCTATATCATTAGCACAAGTTTCTAGTTTAGCAAGAAGATCCAGATAGGAGTTAAAAATCACCTTGATCGAACAAAATCATCAAACTGATTTTCATGTAAGCGTGCATTTTCAAATTTAATTGTACGAGAAGTAGAACATGTTGGTCTTCTTCTCACGTATCACAATAACAAAGGGTAATGATATGAAACCAGAGCTACTAGATTTTCAAGATTTGCATTGGAAAAAATTTGCTGCCACAAAGAATTAGCCAAAGCAAGATCTAATCGTTCCTCCACAGCTCGTACAGTTTTCAAACTCTTAAACCACGTAAAAGGGTAACCATCCATATACACATCAGTCAACTCAGAGTCGGACACTACTTGTCAAAAGCCATTTATTAACCACTACGTTCGATCCACTCTGCCCTTTTTGTCTTCTGAAGACCAGATGTCATTAAAATCCCCAATTATGCACCAAGGTAAATTATAAACTAGTGCAATTCCAAGCATCTATCCAACAATGACTCTCAGGATAGCTATAGCACCTTGTCAACAGCCATCGTCCAACACTACTCTCCACCACCTCAACATCAACATGATTGGTTGAAAAACCAGTAATAACGCAATGAAAAGATGAGCGTTAAAACATGGTTATGCCTCCCTCCATTTCCTAAGAATTATCAGTTTCATCAAATAGTTAGTTAGCTATATATTTGTCATTGACATTAATTTAAAGCTCCTTGTCCGCTGTCCAATAATCCTAGAGAAATTTTAACATTTTTTATTAAATATGAATTTTTTTAAATGACATAAACTCAAGATAAAAGTAATAAAAATATGCACTTAGAAATCAAGTTTTGATATCACTTTTTGCGGAAGAATTTTTTATAATGCTATAAACACGTATGCAAAAAAAACAATTCAAAAAAATATATTCAAATTTCAATAGAGATTAAAATTGCATGCATGATAACTTTGTAGGGATAAAAATTTGAAAAAATGTGATTTTTTTATCGAGACTACAAACAAAATTATTTTTTTTTTTTATAGAAATTAAAATCTTATTTAGCCCTCAAATCAAATTTTTGCCACTGAACAAACACGTTAAAAATAAATTAATTAACATTATTCATTAATTTGTTGGAATTTTAACACTAACTGAAAATTATATATACAAGTTATAGAAAATATCAATATTTCAAGAGAAATCATGAACGGTGTACCTTTAGTATTCGAGAGAGATCGCACTTGAGAGAATAAACATGAGTGATGCACTAACCTCATTCCTATATAGAATTTAGAGTGCTCTCAGCAATGAGTTAACCGTATAATGAGACAACGATTAAATAGTTAAATGATTTAATGAAAAAATATCTCATTAGACTTAATAGAATGGTTCAACGGCCCATCACGATGCATTCAAAAACATAACTCAATACATATTTATCAATTAATTAGTACTTAATAACTATATACCATAATTTATATTTAATAATAATTCTCAATAATTAATTATTATCAATCTTATAGTTATAATTAACATTCTAACATAATTAACCAACTCACCAACTAAAAACCATTACTTTGAAAACATATAGAAAGCTAAAAATAATTTAATGATTTAACATTTATAAACAAAAATTAACTCGAATTAAATGGTTTAGTATCATTTTATTTAATTTTTCATCAGAAGTTAATGTTCCTTAAAATAAAATAATAAGAGGTTTTAAGTTACCAATATTACAAGAAACTCCACTATATATGAGCACAAAATCTACTATTTACAACTTCTAATAACTTATTATATGAAATTGAATGAACTAACACAAAACTATTGAGTCTTAATATGATCAAAATTTAGAAGTTTGGCCTCTTCTAATAATATATACAAGGTAGAGTTATTGATAGAGAATGCTAATACGAGTATAGAACCCTCGTAGAAAAAAAATAAAATATCACATGATATGTCAAAAACTTAACCAAATATATATATTTCTACTTGAAATATTGGTGGAGAATACTAATACTAATACTAATATAGAGTCACATAAAAATTAAAAATTATCCCATGATAAAGTCAGAAAATCAAGTAAGTATATATTTCTACTTCAATTAATAGTAAAAAAATCCATAAGACCAATGTCATCGGTAGATATTTATATCACAAACAAAAAAGAAGTAAGTATTTATTAACCATACTCTATTAGGTTTGTCTTTTTTCAAATAAGTTTTATTATTCTCATTCTTATTAGCCACTACTGCACATGCAAAAACTACATTTAAAATGAAAAGTAAAGCATAGCATCTATATGTGACTCAAAAGTATTTGTCTTTGCACTTCACAAAAAGTGTATCATTATTAGTGACATTGAATTTATCCATACTTGTTCGTTTCTTCATTTGAATAAAATCAATAGTATTGCTACATATAACATGAAAAATGTAATTCAAAATTTTTATCTTCACACATAAAATTAAATAGGAGGCACTTATCCAAATTACATTTTAATTCTTTTTTTTCTCCTATTTTCATTACATTCTTTTTAATTTTCTTTTCAATATTTAAAGTCTTCCAAATTTGTTGTTCTTCTAATCAATATGAATTTTGATGAAAGTAGGGTAATATTTTTGCCAAAAAAAAAATTAAAGAACTAAACAAAATTGAAATTAAGCATTAAATAATGTGAACAAAATTTTATATAGATTAACCTATTAAACAATGACAAAAGAGGTCCTTTAGGATGATGCCAAAATTTGATACACACCAACAAAACTAGCATATCACTCTCTTTTATCAATGAAACAAAATAATATTTTACAAAATTGATTAAAATAAATAATCAAAACCACAAAATGGGATCAACCTTAGTTATTGTTATCTATCTCATGGTTTGTCCATTTCCAACCGTAGATCAAAAGCAAAAAATAATGTTAGAAAAATTTGCATTTGTAATTTTTGTTATTGTTTTTCAGACAAGGTAACCTAATTCACCTTTTTCTCTTATAGATTTTTTTAGTCAAAGATAATTTAATTTAAAGTATTCGCATATTAAATGTGAATAATTTTTTTTGTCATAATTCAAATATTAATTTATCACGTTATAGGAATTTAACATCCGCCGGATTCAACTCCTAAAATTGTGTATAAGATTGTTTTGTATAGAGTAAAAGTTGTATGTTATTTTATAGAGACTAAATTTAATAGGTGGATATTTTATAGACTCAAATTAAACACATTTCACCCTTTTAAAAAATAACTAGCAAATTTTTATCTTATTTTGTTTTCTCTCTCCTTAAAACTCACATTTATTTATTAAACCAACTTCTTTTTAGGAATCAAAGCAACTTATAAACTAAATAATTAAATAAAACATTATTTCAAAGCAAAGACAAAATTTGAGAGTACCTAACTCCTGCCATAATCTATCCCTTGAATTTCCTAGCTATCCAACAGGTAGGTATGATAGTAACAAAAATAACAAGTAATTGAATTTTAAGTTCTTTATTTGTGAACAAATTTTTTAAAATATTGTAAACATGCCAACAAAAAATAATTCAAAAATATATGTTTACTCAATAATATAAACTAAAACTGTGTATAAGACTGTTTTATAGGAATTAAAAATTATATGTTATTTTAGAGAGACTAAATTTAATAAGTCAATATATTATAGACTCAAAACTCATTTAACCCTTTTAAAAAATAACTAACAAAATATTTATCTTATTTTGTTTTCTCTCTCTTTGGAACTTACATTTATTCATTAAACCAACTTTTTTTTTAGGAATCAAACCAACTTATAAACTAGAGAATTAAATATGAAATTCTTTTAAAGCAAAGATAAAATTATGACATTATTTCCTAGCAAGCCAACAAGTATGATAGCAATGGCTTACTCACCAATAGCTCCTTATCAAACTACCACCTGATCAATGACACAAAGAAATCATTTTTACCAAAATGATTAAAACCAATAATCAAAACCAGAAAATAGGATCTGCCTCAGTTAATACAAACTATGTCATTGATTTGTCCATTTGCTTCTATTGATCAATATGCAAATAAATGCTAGAGAAGGTCGTGGTTGTCATTTTTTGTTATTGTTTTTTAATCATTTTTTTTTTCTTTTCTAGATTTTCTTTTTTAAAGTAAGTATTTATTACACACCGTATATTTAGACTTTTCGTCTATTATCAATATAAGAAACTA
>JBBPBP010009780.1:9840931-9869726 GCA_037974735.1 Cicer chorassanicum
AAACATATATAAAAACTAAACATAACAGTATATATCCATATCCTTTGTAATCATAATGGCTCTTAATATTTTTATTAGTAAATATAATAATTTATGATAAAGTTGTAATTATTTGTTTTGGATTAGACTCTAGCCCGAAGCAAACCAGAGTATAAAATATTATTTTAACATTTTAAATAATTTATATTTGAGATAAAAAGTTGTCATATAATATCTAAAATATTTACTTTTGCATTCATTTAGCAATTTGTTTGAAATTAACTCGAATTTACTGAAAAAAGATATTGTTATCAAACGTATCCTCAAACTAAAAATAAAATATTAATTCTTCGAATTATGAAAATCTATTTAAAAACCTATATTCGCATTCTTCATGAGCCCAATTATCGGATAACACTGACAATATGTTTGGTAGATTTTCTAAATCATGTTCAGCTAAGTATTGCCACTTTTCTACTAAGGTTCTACTACCGTATGAGATGTAGAAACAGAAAGCAGAGACGTGGGGATCCAATTGATTCGTTAATTGTTGTTCATTTCGTTGAGGATTATGATGATGAGATGAGGTCCCTTAAATAAATTATCCAAACTAAGATACTTGTTCATCCTATCAACTCCCACTATACACAAAGCTCTCCTCTGAATTTGATTCATCTCACGGAATTTCCCTCAATGTGTCGATATCTTTATTTCTTTTCATTTTATTTTATTTTATTTTAATATTTCTAGGATCGAAAGTTTATATTATAAAGATAAAATATATAAATTTTTTATAAATTTAAAATCATTTGTATGTTATTGAGATACATTAAAATTAACATTTTGTACACTTTTATTAGACATTGTTAATCTTCATGAGTCTCAATAATATATCAAATGATTTTATATTTGTGAATAATTTATATGATTAAATTTTTAATCTGACAAAAAAAAATTTAAAATATAAAATTAAAAAAATAAAGATAATTAATAGAAATTGAAAGATCTAGATGGAGAGAATCCAAATTGGTTTCCGTCTTTTTATTTGTTGGTTTGTATTTTATTATTTTAGATGGATTATCCCCTTTAAGATCATCTCAAAACATCATAAATATACAAGGCTACTATTCCTTCACAAAAGAAAAATACAAGGCTACTATTTGATTGGATATAGTATAATTTATATTATTGTTATTATTCGTGTTTAACTTTTTAAATAGACACCAACCACATGCACATTCTTCTCCTTGGTCTGACGTAATGTCTTCATCGTACATTAGCAAGAATTTTGTAATAAATATTGTAAATGTTAATTAATTAGATGGTTTAGAAATAGAAGATGATTATCATCCAAACTTATCATTGTTATTCTATCTTAATTGAGCTAATCCTTGACTCAGCAACCACTATTCGTCCTACCCCTTTGTGTTTTATTTATGCTTCGTTTGAGAGTTTAGGAGAACATAAAAAATAAAAATAAAAAAGAGAGAGAAATAAAAGAATAAGGGTCTGTTTGATTGTGTTTTACTTTTTAGTTTTTGAAAATTATTTTATAAATAAATTTTTGAAAATTATTTTATAAATAAATTTTTGAAAATTGTTTTTAAAAAGAAAATTTTAAAAAAATCTGTTTGGCAACTCTAATTTTTAAAACAGTTTTTGACTAGAGATTTAGAAAAAAACTGAAAAATGAAAAGTAAAAAGTATAATATTAAAAATAGTTTTGCGAAACAGTTTTTAAAAACAAGTAATCCAAACAAATTTTTAAATTTTTAAATTTTTAAATACTAAAATAGAGTTTTTGGGATGTGATTTCAACAAGCCCTAATTCTTCAATTTTAATCGATAGTTTTTTTTCGTAATGCAAAATTTTTGTATACTAACTACCACAATATAAAGTGTGCAATGACCGCATCATGCCACAACAAACTATATAGTGTTCATATAAATTATTTTTCTATATTTCTTTTTTTATTATTATTATTATTATTATTATTATTATTATTATTATTATTATTATTATTATTATTATTATTATTATTATTATTATTATTATTATTATTATACATTTTGAAGGTATTTTAAAGAGTTAAAGATACTTTGAAATGAAATATAACAATTGATGATCTATATTCAACATATTTTCTTTTCAATTATCACAAGATAGCATGGTATCAACGTAATTTTTTTTTTATTCTGCCTTTCCTTTCCCTCACCTTTCTCATTCACGGTCATCAATGGCGAATGAACATGAAACTTCATCTTCTGATTTAAAAATCTTACCTTCTTTCAATGCTACTTTGTCTTTATCCAAAGACTCAATATTAAATCCACGAAGCCCATATTTTTTGCATCCCAACGAGAACCCCGTCGCAACTTTGGTTTCAGTTTCTTTTAAATAACAACAACTATCACACATGGAGCAAATTGATGCGTTGCGCTGTTTCATCCAAGAACAAAATTCAGTTTATCAATGGTACATTGCCTCAGCCCTTACCCATGAATCAATATTTTGAGGTTTAGGAAAGATGCAACAACATAGTCATCTCTTGGATAACAAAAACCCTTTCTCCCTATATATCGCAGAGCACTATCTGCATTGATTCAGCATCAGAGTTATGGTCTGATCTATGTGATCGTTTCACTAAAGGAAATTATTTTCGATTTTCCGATCTCCTCTGTGATCTCCATTCAATCAAGCAAGGTGAATGTTCTTTGTCTACCTATTTCACCGATTTGAAGATTCTTTGGGATGAATTGGAGGATCTTAGCCCAACACCATCATGTACATGCCTTATTCCTTGTTCTTGCAATTTAAGCACATCAATTCGTGATTTCAAGCATAAAGAGTATATCACTTGTTTTCTAAAAGGTTTGAATTAAAATTACAAGCACACATATTTTATTCATGGATCATTTACCTTCCATTAGCAAGGTGTATGCCTTGTTGAACCATAATCCTCCTGATACTTCTGTTGTTTTTAATATCAATACTTCCAACATTTCTGATCAAGGTCGCGGGCAATCCCATCATGGTCATGGTCGTGGCCAGCCTCATCCCTCCATGTTTTGTACTCATTTCCATAAGAATAATCACACAGTAGACACATGTTATTTCAAACATGGCTTTCCATCGAGTTATCGTAAAAACCAATCTTCCAATTCGTCTTCAACAAATGATTATGAGAGTCCTTCTCTCTCCCAGCCTACACAGCAGCCCGATTCCAACAATCATCTTAGCAAAAAAGATTATCAGATTTTGATTAATCTGCTACGTAATTCTAAATTTGATGTTGCAACTTCTTTCAGAACCAAGAATTCTATTCCAGATCAATCCAATCACGTAGTATCAAGTATTTCCAATACAGGTTTCGTTTTTAATCCTCTTTCTCTATGGATTATGGATTCGGGGGCTTCATATCATGTTTGTCCCTTTATCAAATATTTTTCTTCAATTAAACAAATTGAACCAATTTCTATTATTTTTCCAAAGGGTTCTTCTATTCTTGCACATTTTTCAGGACATATTTACTTTACTTCTAATCTTTACTTGCAAAATATGTTGTTTATTCCTCAATTCAATTTTAGTTTAATATCTATTTCAAAACTCACTCATGATTTAAATTGCAAACTATTATCTTCTAAGAATTTTTGTACAATTCAGGATTTGCATACCCAGAACACAGTTGGGCATGTGGAGCATCGCAATAGCCTTTATATTCTTGATCATATTCCTGCCTCTGCTATAGTTTTTCCTACTGAATCTGCTCTTATTTCTAATGACCATTGTACTGTCTTTGTTAATGCTACTTTACCAAATGAATTTGATGTTTGACATTTTAGGTTAGGCCATCCATCAGTAATTGTGTTACAACAAATGTGTAAACAATCTCCTTACATTTCAGTTAATAAAAATCTGATTTGTGACTCTTGTCATTTGGATAAAATGTCTAAACTCCCATTTCTCCTTAGTGAAAGTGTTTCTTTACATATTTTTGATCTTATACATGTTGATATTTCGGGACCTATTAATGTCCCTTCTTTTGATGGTCATCAATATTTTCTAACTATTGTTGACGATTATTCAAGATTTACTTGGTTATTTTTACTGAATGCTAAATCTGAAACTCGTATGCTCCTTCAAAACTTTGTTTCCTTTGTTTCAACACAATTCAATACAAAAGTCCAGAAAATCTGCAATGTAATGGTCTTGAATTCAATATGCCTCTTTTTATTCTAGTTTGGGCATATTGCACCAAACCTCTTGCGTTGAGACACCCCAAAAAAACTCAATTGTTGAAAGGCAACATCGTCATCTTCTTAATGTGACTAGATCACTTATTTTCCACTCTAAACTACCAAAGAATTTTTGGTCTTTTGCTATTAATCATGTTTTTTCTTATTACCAGGTTAACTACTCCTATTTTACATAATAAAACCCCTTTTGAAATGTTATATAAACAATCTCCTACTTTTATGAATTTGAAGGCTTTTGGATGTCTTGCTTATGCTTCCACTTTGCTTCATCATAGAACTAAACTTGATCCAAGGGCCACCAAGAGTATTTTCCTTGGATTTAAAGAAGGAACTAAAGGTTATTTGATGTTTGATTTACATACTAATGCCACATTTGTTTCTAAGAATGTAGTTTTTTATGAACATGTTTTTCCATATACTAATCCTAATTCTACTTCCTTGCATGTTAATGACGATTCTCACGATTCCTTTATTCTGTTTGATGATATGATATGTTTTTGCCTAATAACTCCACTAATGATAGTACTACGTATGCTCCAACTCCTTCATCTAGTCTTGATATTAGTCCTAATAATTTACATACTTCCCCTATCTTTGATTTTGATGAGCATCAAGATACTCTTCGTAAGTCTTCAAGGTCTAAGAAGGACCCTGCTTACTTACAAGATTTTAAGTGTAGTTTTGCACATGTTAGGCACCATAAGTCCAATATATTGTATCCTTTATCCCATGTCTTATCTTATTCAAAATTGTCATCTTCTTTCTATCATTTTATTTCCTCTATTTTTGTAGTTTGTGAACCTACCGACTTTAAACAAACTGTCGCAGACAGTAATTGGGTTCAAGCCATGAAGTCTGAGCTAACAGCCCTCGATCAGAACCATACTTGGACTCTTACTGAGTTGCCACATGGTAAGAAGCCCATAGGTTGTCGATGGGTTTATAAGGTAAAATATAACGCTGATGGTTCTATAGAACGTTATAAGTGTAACACCCTTTATTTTAATTAATTAATTTAAAACCCTTAGTTTTGTTTATTTTGTTTTATTAATTCAGTGTGATGATAATAAGATAATTATTTATTGGATGTTCAATTATTTGATGAAGTATTTTTATATTAATTATTTAATTATTGGAATTTTTATTATTAACTAATTAAAACTCATAGAAATTCTGTCTTAGAGTGAACAATGACCAAGTCAATTTTGACTAAGTCAAAATTGAATCACCCATACTACTACATTTGATAAGTATATTTTATTTTTAATAGTATTTATTTTATAGGACCGTGCACTTTCCCTTGTGTCCATTCAAATGTGTAACTAGCAAGAATAAATACATGAATGTCAATTAATTCTTAACGGTTGGTCATTGAATGGTATTATTTCAATTGAATTCCTTATTCATGAGTACAATTAAACTCAATGAAGAGAATTATTCCTTCTCTCGGATCAGCTCCACGTCTCCTTTATTAGTCACATACACCTCTCATTCGTAGGACACGATTAAACTTGCAGTAGAGAAAAAGAAGTCATAATCACCCACACGCCATTACCAACGTTTCATTTATCTCAAATATTTTCTAAGCCACTCAAACAACCACCCTCACATTCCCTCGCATTCCGATCAAAGTTCTAAACTTTCGTTCCTTCATCTTGGTGAGATTTTCGAGGGCTATATAGTGTCGCCTGGAAGGAAAGCACTCAAGGTAAGGGCTTTTCTCCATGCAAGGTTAGGCCGAATATTAAATTAATAATTTGTAAGATATTTATATGATGTCTTGATGTGTTAAAAGAAAAATGTTGATTCTAAGTTTGCCTTAGATAATTTAACTATAATGTTTTGTTTTTATGAGTAATATGTTTACCTTGATAAAATTAATTAAAAAAATTTTGATTTCTATTATTATAACATGAGTAATATGCTTGTTGTCATATATTTGATGTAAAGTTACAATTTTTCTGTTGTCTACATATATTTAATTATAAAGTTATGATTTTTAGTATGATCTCATGAGTAATATGTTTGTTAGGATGTTTTTAATTTAAAGTTTCGATTTTTGTGCTATTTCAATTCAAAGTTTTGATTTTTATGAATACTATATGAGTCTTGAGGGAATTGACGAAAAGTTCTAATTTTTAATTGTGATAACATGATTAAGTTGATTTTGTAACTGGTTATTTGTGTTTTAAATATTATTATCTTTGTGGTCTAAGTGGCTGGTGATTTATGGTTTGAATAGTTCTCTCTTTGTGGTTGCCTAAGTGGCTGGTTATTCGTGTTATGGCTTTTTCTTTATGGTTGCCTAAGTGGCTAGTGATTTGTAAATTTCGAGCATCATTATCATTTCATGACATATCATATGCATCTTTGTGGACGCCTGTGTGGCTGGTTTAATTTTCCTCATTGGTATGGGTGACTTCTGTGTGGACGCCTGTGTGGCTGATTATATCCTGATCATATATGTTTAGGAGCATGCACAACTTGCAATTCATTTTATTGTTATTTTTATTTGATCTAATTATTTGCTCTAAGGTGAGTTGCTACTCGATTTATTTAGATGTCTTCTTATGACTTTTGATACGTCCCTGTAAATGATAAAAAAAAAAAATCAGTTTCTCTTAATCTTTTATTACAAAAAGATTTTATATTTATATTTTATGATTATTAACTTATTATTTGGTTTAATTTTTGCCGTGGGATGAACTGACCCCTTACACCAACATTTAGGTACTAAGGATCTCGAAGAGTTGCGTGAATGACGTTTGCTTGGCGCACACGCGTGGGAAAAAGGGGTACTTTAATTAAATACAATAATGTTTGTAGTGATAAGTCCGATGTGGTACATTTTAAAGTTTATTTATTTTTCATCATCAATTTTAAATAGAAATGCGGAGGTGAGGTCCTTCCGCTAGGAAAAATCTGAATCAGTTGTTTTTATTTCACATAAGGAGAATTTATTCTTTTAGGACGTAAGTGAACATTTTCTACAATTAGCAAATTATCTTTATAAGAATAATAACATCCAGTAAAATTGCATTGTGCTATTTCATAAAAAAAATGAAATCAATTTATTTACTAGTGAAATTTTATTGTTCACATGATGAACTACTTTATGTAAAATAAAAAAATAAAAATGTCGTTTTTGAAAGAAAACAAATATTTTTAAGTAATTTCTTGGATCAAAATCCGGGGCGTTACAATAAGGCACGTCTTGTTGCCAAAGGTTTTAACTGTTGGGTATTGGACTCCCTTCCTATGTGAAGAAAAGCCCAAATATTGTAGTTCATATGTCTCACTTATTTAAGTGGAGAATGGTCTAATTAGGGTTGGAAGAGAGACTATTTTGAGAGAAAAGGCAGCCACCAAAAGAGAAAAGAGAAGAGTAAACCATATTCCCGATTTTGTTAAATCAGTCTCAGAAAAACATCGATTGCGCATTCGTTAACCGTTGGATCGGGCTGAAATTTGGACAGTAGGTTCGCAACATTCAGTGCTTCGGTTTCAACGGTCGGATTGGCGAAACGACGTCTGGAGAGGGAGATATCAGGCTCCCACAGTAACAGGCTTTTGGATGTTTCACTTCTTCTTGCTTTTCATTTGTAAGCTTTAGTGCTTTGTTATTTTGGCTGGTTGTAGGCACACTTGATGCATCTTTTTGAGACTCTCTTGTACCCTTATTTGATTATAGTGGAGCTATTTTTTTGGTCTGGACGACCCGTGGTTTTTACCCTTGCATTGAGGGGTTTTCCACGTTAAAATATCGGTGTTTTTTACGCTCTTTTATTTTGATTAATTTGCTGCCATATATTTGTTGTTGCTCCTCACGGGTTCTTGCAAGTTGGGGCCATTTTATATCCGCTGCGTATTACTTGCTATTGTGTTCTTGTGTTTATTCCCCATCATTAACCAAATTGAAGGAATTGATTATTTTGATACTTACTCACCTGTAGCCAAGCTCATTACCATAAGACTCTTACTTGCTCTTGCATCATCTCATAATTGGAATTTGCAAAAGTTAGATGTTCAGAACACTTTTTTACATGGCAATTTAGAAGAGAAAGTCTATATGCAATTGCCCCCTGGGTTATTGGCTCATAATCCAAATATTGTTTGCAAACTTCAAAAAAGGTATAGTCCAATCTAATTCAGTAGGCAATGGTTTGCTAGACTTTCCTTTACTCTCATTTCAAAAAGGTATACTCAATCTAATTCAGATCATTCTTTATTCATTAAATCCATTTCCTCATCCTTTACTACCTTATTGATATATGTTGATGACATCATAATTTTTAGAAACAACATTGATGAAATATCCAAAATTAAATCCTCTTTGAATTGTTCTTTCAAAATTAAAGATTTTGGTCACTTGAAATACTTTCTTGGCCTTGAAATTGCTAGGTTGAAATCTGGTATACATATTTCCTAAAGAAAGTATACTTTAGATATTTTATCTGATGTTGTTATGTAGAAAAAATCTAAATTTCAGCAAAGATTTAGGCCAAATTCTCACTGATCCAACATCCTACAAGAAACTCATTGGAAAGCTGATCTACTTGACAAATACACGGCCAAATATTAGCTATGCAATACAACAACTTTCCCAATTTATGTCCAGCCCTACAAAATTTCATTATGACGATGTCATACAAATTCTCCGTTATCTCAAATTATCACCAGCCAAAGGCATTATGTTTTCTTCTTCATCCTCTGTTCAGCTCAAAGCTTTGTGACTGTGACTAGGCCAGCTACCCTGATACTAGGCGCTCCATGAGTGGATTTTGCATCTTTTTGGGTGATTCTATCATTTCATGGAAGTCCAAAAAGCAACCAACAGTTTCTAAATCTTCATCTGAGGCGGAATATAGAGCCATGGCGTCAACAGTGTGCGAAATTCAATGGCTCACTTACCTCCTTAATAACTTCAAGTTGCCGCTATTGAACCAACCCTATTGTACTACGACAGCCAGTCTGCAAGGCATATCGCGTCTAGTTCTTCATTTCATGAGCGTACTAAACATATTGATATGGACTGTCATATCGTCAGAGAAAAATTGCAACAAGGACTATTTCATCTTCTCCCTATTTCTACTCATCTTCAGCTGGCGGATATTTTTACAAAGGCCTTAGATCCTTCACCTTTTCATACTCGAGGATTCTACCCTGCACCCTCACACATAAACCTGTCACCCCCCAATCCACGTGAAAAATACAATTTTACCCTCTTAAACTTCTCATTTTTTTCAGAATTTTTGAAACTTTCGAACAATTCGAAACTTCCGAAATAGAAAATTCTAGAATTTTCAAAACTTTTGAACAATTCAAAACTTTCGAAAAAGGAGAATTTCGAAACTTTTCATATTTGGAAACTTTCGAAACTATCCAGATTTAGGAACTTTCGAAACTTTCCAAATTTGGAAACTTTTGAAACTTTCCAGATTTGGAAACTTTTGAAACTTTTTAAATTTTCGAAATAAGGATTACATTTCGAAAATTTGGATAGTTTCGAAAGTTTCCAAAACTGGAAAGTTTTAAAAGTTTTCAAATTTGAAAAGTTTCGAAATTTTCCTATTTCGAAAGTTTTGAATTATTCGAAAGTTTCGAAAATTCTAGATGTTTCGAATTGTTCGAAAGTTTTGAAAATTCTGAAAAAATGAGAAGTTTAAAAGGGCAAAATTGTATTTTCACGTTGATTGGGGGTAGCAGGTTTAAATGTAGAGGTGTATGGTAGAATCCTCTTCATACTCTTATTTCCAAGTTGGGCTTAATTACTATATGTGGCCCAGCTTGAGGGAGGATATTAGTGATATTTGTACTTAGTCAAAGTTTGTTAGTTAGGCTATTAACTATTTCCTAAATATGATGTTAGGAGGTTATGTTTGTTAGCTAAACTTATTATTTCCTCTTCTATTTAAATCATTTTCTTTCCAATTATCGCAAGATAACAAGATAGGATTTGATTTTAGAGGAATAATAGAAGATAATTGATTTTTAAGATAAGGAATAAATTATAATATTTGATGTAAATAAAAATACATTCACTCTCAATAACTGTAGTAAGTATTCTAACAGCCGCAATGTCCACAATCACAGTGACTATAATCACGACCACATCAACTATTGCACCAACAATTTAATAACCATGACCTAGGTGATTGTCCCTCACCAATATCATCCCAAGCAAATGTGAAAGACTAAATTGCAATAAATTTTATAAAACGTTTTTATTGGTCTTTTGGAAATATTGCAGGGTTTTTTATATGGGAATATAGAGTATTATAAGCTAGCCATAATTGGAAATAAAAAATAACATACAAAAACAAGAGGATTTGCTACTGAGTTTGCAGTAACCTCTGTTCTGTTTGCTTCACAGTTGAGACCAAAGAAAACAAATTTTCAAGAATATAAATGATTGATCCAGTTTTTTTTATTATTCAATTCTTGAGATTACAAAGTGCAATATTTAAATACTATGATTCAGTTTACAAAATTACTTATGAACGAGACATGCAAAGTGAATATTAGTCATACTTGAAATGGTAAACATGCATAAAAACATCCCAGTGTTAGGAGTTATAAAAGAAAAAACCATCACAAAAATCATGGAGAGAGATCATCCACAGTGGCAAGGCTAGGTTTCCATCCCAAACCCTTATATAATCTTGCCTTTGGAAGAGGTGGCACAAAAGGTTTCTTTCCTTTGATTCCTTTTCTTCTTGAATATCTTGTTGACTTAGAATTATCCTTTGAAACATAAAACTCCTTTGCAGAGAAATAATATTCCTCCACATCTTCTCTACCTTGAGATAGATCCATCTTTGCATTCACTCTTTCTTCATGAGGAAAATGGAAATGCTATTAGAGCATTATATATAATATACGTTATGTTTTCTTCATATGAAACCAGCTGTATATGACTTGATATTTTCACCCCCCCCCAATAAAACAATGATGAAACCAAGGTTTGCATTTGCACATTTGTTCTTTGCCTCAGTCTTTGTAGAGTGAGAACAAAAGTTTTCCTTGACAAGATAAGAAACTCTTCCTCAAAATTACCGTCATAATTTGATGTCAAAGAGATATCAGTTCAGTGGTAAGAGTTTGACTTTGAAACCTCAAGGGACAGAGTTCAAATCTCAACTGAAACACTTGTCAAATGGCCATTAGCGCCACCACTATTAATAATAATTTCTCTTTTCCCATTTTTTTGTTTTTCAAAAGGTGATAGTTTGATGTTGTGTCAACTTTGCAGGTATATTGTTTTGTGTTGAAGACAAAATGCACATGACATGTGAAGCAGAAAGAATTGTACAGTAAACTTTTGGTTGGTTCATGTCATCCATGTATATATTCTTGATCGAGGGAAAAAACAAAATGTGTATGAATTTTAGCTGTCAGATGCTATAAAATAAGCATCTTTTTTGGTCAAAACATAGTGGTAGTTTGAGACTACATAGGTATGCACCTACAAATAAAGAGACAATTGATCCTATGGATTTCTGAAATCTAAATTATAATTTGAGAGGTTTTTGTAGGCACAATCTATTCCAACAAATTTTAACAAGTGTAAAAACAATACAAAAATTGTTGCATTAATTTTTTTTCAACAACTCACATTACAAAACCAATATATAAAAATTGTTGCACAAAGTCTTACCAAGGAAGCATTATCACAATTTTTCATCAGCTTTCTAACATCAAACGCTTCAAAGATTCGTATAATTAGACAACCTTTGAGGGAACCAAAATAGATGTTATAATACAAAAGTGTATGTTATTTTGAGACTTTGCAGTGATATATACTGCAGGCATGAGAAATAGGACAGCCTGTTATCCAGTGCTAGCCATGAGATTTTGGGTGTCAGGTTTACACTGAGAATATTATATACGTTGTGTATTGATGTTATATCGCTCAGTTTTGTACTGGTAAAGTAATAACCGTGTTCCATTCATCATGTAAATAGCTAACCTTAAAAGTTCTTAATCCATGGAAATAACAGAAGGAATGTTGAAGAGGTGTGAAAACTCAATGTATATACTTCAGCTTGAGAATGAAGAGCCATCAATCATGGGCAAGTAGTATTTCTTTCAATCAAGTATATATTGAAGTGAAAAACATTACATTTACAGCTATAAAATAAACAGTCTATATGGTCATGGTCATTACCAGGATGACAAAGTAACAGCATTTTGACTATGAATACCCCCAATTGACCATACATATGTTTTTTCTTACATGTGAAAGTTGCCACAAGCACAAAAAATGTGAGTTCCAATGAACATTCCCCTTCTTGTCAAACTGTACCTTTCCAATAAAACAAACATACCCACAACATTAATGCTTATGCATCTGTGTAGTGGTCTGAAATCTTCCATGTGCATTTTGATTCAAAACTAATGCAGCTTCCTTCTTTGCTGAACTTTCACGAAACTTTTTTGTATAAAATTCTATGAATATGTGGGTCAGCAATAAAAAAATGTTGCATGCCCCGTTATACTGCGTTTAAAAGAAAAGATGCCGGGAGAAAAATAGAATATCTTCTTTGGAAACATAGATCATGCCATGGCATCAGCCTGTTTTCTTGTCAACCGAGCGTACAAACCATCTTTCAAGAGCAGTTCCCTGTGACTTCCAATCTGAGAGGCAGATGTTAGTGACAAATGTGTTTAAAATAAAGGCAAAGAACGGATAATAGAAAAAAAAAACAAATATATATAGCTTTTCATTGGAACACATGAAATCCAAATAGTTCCATATAATGAATGTGAATTTAAAGAAGCCTTGTTCTATTCATAAGTTCTATGAGGGCAACTTAGATCGCGATTTTCTGCAGTCCCAAGTACACGCAGTAGTTTATCTCAACCAATGATTTCATATAAGTCGGTTCAAATCACACAGACAGTTTTACTGTGTGGAACGATCCCAGTCACCGATCTAAATCGGACAGCTGAGAGCTGAACTGCGTGATGCAGTTACAGCAGGGAATCTGATTCCAGGCAACTTCACGTGTGATTTATCCCAGCATTAGTGAACATTAACAACCAGATAACGACATGGCAATAGTTATTGTCTTCATGGTCCTATCCTATGATATATTTATCATGACCCAACAAAAAAGTTTGATTTGACGAGTTGAATTTGAATTTAAAATAATGCAGAGAAATGTTAAATCTTGCAGCTCAACTTTTCGTGTGAGAGCTTACAATGTCAATGAATTAAAAAGAAGGTGATGAAAATATCATGAATAATAAGGTTTAAAAAGGAATATTGGTAAGAATATCATGAATCTGATTCTAGGCAACTTCACGTGTGATTTATCCAGCATTAGTGAACATTAACAACCAGATAACGACATGGCAATAGTTATTGTCTTCATGGTCCTATCCTATGATATATTTATCATGACCCAACAAAAAAGTTTGATTTGACGAGTTGAATTTGAATTTAAATTTAAAATAATGCAGAGAAATGTTCAACTTTGCAGCTCAACTTTTCGTGTGAGAGCTTTACAATGTCAATGAATTAAAAAGAAGGTGATGAAAATATCATGAATAATAAGGTTTAAAAAGGAATATTGGTAAGAATACTTAGGGCATTCAAAATAAATCAAGAAATCACCAACCTCAACAATTTGACCCCTATCCATCACCACAATCCTGTCAGCAGCTTGTATGGTAGAAAGCCTGTAAAAAAGGTCATACATTTCAAAACTACAACAGCGATGCCAGTACCACTTATTGCAAGTTTGGAGTAGCAGTGAATTTGGTTGAATCATAGCGTGCCACCATGATTTTGGCAAAAGCTACAGATTTGGAGCTTCAACAAAATCAATGTGCCACCATTATTTCCCCAAACTCACTTCAAATCCAAACATGCACTCAATTGACACTGTCACACTGAACAAAATTATCACCTGTGTGCAATGACTATGACACTTCTCCTTGATGCAGAATCACTTCTAACCGATCGGAGAACACCCTACATGCAATGAAAATGAAGTATCAATATCTTCTCTTATAATTTATGACAATTCATATTTACTGTCTCTAACTGTCATCTTGCTTCTAGTAGTTTTTTCATTTTCCATAATCATACCTTCACATTATGTTCACTTTCAGCATCCAGTGCACTAGTGGCTTCATCAAGGATCAATATTTTCGGGTCCCTAAGAATGGCCCTAGCAATAGCAATTCGTTGCTTTTGTCCCCCACTTAAAAGATCATCATCCACAAGTGTTTCATAACCATTAGGAAGTGCTGAGATAAAGTCATGAGCATAGGCTTGCTTCGCAGCCCACTCAATATCCTCCTGCTTTACGTCTCGGGTACATCCATATCTGATGTTTGAGCTAATACCCATCCGGAATAGCTTGGGTTCCTGTAAAAAAAAAAAAAATCAGTTATAATTTATAAGAAAGGAGCTATATGGATTCAATGATTATTGTCCTTGTTAGTTTTGTAAGTACCTGTCCCACAAATCCGACTCTCTCTCTCCACCACTTGACATCCAAGTCTTTAAGAGGGACACCGTCTATCAAAATCTGCAATAAAACATTTTTTTAATATTTGAGTTAAAAAGGTATCTTCCCTAAAACTATTACCAGCATGACAATAAGTACTGTATATCTAATCCTTTAAGAGAATTCTGAAATCAATATCTGCAATTGAGAAAAGCACTGACTTAAGCTTAACAAGTTCACATAGGAAACACCAAAAAATAGTACAAAACTAAATATAATCGGCTGAAGTTGACTTTGGAAGAGAATATGGTCATTTTTTGCAACGGCAGAGGATAATTCCTTTCGACCGCTTACATAACAGAGATCCCCCATTCCCCTAACTTACATAAAAAAGCGTTGTTTAATTTCTGTCATAGCCTTTTCATTTCAAATTCAATATTATTTTAGTTAAAATTATCCGAGTCTTATCTCAATTTTAACGAGATAAACAATCTCTACCTGACCACTTGTAGGCTCATAGAGACGGAGCAAAAGATTCACCAATGTGCTTTTTCCGCTACCACTAAGACCAACCTATGCCAAATGAAAAAAAAACCCAGCAGATTAGCATCTTAACCATAATGCAGGGAAGGAATGAGTTGAAGAGACTAGAAGAAGTTTCTTACAATGGCAACCACCTCACTAGGATGAACAGCAAAGTTTACATGTTGCACTACAGATACCTGTTACAATTGAATGTCATTAATTGAACTTGTATAACAGACAATGATAAAAAAGAGTGTATCAAATAGACTCTACGAGATTTACCGTTGACCTTGACGGATAGTGAAAAGATACATTTACAAACTCAATATGCCCTGTTATACTCTGCAACTTTACTCCTGTAACAAAAATTACATCCAACCTTCAATACATTTGAAATTGAAATACAACAAGGACAAAATCAATTGAAGCAAAAGGATTAAATCAATATTAAGTTGTTTACTAATGAAATAGCTGAATTGAACAAAGCTCTTAAAAATGCTTGCCTTTTGCTATGAATTGGGTGCTAGGTGAGAGATCCATTAAGTTGAACACTTTTTCGCTAGCTCCAACTGATTGCATCAAATTGGATACATTGTCTCCCACCCACCAGGTTGAATAAATTAACCATTCACTGTATAGTATAAACTTAGTAAGTTTCTCCGCTGTAATATGACCCGCAAGAATTGACATTCCTCCAAATAGCACAGCAATAACCTATAACATTAAATGTTTTTATAAAAGCAAAAGTCAAGTACAAAGGTTTATATTAACTTAGAAAAACAATTATTTATTCTGGAAATTTTTATTCAATATATCTGATCAAAGGTTTAAAAGGAAAAGAAATAAGTGAACAGAAAATGCCATGACTTTAGAAACCCTTAGCCCTACCTGAGTTGAATGATAAAGAGTGTTGAAGCTAAAATTCCAAAATCCATATGCAGCGCTTTGTCGCAAGCTTATGTCAGCTAATTTTCCTAGCCACCATTTGTACCTTTAGATAGAGACGGACAAGAAACGTGAATACAACAAAAACAATTGGAACAAATGGATAATAAATGTTGTAATTGCAATAGCATTATCACCTTCCATGTTCTTGTTCTTCTGTTCCATAAACTCGAACAGTTCTAATAAGAGAGAATGTCTCTTGAGCTACCTATGATTCAATATTAAGAAAATTGTTATCATGGTGACAATTGGGAAAATTTTATTAAAAAAATTATAGCATACGGCATCTTATTCTACATCATTAGCAGAAGCAGTGACTTCTTGGATTAACCGTGCTGCCTTCTTCTGGTACCTATGCAGAAATATGTAATCAAATTAACACCAGTGACAAGAAAAGAGGTAAAAACATCAAGTTTTCATTTTTAGGATGCAATATAACGAACAAAGTTTTACAGACAGGGCACTTCTTTGGCTTTTTCATATTGGAATATTTTCTAAAAAGATAATTACTTAGAAATGCAATACTAATTAACAAAAGTGAAGAAAATCAACAACAAATTACCATCCATAACGTAACATAACCGCTGCTAATATGGAGCATATCACCAATGTACATAAACCAAGTGGCCAAGACAAAATCAACAAGTAGATTAATGAACCTCCCCCCTAAGAAGACCAAAAAAAAACCAATTAAAGCCTTCATCATGTGGATTATCTTCTATTAGCATTGCATCTTTCGTAAATAAATCAACCTGAAGGACATTGCGCAATATCAAGTTAAGATCATTTCCAATAACCCTTGAAACTTGCTGACAATCTGCCCCAAGTCTACTCGTCAAATCACCTACTGTTTCATTGTCAAAAAACGATATATCCTACAATAAGGGCACTGCCAAATGAGTTAAACCATACACCAAAAGAAGAAAACGAAAAAATAAATGCAGCAAGAACGATTGGTTATTAAGCGGAGCAGAACCTGAAGGAGAAGGGAAGAGTATAATGTTTCTCTCATTCGCTTAACCTGCACATATAAATTATTTGCACACACAAAGTCAAATTCAATGGGCATAGGTGCCTGCCGAATGGCAATTGTTCAAGACAAATAGTCTTAATTTGATAATTATGGTTCTTAATTTCCTTATGGTTAGCGACTAGCAAGTCCATTTGACATGAACCGTCTAAATTCACATCCACAAATATCGACAGAGACACTCACCAGAATCATGTTTGCAATGCCAAAACAGCAACCTCGTATCCCACTGAAGCACAGGAAAACGATTATCAGAAACCTCACATCTCACGTGTAGGATAAAAAGGCTTCAAAACTAGACAGAACTAAAAACATCTTTAAAATATACTAAGCAAGTCAAGCATCTTTTATATGATTGGTCTTTACAAAATAAATAGATACCCTCAGAATCTCATAAAACATAATGCATTATCTGCAACAGAAAAGACACGCAAATGCAGTGTTTGGACGGCTCTCGTGTTTCAGCTCCATATTATGAATTGAATTCACCAAGTAGAAATGTGAGTCATCCTATCCCAAGTTCCATGACTGTTGCAAATTATTTCCCAAATGCAGGGAATCCAAATTAGTGTCTGATCATCACGAGGCCTCCCCTTTTTAGTGTAACCAAAATGTATCACCTTTTTCCTTATGTCTTATCGATTCTATATTTAGGGCTAAACATATAATTGTTATCCAGCAAACAAGTGTCAAAAAGACAAAGAAAGTGAATCTGCTTTTGGTAAAGCAAATGCCATTTGAAGAACTGAATAAGGTCTAAAGCAAACATCAATTAGTGTGTATGTCTGGTTTCACTTTTGGATGAGTTAAAATTGATTCTAGAACCGTAAAATTGATTTTGACATGTTTGATTGTTCTCGAATAGAATTGATTTTGCCACCAAAATTGACTCTAACTTGAAGCTAGAAAATTTGTAGCTATTGCCTTTGGAATTGGTTTTTAGCCTAATGTATCCAATGATACTTTACTTTCAATTCACTTTTGACCAAAATCAATTTTACAGAATCAATTCATTCGAAATCAATTTTTATCAACGCAAAATGAAACACACAAACATAAAATCAACTGTCAAAAAGGCAAAAAGAGTGATATGTTTTTGGTAAAGCAAATGTCATACAAAATCAAACAGCAATTATTAAGAAAGTGAGAAGATAACAGACAAAAGAATAAAAAAATGAGATAATATATAAGTGTGAAGAGGTGAAAAGGGAGATTAGACCATACAAGATTTTGACCTGCAAATTCCAGAAGTAACACACAAGAGAATCAACAAACGAACATTCCGATGAAAAACTGCAATATCCCCACCCTGTGCCGAGAATATAGACGCCGTCAAAAAATGCGGTATCGAAATCTCCGAAACCTGAACAAAAAAATTCACAAATTTAACCTCATTTTCAAAAAAAAGCACCAAACAAAATTGAAAAAAAAAGGAGTTATGTTATTGTTACGTTACTTACAGCTGCAATAATAAGAGCAGAGAAAGCAGCGAAAATAACCCATCTATCACGAGCAACAAGTTCCCACATTTTAGCCAAAGCATTCCAAACGGTAACCGGTTGACCAAGTAACTGAACGTCGACGTCATTTGAGAAGTTCCACCAGGTTCCACCGGGGAAAATCGAAGGAAGAAATTGAATAAATTTTCGTATTGTGTGGAGAATTTGATTGGAAGGTTGTGGATTGTTGTGGATGGAGGCGGAATTTGTTGGAGGGGATAAGAGAATGCGTTTGGAAGAAGAGAGTGGAATTGGTTTTATGGAGAAATGGAAGGGGGGTTTGGAGAAAAGAGGTTTGATGTGGTTGCGGTGGTGTGAATAGAGGTGAAGGGGGGGAGGTGGGAGTAGTAAGTAAGGGTGTGTGACGGAGAGTAGAGGAATCATGGTTGTGTGGTGAATGAAGCGCGAGTTGCGGTTGAAGTTTCAATTCCAATGCTGGATTTTAATTTGCTTGGCTCTTGTTCTTTCTCCTACCACATATACCACATATATGCATGCAACACCCAATGGATATTATAAATCTCAATAATACTACCACCTACACACTTTTTCGTTTTAATCATCTCATTTCACGATAATAGTTTTCGTAAATTAGACTTCTCACTTCATTAAATTTTTAATTCAAATTATTTGATTAATTTGTTAAATTTTTAAAAGTTAACGAGATTTCTTTTATCAATATAAAGTCTTTTAAATTCTTCCAAAATTTCAAAATCCAAGACATTTCGTTAACTTTTAAATTTATTTATCTTAAACTACAGTGAACTTACGTAATTACGTTACATTATTTTTCTCTAACCGCTCTCCTTTCTTTGGAACATCAACTTATTAGAGATTAAATATATTATTTTTTTGTTAATTAAATTTTAATTAAAAAATCTCTAATAAAAAAGTATTGGGAGTATAATATTTAACATAATTTTTAATAAAAACAGCTCCCTTCAAAAAAAAAGAAATTTGTTTTAAAGAATAAAGTGAATAATATCAACTATTAGTGATTAAGTTAATGATTTATATTATGTGTATGTATATTAGTTTTACTAATTTTTTTTACTAGTTTTTACTAATTTTCTTACTATACAATTATATTAAATTTGATAATATAACATAAATTTAAAAGATTTAATTGATATTTATTAACAGTGTAAAGATATTTTGCAATGCCAATTAATTATAATTGTTAGAATCTTCACGAGTTTTTATTTTGGTGTTTCCAATCTTGCCAAGTGTAATACAACTTTGTTATAATTTTTTTTAGATGTCCATGCTTCTTTTGTTAGAACACCTCCAATAGTATAATACAACTTTGGTATCTTAAGTGAGGTTCACAATATCATGAAGCAATTCACTAATTTCTTAATTTAATAATGTAACTTCAAAGAATTCATATTGAGTCCTATAACTTTAAGTTATATATTAATATTTTATTATCATTTAAATATTTTAATTAATATTAATAAAAAAAAATAAAATGAGTGAAAAAATAAGATGAAAATTTGAGTCAAAAAGTGTTGTCAAGGGAAACACAAAGAAAAAAAAATTGAGATAAAAATTATGAGAGTAAAAGAGTGTAAAATAAAAAACAAAGAGATGAAATTGCAAATAAAAATTAAGTATAATATTTAAAAAAAAAAATTGAGTGTAATGTTTCAATCTTTGTCAGAAAAGTATGATCCTGGAACATTGCTTGACTAAGCAACAATAACATCCACTTGACGGACTCCACTAGTCGAACTCGGAAAAGAGAAATGCGTTACTTTGAAAAATCGTTGATAGACTACTCGTTAGAGCTGTTCTTAAGATGTGTTTAGGTGTTTGTTTTATTTTTATCTTGTTTCTCTCGTAAAATTTTTGTTTATTTTGTTCTTGCCACATCTTATGTCTAGAACTGTTAATTTGATATCTTTTTTGACCTAAAGAAATAAAATAATTAATCACTGTTATTAGATCACAAAAAACAACATTTGATTATAATTTTTTCTATCTTAAAAGTCATATAAATAAAAATTTGGTATTGGTTGACAGTGTCCAAAGATTCTACTAACAATATATCAAAATTAATCTCAAATTTAAGTAGTTATTTATATTGGTTCGCTGTTGGTCGGTGATTAGCAAAAGCAATGTCCGAAACAGTACACCGTGGCTGTTCTCTGTCACAAACATGTGGTGGTAAAAAGCATAAAAACTTTAAAGAAAATAATAATAATAATAATAATAATAATAATAATAATAATAATAATAATAATAATAATAATAAAAAAATAACAATAACAGTAACATCTTCACCAAACCCACTACAATTCACGGAAAAGAAAACCCCTCTTCAGTTCTCACCTCTCTTCATTCAACGCGTTGAAACACAAATAATAAAATATCTTCTTCTTCTTTGCTGAGAGAAGAGAAGCATTTGCTGTATGTCAGTGGAATACTACACTACAGTTTTCTACGGTAACCAACTTGCTAACCCTTTACAATGGCCTCAGCTCAGGAAAAAGCGACGCCCCCCAACAACTCTCCCTCCTCCGCACCACCACCACCACCCCCTTCTTCTACTTGGCCTGACCCAACTCAAGATCCGACCCGTAACACTACCTCCCTTGATTCCTTCCCTCCTAAAACCACTCCTACTACTAAAGGTAAAACCTTTCCCGCTTTCTACTACGACTGCTCATTTAATTTGCTTTTAATTTTCTTCGTTTATTTTTATTTTTTTTAAATTAGGACAACTCAACATATGGAAATGGAAATTAATTATATTCCGTCATAAAATATCCAGACATCGGAATGGAATATCTGTCCCGTTTCATTCCATTCCACTCCGCACAATTACTTTTAAATTATACAAACAGCGCCTTAATGATACTCATTAGAAGTAGAAGTTTACAATCCTCCTTGTGTCCGTTGAGACATTGATCTAATTGGTGTTGGTTTGATGAATTCTGTTTTGAGGGGCACATATGTTTTTCATTCTTTTTATCGAATGGACATCATCAAGTCACTTAAGAGGACCATGAATTTCTACTTTTATGAGACAATGTGTGTTATACTATGAGTTTCAAACATTTTTGAAGTATTGGTCCCTGGTGGACCACTTATCAAATGGTTCACCTTAGACTTTAATTTTACATGGTAGATAGATAATTGTATTAAAGAATGAGAAACTTTGATGTTGAACTTCTACTACTAAATATGAGTTTATCTATTTATTTGGAGTATTTACTATTTTTGTCATCCTATATCCTAATTGGCTGATTCAGACAGTTTTCATGTAAATTTGACTTATCATTTTCTCTTATTTTCAGCATAATTGTTCAAAACACAAACTGCATGTTCCCTTGTCCCCGGGGTCTTAATATATTTTTCCTTTTTTTTCATTTGTTTTTCTTTGGTGTCAATTCCATTTCCATGTACTCGGTTAATTTTTTTTCTTCATTTACGAGAACTTGGTTGAATAAACTGCATTTTCTGCTTTTGTTTTAAAAGAATAGGATTGTTGAGATATTTAAATTAATCTATTAATTTTCCTTGTCAATATGAAGGACTTTGTGATGAACTTATTGATTTGGCAATGTGTAGTTTATGGTATCTTTTCTTCAAATTTTCATGTGAGATAGAGTCGTATTTTTTTAGCTTCTTTGAGGCATTCTGCTCATGGTGCTTCACCGGTGTTGCTAACATGGATTTGTATAGAGATTTAGAAGCTTTGTTGCGTTGTAGAGTTTTAAAATCGATATTATGACTTCACATTAAAACTTAAGTTGTTAGTGTTAAGTGAACGCACACAATTGGTTTAATCTCTCAATCATATTACTTTGCTTCTTTTCTTGTTTTTGTCGAAATTTGATTCGTACTTAGTATTTTAAGTACTTTTTCATTTCAAAGGATTTAATGACTTATCATCTCTTCCCCAGTTGTTCTTCACTAAATATGTTCTTCTATTGCTTGCATAGGTATCCCGGTCATGATGAGAGCTCAAACTTGCCATCCTTTAGATCCACTAACTGCTGCCGAAATATCAGTAGCTGTAGCAACTGTTCGTGCAGCCGGAGCAACCCCTGAGGTAGATTGCTCAAACGACTTTTTCAGTGTAGATTAAGCTTGAGTCAAATTATGGCCAACATTGCTTGTAACCTCTTTAAGTCCCTGTGTTTGAATGTTGATGATGACGTTATTCGACTATCTTTTAGGTGAGGGATAGCATGCGCTTTGTTGAAGTTGTCTTGGTAGAACCAGTTAAGCAAGTTGTTGCATTGGCAGATGCATATTTCTTCCCTCCTTTCCAGCCGTCATTGCTCCCGAGGACCAAAGGAGGAGGACCTTTGATTCCTACTAAACTTCCCACAAGGAAAGCACGGCTCGTCGTGTACAATAAAAAGTCAAATGAGACAAGCATATGGATTGTCGAACTTCGAGAAGTTCACGCAGCAACTCGAGGTGGCCCCCATAGGGGAAAAGTAATTTCTTCTCAAGTCGTGCCAAATGTTCAGCCGCCAATGGTAAATACTCACTATTTGATATTATACTAATAAAGTTGTACTGTATGTTACAATATTTAGAGTCTTCGTTACATCGATTAGTTTCATATCAACATTGGTTTGTGTCATTCTTCCTACAATTGCAGGATGCTATGGAGTATGCTGAATGTGAAGCTGTTGTGAAGGACTTCCCTCCATTTCGAGAAGCAATGAAGAGAAGAGGGATTGAGGATATGGATCTTGTAATGGTGGATGCCTGGTAGTTGCTTCATTGAGATTATTCGTAAAACATTTTACGAGAAATTATTTCATAAACAACTCATTCTAGCTCTAATATGTGAGATGCTGAAATTTACAGGTGTGTTGGATATCACAGTGAAGCCGATGCTCCCAACCGCAGGCTTGCTAAACCACTAATCTTTTGTAGAAGTGAGAGTGACTGCCCTATGGAAAATGGCTACGCTCGTCCTGTCGAAGGAATCTATATACTTGTCGACATGCAAAATATGGTTGTTCTTGAGTTTGAAGACCGGAAACTAATCCCCCTTCCACCTACCGATCCACTTAGAAATTATACGTCTGGTGAAACTCGGGGTGGAGTTGATAGAAGTGATGTGAAACCCTTACAGATTATTCAGCCTGAAGGTCCAAGCTTTCGTGTCAACGGACACTTCATTCAATGGCAGAAGGTGATTGTTAAATGTTAACTATATATGTACTTTTTCAAGTATCTCATTCATACGACCTATATGGTAAACTTGTAAAAGTAAATGCCTTTTTTTCGCAGTGGAATTTTCGTATTGGTTTCACTCCTAGGGAAGGTTTGGTTATTTATTCAGTAGCTTATATTGATGGAAGTCGAGGGCGAAGGCCGGTGGCTCACAGATTGAGTTTTGTTGAGATGGTGGTCCCGTACGGAGATCCAAACGATCCTCACTATAGGAAGAATGCATTTGATGCCGGAGAAGATGGCCTTGGTAAAAATGCTCATTCTCTCAAGAAGGTCAAAGCATTTTCTTTTTAATCCGGTCGTTCTTATATTATTATCCATTCGCAATGTAGACTTTATTTTGCAAGATGTGTCATTATTTCAGGGTTGTGATTGTTTAGGCTATATCAAGTACTTTGATGCTCACTTCACAAACTTCACTGGAGGCGTTGAAACAATAGAGAATTGTGTTTGCTTGCATGAAGAGGATCACGGTATTTTGTGGAAACATCAAGATTGGAGAACGGGTTTGGCTGAAGTTCGAAGGTCTAGGAGGTTGACCGTGTCTTTCATATGCACTGTAGCTAACTATGAATATGGATTTTTCTGGCACTTTTATCAGGCAAGTAATAATCTGGATTCATTTATCTGAGTTTTTCTAATAAGAATGGTTGAACCACAGAAATTAATCAGAAGACACATATAAATTGGTTGTGTTCTGATAATTTATTTGTTTTTTCCTTCTTTCAGGATGGGAAAATAGAAGCTGAGGTCAAGCTCACAGGAATTCTCAGCTTAGGAGCAATGCAACCAGGTGAAGCTCGAAAATATGGAACGACTATTGCACCTGGATTATATGCGCCTGTTCACCAACATTTTTTTGTTGCTCGTATGGACATGTCTGTTGATTGCAAGCCTGGTGAAGCATTTAATCAGGTCAGTGTGCAATTATATTCGACAGAGTCTTCAATGCCAAAACCTGAAGGAATATTTTGCTTGACCCGTACAGTTGTACTTCAATATTATGAGCTAGTGTCATGTTCCTGCCCATCAAATTGTTTTTTTTGGAAACATATATCATAGTGTTGTCAAATAGCAGCTATAGCATACTAAAATTTGAACAAATTGTTATTGTTCCGTAATATGCTATTTAGTACAAAGTTTTGTGAAATAGCGGTGCTATAGCATTGTAGTTTAGCAGAATTTGAACAAACTGCTATTTTCCACAATCCTTTATTGACAACACTGATATAGCAGCATGAAAATCTATACTTAGGTGGCTTGCATTCTGTATAAAGATATAAGCATTGGTAGTATCTCTTTTCGTAATGTCATATAACTAAATAACATGATCCGATGATGTTTGGCATAGCTATCCATTATGTATTCACAAATAATACGACAATGTAGTTACAGTGTCCTACCTCTCCCTTCTCAGGTTGTTGAGGTGGATGTCAAAGTTGAAGATCCAGGAAAGAATAATGTTCACAACAATGCATTCTATGCTGAGGAAAAACTGCTCAAATCAGAATTGGAAGCAATGCGTGATTGCAACCCTTTATCTGCTCGACACTGGATCGTAAGTCTTTCAACTTCGTCTAACAAAAAATACAAAATAGAAAAAGAAAACAAAACAGACAAGTGAATTATCTTTTTCAGGTTAGAAACACGCGGACCGTAAACCGAACTGGGCAGCTAACAGGTTACAGGCTAGTCCCTGGTTCAAATTGTTTACCTTTAGCCGGTTCAGAAGCCAAGTTTCTGCGAAGAGCAGCTTTCTTGAAGCACAATCTTTGGGTCACTCCTTATGTTCACAATGAAATGCATCCTGGAGGAGAGTTCCCTAATCAAAATCCACGCGTTGGAGAGGGTTTGGCTACTTGGGTTAAGCAAAATAGATCATTGGAGGAAGCTGATATAGTTCTTTGGTTAGTTCACTATACTCTTCCGTGACGGTTGATATATACTTTGCACATGTTCTTTAGTAGAGTTTAAAATCCATGTATTGACAGCGTAAAAGTTTTATACAAACGTCCAATCAAATTTCATTGTAGTGTCAAGATATAATAATATTATTTTTTAAAGTACCTGCAAAAATATCTGTGTGGTGCGATATGATTGAACTGTTGCGTAAATATTTTTTACACTGAGTGTATAGTTTTTAAAGCCTTCTAAATTCTTGTGAAATGTTGCAGGTATGTATTTGGAGTGACACACATTCCGCGATTAGAAGACTGGCCTGTTATGCCGGTGGAACACATTGGTTTTATGCTAATGGTATTCAGCTCAACATTCACTCATTTTATTTCCATTATTTCTGTGCACATTCTGTTTGGTAACAAACTGATATATTGATTTTCTGTTCATAGTGTTGGAATTAATTTATATAGTTGTATTAATGATGATGCAGCCACATGGGTTTTTCAATTGCTCCCCAGCTGTAGATGTTCCACCAAGTGCAGGTGATTTGGATGATAAGGAGAATGTCATGTCTGCTAAGCCTATTCAGAATGGTTTGATTGCAAAGCTCTGAATGAACCAAAAGTAGTGACATTTTGTGTTATGTGTTTATGTTTATCTAATTATTCAGTGCATCAATCTGATTTAAATTTACTGCTTGCTAGTTATACAACTTTAAAGTTAAGCTTCTTGAGGGATATTTAAGAGTATCTATTTAGAAGATGCACTTGATGTAATTGGAAAATCATACTACCTCTGTAACTATTTATAACTCCCTTTCCCATTTTTCAGATATATTAAGAAAAATTAGTAGTATGGTTAATGTATCTATTTTATATATATATATATATATATATATATAGATGTTATTAAAATACCTTTTGTGTAAATTTGTGTTTAGTTTTTATCTTCTCATTAGTATATTTTGAAAAAAAATAATAATTGCATCCAGTACTTCCTCTCTATCAAAATGAGCCATTCATTTGTCGAAATTATTTGTTTAAAAATGAATGATGATTTTAATTTTCAATATATAGTATTAACTACTTTTATTCAATTATAAGTTTTAATTAATACTAATTGCATCACTATATATTTTACTTTGTATTTATAATAATAATAAATAAACCAATATATATAAGTAATTTAAAAAAATTCGTCAAAAAATAAAAAAGCATAATTTAGAGAAAAAATTATTATTATTCTATAAATTTCATTTATACACTTAATATGTATATAATGGTCGTATAAGTTAATTTTTTTAGGATAGTGTCAAATAAGTTACTTTTTTGGGACAGAGGAGTTGTTTCTATATATAAAATTGAAAAGGTGATGGATAGTATGAAAGTAATCATCGTGATTTGAAATCTAACAATGAATGAAAAGATGGTTCAATATTTTGATCGAATTTAATATAGTTTTGCGACCTAGAACATCAAATCAAGATCAATATATCAAATTGTCCCATATTAAATTTAGATAAATCAAAATCTAAAATACAAAATTAGAATTAGAGTCCTCCATTCTTGACCCCACGTTTAAAATTGACAATTGCATTATTGCTTTGATGAATAATAAAATTCAAATTCAGTATATTCTCAATAGACTAAATTATGGCTACAAGAAGAAACATTTTATTGGGTACCACCTACAACAATAGTAACTAGTAAGATAAAGCTCTCGATTACTATATTTTATTAAAATGATTGCTTACAAAAAAAAAAATGTTAATAAAAAATGTTAATGGAAAAATTAATAGTGTACAATCAGCTTTTTCACAATAAACCAAATTTTGGCTACAAGAAGAAAACATTTTATTGGGTACCACCTAAGACAATAGTAACTAGTAAGATAAAGCTCTCGATTACTATATTTTATTAAAATGATTGCTTTCAAAAAAATTGTAAATAAAAAAATGTTAATGGAAAAATTAATACAGTGTACAATCAGTATATTCTCAATAAACTAAATTTTGGCTACAAGAAGAAAACATTTTATTGGGTACCACCTACAACATAAACTAGTAAGATAAAGCTCTCGATTACTATATTTTATTAAAATGATTGCTTGCAAAAAAATTGTATATAAAAAAATGTTAATGGAAAAATTAATACAGTGTACAATCCGTATATTCTCAATAAACTAAATTTTGGCTACAAGAAGAAAACATTTTATTGGGTACCACCTACAACAATAGTAACAAGTAAGATAAAACTCTCGATTACTATATTTTATTAAAAATGATTGCTTGCAAAAAAATTGTTAATATAAAATTGTTCATGGAAAAATTAATCCAGTGTACAATCAGCTTTTTCACAAATAAATAGAAAATATTAAATTAGAAAAACTAACCACACATCAAATAGTAGGTTGAAATAGTCAAACTAATTAAAAAATAATACATATAACTATTTAACTTTCCATAATATTTTTAATAACCATAAGCATTTTCTAAATAAATATAGAAATAGAGATGGAGAACACTCCACGAGAAAAGTGCTTGGCAAGAGATCAAGTTACTTACGAGTCAATTTGACTCCACTCCTTCCTAAAACCCCTTCTTTATTTCATATACTATTATTATTATACTACTCTTGTATCTAAAATAAATTGAAGTAAATAATCAAACTTATGTATATCATATATAGAAATACATTGAGTCTAGAACCAAAAAAATTACATTGAGTAAAAAGAAAATACATAAGACATAAGTCATAAGTCATTGATCTGACTTATAAGTCTTGTACTTTATTCCTTTATAAAAAAAGGATTGTACTTTGTTATAAAATTCTTTAAAAAAATTAGCATATATAAAATAAATAAATAATATTGTAACGAAAATTTATCAAATAGTGTAGATTATTATTTTAGAAGTAGATACTTTTATATAACAAAAAAGGAATTTACGTTTTTCAATTGTAAATTAAACACTTTCTCTATCTTTAATTATAAACACT
>JBBPBP010009780.1:9880117-9913874 GCA_037974735.1 Cicer chorassanicum
ACAAATGCCACAATAAAAAAGACATTCTCAGTCTTAAAAGTCTGATTTGATTTGGTCCATTTAATAAAAAGACTAGATTTATACTTTAAAAAAATTTATTTATTTAGATAGTCCATATTTTCTAAAATGTCTATTAAGTATGATAGACTAATTCGTATACATGTAATTAAATTTTATATATATATATATATATATATATATATATATATATATATATATATATATATATTTATTGTATTTAACACTCTTTATTTTTATTTTTTTAAAAAAGACTCTTTATATTTTTGTAATAAAAGATTATTTATTAGAAATTCGAACCATAACTTTTTGTTCTCATTTCCCTTCGTCCCCATTCTTCCGTCTCTTTATAATTTTTGTTCATATATATATACATCAAGTATGTTGCGAAAAGTGAAAAAAAATGGATGTTATAGTTACATGAGTTCAACGAAATTCACGTTTTTAGAGATTGATGAAATATCCTTTTTATAAGCCTTTATATAAAATAGATTTTTTTTAGTAGACTAATAAACCATGACAAACTTTTAAAAAAGGTCAGACCATGACCTAAAATAAAGCCTTTAATAGATAATAGATCAAACTGAAGCTTTAATTTTTTTATGAATAAGCTATAATCCATTTAAGTAAAGTTCGACCCGACTAATTCTTACGCATTTAATTGTAATTTTTGTTGGGTTGATGGGTTAAAACATTTTTCATAATTTGACACGAAGTGGGCTTCAAGAGTCACCTATCTCACATGCTTTAAAGCCCACACAACTTTAACTCTATAGTCTATACATTATCATTTTCAGAATTGGTCATTCACCATGGAATACAACGGCTCTGCTATGTTTATAATATTTTTTTATATAAAATAAATTTAGTGTAAAGAGATGATGCTTAGTCTAAGATAAACAGAACTTTACGTTGACTTACAAATAAATTTATATTTGTCTTTCTTCAATCACACTAGCATGAATTGAACTCTAATTATTAATAGATGATTTTTCTATAAACATATAGCGTAGACAAAAATGCAAAATTTAAGGAACTTGCAGTTCACAATCAGGATTAATATGCAACATACCAAATTGGGCATTAAAAATTTCTTCCTGTATACAATACATAAGATATTGTTTTGTTTTCAGTTTTCACTAACAAAAATTAATTCTTCATCCAACTCATTGTGTTGTTGTTAGTTGTGAGCTTTTCTTGATGCTATGTGATTTTGCGTTTTGTCCTAGTGGCACATCTTGTGCTATAGTATCTACTAAAATTTTAGCTTATAAAAGTAAATAACTTCAAATTCTGCATACACTATACATTAATAGTTCCTTTAAATTTCACCCCTTCTTTTCTTATCCATCCTAGCCTGCAAATAATTGGCTACAACTTTTATAAATTCAACCTTCAATTGTCGGTAGACTAAGGTGAGGAGTGAGGATATTACACCGTGCATTATACGTACCATGCAATAACACATGGTATGTAGAGAGAGTGTACTGACAAAATAAGTTATGTTCAGAACAATTTCTGATCCCTTATACAGTCAATATTCAATTGATTCACAAGTCAATATTACTTCAAATTCCTGTCATTTTATATTTTGTATCCTTCTTCCGATTCTCCGGCATTTATTAATATTAACCAATCATTATTCATCATGCTTGTTTTAGACAGGGTCGCGTTACGTATTACTTATAATTGATGTTGTAGAAAATTATGGTCAATGTAATTTTAATTTCAGCCAAGTCTTAATTGTGGGATTTAAGTACGAGTGTTAAATTTTATATCGATTATAAATGAATTAAATGTTCGATATATAAGATATATGATTCTTATATATAATTGTTTAAGGTTTTAGATAGAGATGTTGTATCCAAATTTCTAGTGGTCTTGAATTGGAGTATTTGGTATGTTGTTGATCTCGTGTCTTCGATTTCCCAACAAGTGGTATAAGCATTTCCTAGAATGTTGACTTTGCCTAGAATTGCAAAAGAAGAGAGATACCAATGCTATATGACTTTAATTTTTCATTACAAGATGCACTTGTCAAAAACATTTTAATTTTTTTTTATCAAATTCTTTTATTTTCTCTTATATTTTTGTGTTATGATGTTATGAGATGTAATTTAAATTTTTCTCTAGAGATTGTGGGTGTATGTACGTGAATCTATGTGTGTTTGAGAAAAAACTATGTGTTGTAAATTTTTTTTACAGTGTGTTATTATTTAATTGTCATTAGACAATAGTCATAATTTTTTGAAAATTTAAAGTTTCTACGTTATGCTCTTGTATTTTGACTGTCTTCTTTTCATTTCTCTATTTATGTTTTTCTCCGACATCTGATAAGAGTTTTTTATTTTATCCAAGGAAATATAATTCTTAGTATGTTATGTGGTTGCAACATTGTTTGATCTTTTACATTTAAAAAGAAGAGTGTGAAAAAATGTTGTTTCAAAAAGTTCTTGTTAGGAAAAACTTGGTTTTCAAGTGATTCTTTGTGACTTCTCTTTTCTAAAAATTTATCTAGTGCACGCTTACTGTATGTTAAGTTATGCTGTGAAATTTGATATAAAAAAATTTAATCGAAGAATCAAATTTATTTCGGCGGAAGAGCGAGAGTAGATTCTAATGCATTAGAACCTTTTATCGAAAATCTTTTTGATGGTATCAATAAGAGGTTTGTTCCATTGATAATAACAATAATACAAATACATAACATAAAAGACTTATACTTGAATAGAAGAGAATATTGTTAGTTAATATTGTAGCTGGGTTCTAAAATATCTAATTTATTGCTCTCGCGACACTCCAACACCAATTTCGGCAATATTAAAAATCATTATGTTAGAATGGTGGAACTTTATTTAAAATCATGTAGATCACTTTAGCTTATTTCGGGTCAATTACGATGGATTAGGATTGCTTATCTCATCGTATATTTTTGGTAATTATTTGTTTGAAACCTTATATATTATAATAAGAAAATTCCAAAACAACTCTAAAGGGTCGTCTAAAAGAGCTATTAGTATCATTATATTGCATTTATTGAGGTGAGATAAATGTTATTCTTTTTTAGAAAATAGAAGATGTATTATAGTGTAAAATGATTTTATAGCATGACATTATGTAATTTGTCAAATTACTTCATTTTTTAAAGATATTTTAAAATTGATAATATGTCATAGTATAATGGTAGTTTTTCATTGAACACAGTCTAAAACTATTTTATAGTGTCATTGTATGTCCATTAAACTTTTTTTCCTCTAAGTATTCATCCATACCTAGGTTTTTTTGGCTTGGACTATTTTTTTTTTATCTTATAAAAGATAATAAATATCACTATAATGACTTGAATTATTTATTATCTTTTCACTCTAATTTTTTTATTTATTTATGAAATAAATAGTTAAATAAGTTTTTTTATTCCTATAAATATATCAAATTTCATTTTTAGTAATACAAAAATTTACATCAAACTTTCGTCCCAAAATATTTTCAATTGTCAATTTTAATCCATTTTTTAATGAAAGTCCACTTGACAAGTGCAAAGTGACTCTTTTTTTATAATATGTCAATGTTAAAATGTTAAAATATAAATTAGAGATTAAAATGGTCAAATTATTAAACTAATGATATTTTATGATTTTAATAATGACACGCCATCAAAAGAAGTCAATTGAAACTTTTCATATGAACTTCCGTTAAAAAACAATGACTCAAATTAGTAATGGAAAATATTTGAAGACAAAATCCGAAGATTTTTTTTATAAGTATGAAATTTTTTGTATAAATTAACAACAAAATTTGATATGTTTATAAAAAAGAAAAACTTATTGGACATCATTCCTCTACATCAGAAACAACGCCCATCAAGCTTATGCGTTCTATCAATAGAAAGACATGTCTCGTTTTGGTTCTAATCTCAACGGTCTTGCCTCATTTAAGAACGTTCTGACCTTAATCCCACTATTTCTTTTCAAAAAAATAAATAAATAACTTCTCCTTCATTCTCAATCATTTAGTGACTTAAATGCTGAAATGTTTACATGTTCACACCACTCCCACCCAAGAGACGAAGTATTGTCTTACCAATATTATTCCAATCCAACCATAATTATTTATGTTATTTGAATGAAAACTAAATTAAAATTTTGTAATTTGCTAGATAATACAATCATATTTAACGTTTAAATTAATATAGAACTGTGTGTATATGCCAAACAACTTTGTTCATCTCCATGTGGTCTCCAATAATGAGAGACTCAAATTAAGGATCAATAAAACTAATCAAATCCACTCATGATTAGACCCCATTGCAAGCCAAAACAAACTATACACTATTTTCTTTTTCTTACTTTATAGTACAAATTAATCAGTCATATTTAGACCTGTTCATATGTCATTCCCTCAATCACTGGCTCCGATCCCTAGAATCATATTGTTTAATTCACCACACCAGGTGAATTCCCCTTGCCCTTTTCTTGCATATTCCCATCGATTAAACTATTGTAATTTTGTTATAATGTCTAGTGCATGAAGCAATTACTATTTATACAATATATTAAATTATTATTATTATTATTATTATTATTATTATTATTATTATTATGATATGATGATATCATCGTACCAACAAGATAAGATAACACAACGACTTCAAATTAGTAAGCTAGTGCTCAAAATTTTCAATTATTGACCTTGAAAGTTTGGCTTTAGAGAAATGCAAAATAAAAATAGAGCCATTCAACTAACATAGGATTCTAAACTTCATCACGTGGTTTGTCCCTTTACAACATTATTCTATGAGAAACTATGTCACAAAAGAATTTAGAGGGAACTTCCCACTCTAAGCATGACTTAGTGTGAAGTAAGTGGGTGGTCATTTGCACATATACATATTTATGCATGTTACTTTTAAATAATAACAATAATAATATATTAATATGAGTTTGAGTTTTCTTTTTCCAAAAGAAGTACCCTCTCTTTTTTTAAAGTTGTTTCTATCACACCTAATTTCTTTCTATTTTTAGAACTTATAATTAACAAAGAGTTTCTAAATCATATTATAATAATAGATTAAGTGCATATTTAAAGTTTTCACATTAAATAATTGTAATTTTACAAAAATTATAGAGTACAACTTTAAATTAAAATCACGATTATTCATGTATTTTTATCATTCTTAATACAAAATTAAATATACATAAAAAGTTGTACATTTAAATTTCCCAAAGTTACGATTGAAGAAGTCTAAACTCAAAGTGATAAATGATGAACATTAAACCAAACATACGTTTAGAATTTTTTAAAAACTCAATTGTTTTTTTCTTTGTAATATTATATTATTTTTGGATAGATTTTAATATTACGTTGTGTTAGCATGAAGAAAAAAGTGTATAGACTTGTAGACTAGTTAGGTTGTTGGTGCACTAAATGTTTAGGAAAAGACTACTTAATTGAGATGTGGGGTACCATATAGGAAGACCCTGAATTCAAAAACTAGAAGATGACAATAGACTTTGAATTAAGCTAATTGGACCTATGGCTACATGACCAAGTAGTCTTTGCTCTCAACCAATCAAAATTAAGAAGCATCCGTGCAGCATTTACCCACCCTATTTGAAAAAAAAAAAATTGTTACACCTCCCTATTTTTTATTTTGAATTACTACTCCTTCAAAAAAAAAAATTAAATCATTTATTATCTTTGTTAAATAGTGATATATTATCAATTATTTCAAATATACAGTACAATATATTATATTGAAAATTATGCAAATAATATTAATTAAATAATACAGTTGAAAAAAAGTGTATTAAAAATTGAAATAATCATTTATTTTAAGACAATTTTTTTTCTACAAATGAGTTAATTATTGTAAGAAGAAGAAAATATAGGTTTAATATTACATTAAATTGGTCGGAATTGCATTAAATCACAATAATTTTAAAAATTACAAGTGTTAGTTTACTTAACTCATTATAAGTGTACTCTCATTCCAACCATAGACTTACATTTACATGTTTAATTGCTTGGATTTTTCACTTAAGATTTCACATTACTACCCATGATCATGAACTGTGACAACATGCATAGATTAGACAACAAAAGCTAAAAACTAGTACTATTTTCATTTATGTACATTTAACTAAATCGACAATGGAGTACTAGACTCAATATATATTACCACATCAAACGAAACAGATCAGAAACATGGACCAGACAAGGTCAATTTTTTTTACATCACCTACTTCAGCAGGGCAGAACTAAAAGAAGATCAAACATGCAATGTAAAGAAGTCTCTTTTATTCCTTTATACTAAACTTTATACAAAAATAACATAATCTCTTAACTACTCAATTAAGCTCTAGCTACATTAACAAAGGAAACAATTTAGTGCTCCAAAGTGTAGTCCAATGGTATAAGTTAAAACACTTAATAAACTAACTACTAACATTTGTCTATAAAAGTTACAGAGAAAACAACATAAACATAAAAAATCACTAAAAAAAACAAGAACTAAAAAAAAAAGTTACATAAGAGAACCAAATGTTGTAGGTAGCTATGATGAATTAGCTATATAGCTCTTTGAACATGGCGTATGAAAACAGATTCTAACTCAGGTGGAGTGAAAAACTCTTTTCCTCCACGAAGATAATTGAATTTCAAAGAAGATTTTCTCTTCTTAGGAGCTGGTGGACATATCAAAGATGTTGGAATCCTTGTTCCTTCCCCTCTTGGTGTAGTTGAACACTCTTCCTCCATTTCACTAATTTCCTCTTCTTGTTCACTTTTCTCCAAAGGGATTGTATTTATTGGCTTCAATTGTGTTCTTAAATTGATGATGACCCATTTTCTATTATTCTCTGAATTTTCCAACACTCCTTCCACTTTTGATGATTTTTCATGTAACCCCATATTTAAACTCCAAAAAAGTTTTAATTTTGTATGAAGGAATAATAATAAGGGAATAAAAATGATGGCTTCTTCTTCTTTTTATCACTTTTGGGTAGTGAAAAAGAGTGAGAAGAAGAATAAAGAGAGGAATTGGAAAAGTTTTTGCACTGAGAAAGAATTTAATGAAAAAAAAGGAAGTATGGTTTGGGATAGTTCAATGGAAAGAGCTTGTTTGAGAAGCTTGTTTAGTTTGTTGAAAAGGTGAGGGGACAGAGGAAAAGTAGGTTCAAGTGTTTGAGGAATTTTATAGGGAATTTGGTGTGCATGTAAAATCATTTGTAGTGTTTCTTTAGATATAGAAATACTAGAAAAGAAAAAAAGTTCTTCAATAAAAGAGACATTTTGTCAAAAAAAATACAAATAAAATAAAAGAGACATGCACTTGCTATAATTGTAATGGCAAGTGTGACGAGAATAAAATGATATGTAAAGTTCATTTGTAGTAAAAAAGTCATATTTGCATGTAACAATACCTTTTACATGTCTATTTTTTAATTACATGTGGATTTATTTTTTGAAATTACAAATACTACTACGGTTAATATTATTTTGGCTTTTTTTTTAATATTCCTTTAAAAAAATTATTTTATTCCATTTTATACATTATATATTAATTATTTATCTTTTTATTTTAAGTAGAAAGTTATATCTCTAAGATGCAATTATTTGATAATATTTTATAATTTTTTTTTAATTTAGTATACTAAGTTGCATTCCAAGGTGGAGACCATATATATATATATATATATATATATATATTCTTAATTTAATAATGATATAAATAAACAATAAAAATAAATTGTCTATTAATATTTTGATTATGACATGATATAGATGGAAATTTGCATAAATAAGATTGAAGATGAAATGGTTAAGTCCAATACTCATCAAGTCATATAATTTGGTCAAAGCAACTACTGTTTCATAGTGTATGAGAGTCGAGACATTAAATCCAAAAAAGGTGATCGATTGATTAATTCAAGGACGAATTTTGTAAAACATTATATGACTCTAGAAAATGTCAAGCTTTACATGTCTCTCGCTCAAATATATCATAGTTGCATGTTCTAACATTAGTCACAATCATTCAACGATTTTGCTTGAAGTGTACAAATTAGCTAATCTATTGAACGTCTACAACAAAAAGTTTGTAGTGATGACCAATGAAATATGTTGACCTATGTATAAAGGAAAAATTTTGTGTCACAGTACTAAAATACATAGACTTTATAAATGTTATTCAAATAGTACCTAGATTAAACGGAAGGGAATGTTAAAATAAAATACTATAAAAAAAAATAGACTATACTCAAATATTGTTTAGACCTCTACTTAATCTTAATAATTCTTATGTATTTTTTTTTATAAAAAATAATGTATTAATTTAGATTATTAATAAGTTAATTTTGATTTTTCTAACCTACAATAATTTTTAATCTCAAATTTATTATTGAACCAATTTTTATAACATTTTGTTAAAATATAAATTATTTTATATTTTAAATTTAATTAACTTTTAATCAAAATATCAATTGTAGTGAATGAACTTATTTATATTCCTAGAGTGATTAAGTATGATTCATTCATGTTGATATGATGTGATAAATAAAAAGCAATTGGAGAGAGAAAGGTGAGTTGTGACGTGATGATGGTGGAGAGAGAATGAGAGAGGGTGAGAGGGTGCGGCGGGTGAGGTGAGACAAAAGAGTGAAATGCGGGTGCCCGTTGCAGTAGCTGACCGCAGCAGCAGCATCACTTAATTAGAGACACACACACCAAATGGGTTTTGGCGCCAACTTTTCTATTGGGAATTCATTGTTCCTTTTATTCTATCATATACTTTTCTATTTATTCACCACGTTTATGATGCATCAATATTAAAAAAAATATTTTTAATTTCAAGAATCACATATATCTAATATGAGAGCCAAACAACAAGTTCCATAGGAGTTCTTCATCTTATAGATTGACATAAAATTTATAGTCAACTAATATGGATTTACATGGTTATAAATTATAAATTGTAGTTGCAATCATGGGTTAAAGTCCGGGTAAATTTTGATATTGTGGTCGTATTCGAACAAGTGTAACTAATGTGGCCACAATAATTATAGCTGAAATACTATTATGTATTGTGGATGTTGCTAAAATCTTTATATTGTGCAATTTTGAATTATAACGATCCATCTTGACCATTTAAAAATTATTGTTATTAAATTTTAGTTTAATTGATAAATAATAATATTATTAAATTGAATATTTTATTTAGACTTTGAAATCAAAACTTCATAATTATATGAGTTAATTATAGTCGAATATACTAATTTTTGTAAGACAAAAAAAATTGTTACATAGAAAACTTCAAGATTTGTGTACTTTGTAAAAATATTTTCTATTTCAATTTTTTTAAGTTTGTATTAGCTTTACTTATTAATAAGAAAACAGAAGACATTTGAAATAAACAATTATTTACTTTTTAAAAACAATAAAAATATCTAAAACATGTTTTATTATTTTTAAAAATATATCATCGTTAATTAATATTTTCTTTTCTTATAACAATGATTATTTTTAAGAGTCTCTTACAAAATAAAATAAACACATATATTAAAAAATAAAAATATAAAATATTTTCAAAGTAAATGAATTTAATACCTTTTAAAAGTAAGACTATTCTTCTCAATGCATTCCCATTACTTTTTGTTTTGTTTTGAAATATAAATAAATAAATAAACTAATGAATTTTATATAAAAGGCAGACAACATGGATAAGAATATATATGGTGTAAAAACAATCGACATCCGCAGGGTTTCAAAGTTACTTTTAAATGTTCTATATTCCATAATTAATAGCTTTACCTATGGGATTCCCATAGCTTTACAACTTGGAAAAGAAAGTCCTTTTTATCCCAAACTTTTTTTTTACAATTTTTTTCCCAAACTTTATTAAATTTAAATATAAATAAGTTATATTTGATTTTGTGTTCAAATTGCCAAAATCATGATAATTCACTGAAATTTTGTTCATCCTATCATAAAACTAAACAAACATACATTAAATAATCTCACAATTTTAAAATAAGAAAACCAAAGGATCATAGGAATTTCAAAAGAAACAAAAAGTAAATTCCAAACATATATTTGCAACTTCTGGAAGCAATTATTGGTCATTTTTTTATTGCTCGAATTAATCAATGGCCAATATAGTGCAGAGGAGCAAAAGGACAAAACTTACCTACAATACTATATTTGTTGTTATCGACTAAAAAACATAACACAAAGTATTGAGAAAGTTATGAGCTTAAAATAAGGTTGTACAGTGAGTTCTATAACCATGTCTTTTTCGTTGAACAGTACTTACAGCAATATAATAAAACCTCTTGGCTCTAATTATAAGTAGTATTTGGGAGAAATTTGTCCTTAAATATAAATATTATTTTAATTTATCAGATGTATTATTTATTTATTATTACTTTTAAATATATTTCTTATTAATGCTATTAATTTATTTTAAAATATAAAAAGTCAAGTTTAATATATTCAAATATAAATATTATTTTAGAAACATTAACACATAAAATAAATATATTAATTATTCTACTAATTTTTTTAATAAGAGTGAAAAAAGAATGAAGGCTTATAACAAGGTGAATATGGAAAGGAAAAGATGTAAACCATATAAATGATTAAAAAAATTAGACAAAATACATCTCGTTGTTTATGTTTTACGAAAATAAGAGGTTTATCTTTTAAATCTTTTTGTTACGGGTTAAATTTAACTCAGTTTCCATTTAAATTCTTTAACTTTTTATTTTCTCAATTTAATTATTTAAGTTATATTTTACTTTCAATATTAGCATTTAAGTTACATTAAATTACACTTGTAGTATATTAAATTCAACTATTTTCTAAAATTACTTTTAAAATTTAATTCAAATAACATAGTAAGTTGTGAAACATAAAGAACATCTTAATATATTTTGTCAAAAATTAACTGTGGTGACTAATTACTCCAACATATATTTTTCAATACGAACTAACTAGAGATCGAACTCTTAACCAAATGACTAAGAGAATCAGATATATTACTTATTCAGCATCATTGATAGATATGTTGTCTTCGATATCAATATTCTCTCTTTAGCCTCATATATTTCGTTTTGTTCAAGTTTTAATTGGTCAAAAATTCAAAGAGAATAAATATATGGGAAAAATAGTCCAAAAATATATTTATTTCAAAAGAAACTCCATCATCTCCCATATAATAAGGTTGAAGCTTTTCTTGGGACTTGTAAATCACATGACATAGGGATATAATATATATTTTTTGACAAAGGACAAGACAATTATTATATTCAAAATGATTGTTTGCCATGATAGCACAACATATAATAAAGGCACAAGAGAAATTAAATAAATATACATGGATGATTGTCAGTGATATATAGAAGAAAACCTAAGGTTTGAGAAGCAGGGTGGTATGTTTTTTGATGCATAATTATGATGCAAATTTTACAATGATTTCATTACAACCTTGAATAACCTCTATGGTCTTCATATTGCTCCATGAAATCATCATTGAACTTTTTGAAACTATCCATAATAGCAGGCATTTCTTCCTCAGCTGGTAATATAGTTGTCCTCAAATGGAACACCCTATACAAAGTTTAGTACAAAGATTCATAAGAAAGTAAATCAATGGAATGTTTAGAGTCAGTTTACTTCTCATGTTTCCTGTTTCTATTTTCACTTATAAAATAAATATTAGAAAAGACGGTATTTCAAAACATTGTTTTCAGTATTTTCGATAATGCATTCTCTCTAGTTAGCTTTTATCTTCTCTCTTTTAAAATTAAAAAGAAAAATCAATAACAAAATGTTATTTCAACCACTCACATACGAAGTAAAAATTGAAAATGTTGTCGAAAAGGATAGTATTGTTCGAGAAAACTTTTTCTATTTTTAATCTTTATTTTCATTTTCAAAAGCTGCAAAACTGCCTCTTGTTTTCACTATGTTTCCTACTTTCTAAGCTTTGTATTGAAAACAAAGTGAAAACAAGAGACAATTTTGTTAATTAAAAGTAAAAATAGGTATCGAAAATGAAAACAAACCCTTATATGTTGTAGTTCTTAAAATGGTGGAAAAATAATTCTGATTTAGCCTAAAAATGGCATAGAAAAAGGAATAAACATGAGAAAATAAAGGGATGAGTGTGTACCCTTCTTTCTGTCCAAATCCTGAACCAGGAACAGTGGATATGCCAGTGGCTTCCAAAAGCTTGAGACAGTAGAAAACATCAGGAGCCTTTCCAGCCTGTTTAGCAGTCTCTAAAGCTTTTGGTGGCAATACAATTTGAGGGAATGAATACATGGCACCTGAACAAAACTCAAATGGATCACTAATAGTTTACCAGACACAAAACAATCCGAAAGGTCGTTTTGAAACGCCGTCGTTTATACCTTCTGTGAAATTACAAACGACATTCCTGCAGCTGTTGAATCCATCAGTCATTATCCTTGCTCTTCTTCTTAGTGATCCAAGTATTCCTTTGCTGCATATCATACAGAATTGTCAATTTTTACTACCTAAAGAGCAATCTTCTTCTGACTTCAGATCAGAGTCAGACATTTGGAAAGGTATGCGAGAAACAAAGTGAGACAACAAAATTCGACAACAGCGTAGATGATTAATGGAGTTCAAATACATAGTGAATTACGTTTGGTAGATGGTTAATGGATATAACAAAGTGTCGCAACTCATTAACCATCAACAAAACCAATTAACCACGATTTTGCATGTCATTCGTTAACCACAATTTTCAGCTGTATATTTGAACACAAATTATAGTTAGTATGGATCATGTGTATTTGAAAACCTCAATCATTTGAACATAATTTGGATGGTTATAATAAGTATCATGTATAGTTGAACACTTGAAAATCGTGGTTATTGACGTTCAAAGTTGTGGTTAATTATATTCGGCAGATGGTTAATGAGTAGTGACACTGTATTATATTCATTAACCACCCATTGAACGTAATTAACCACATATTTGAACTGTGTTAACCATCTAAATTGTTGTCGATTTTTGTTGACATTTGTGTGTCAAAATATCATTTCTCTTTAGCAAATTAGTCTTTAGGATGATTACCTTTCCCTAAGATATTGCTCATAAGAAATATCTCCAGGTTTGGGTGGATTGACCATTAGTCCCATCTGTCAAACAAGGTAAAAATGTGGTAAAGGATGAGGAAAATGAGAGAGGGAAAAGAGAACAAGACTTTGCTAAAATTATATTTTGAACAAATATGTCAAAATAAAAATATCAAACAAAAAAACATTCAGTGCTAACTCACAAATATTTGTGCTGGAACATTTGGACTAAGTGATATTGATGCAACTTTATAGATCTCATCAACTGTCTGCATAAGAAAATGAGAATCAAAGAAAAACATCAGCAGTATAGCTATAGTAAAAGCATTAATGTGCTTTCACATCGCGGCGTAAGCTTCATGGATATTAGTTCATGACAAATCTATAATTTCCAAATGTTACAAGAAATGCAAGAAAATTCAGTAACAAAGATTATGAAGAGACAAACCTCTGGAGAAATGTTGACCATTTCAAAATATCCACCCCGCTGTCCGCATTCACCATAATACCCTTTTGACACTGAGTGGAAAGAAACAAGCTGAACTTCCTTGCTCATAGGTGGCCCCATGTCCATCAAAACCTTTACGAGTAACGTAAAAACTACGGTATTAGCTCAAGAAAACAACCGAGGCAAGACATCGAATTAGCAACGCAGCGAAATATACCTTTTTAGAACTAATGAAGGGTCGTTCGTCCTGATATATATTTGTCTGGTAAACCTCATCTCCGAGCAAGACTAAATTTTCCTCGTAACAAAATTGCAAAACCTCTCGTAAATTCGCTTCACTAAGGCATTGACCAGTAGGGTTTCCAGGATTTATGATCACCATTGCTTTAACCTGATCAAATTGTAGAATGTTAAAAATATAGTTCATCATTGTGCAATTTAGTCACAGCAGAAATACAGTACCAAGAACAGGAAGAAAAGTATCAATAACAATTGGTTTGAATATGAGAAGATTTATACTTTTCACATTGATTTAATATCTTCCAAACATTTAAGCATTCATTTTTTGTAAGTTCTATCTACAAATAGAATGGAAATTCACATTTGTGAAGAAAAAACACATACAGTTAATCCTTTATGGCGAGCCTCTGCAACTGATCTACGAAGTTCATTAGTATCAAGACCCCAATTTGCTGTTTCTTCGAGGTAGTACGGAACAAGAGAACCACCAAGAAGAGCAATTGTTGCAGAGTAGAGTGGATATTGTGGGACTGGAACCAAAATCTGGCAATAAAAAGCGTTGGAAAATTGTTTGAAAGGGCAATGTGACTACAAAATGTAAGAAAAAGACTATATTACCCCATCTCCTTGGCCTCTAATGATGGTATTTAATATCTGCATCACAGCCTTGCTCGCACCATCGGTAAGATATATGAACTCCGGATCGCTACAAATAGAGGAAGAAGTAATTAATCACTTTACCAAAAAAATTGGAAGCTAAACTTAAGATCCTTTATAACAGGTTTTTAAAATACAAAATAGGAAAAAGTTGCAAGTACAAAAGCATAAATACCTTGGATAACCATCACGCCTCTGTATGAACTCTGCCACTTCCTTCCTCACTCCCGGAACACCTCGAGAATCACTATAAGCACCTACAGTATAGCATTAGTTGCTGCACATTACTAGAGATTCTTATATCATAGAAAAGTCTTAATTCTTAAATCTGTTTTAAAGAGAATAACTGGAAAAATACTCCAAGGTGCAATAGTAATAGTAAGATGCAAGTGGATTACCACTAATTATAGGCGAGAATTGATCAACTAAACTATTAGAAATAAACCATTCATGATTCTACATCTAGTAGCTTCAGCTTTTGGTCAATCTTTGCATGCCATTCGAAGCCAAAGGGCTCTTGTGTGAGGGGTGTCGGATACAAAATAATTCATGATCCTTTATCTAACAGCTTAAGTTTTCGGTATAGTTGGTTCTCATGACATAAACTATTTCCAAATATCTTGTAGGTGCAACCATCTTCTTGAAGCAAGTTCTTATTGGGTTAAATGACAAATGATCATGGATCCTTATGCAAGAAAAACAAACGATAATTAAATGGAAAACTCTGCAAACAGATATAAAGGGTACCTCAAAATTTATTGTCATAGTCTGGCATTGCATCAATAATCTAAAATTCAAACTAAAAATAACAAAACCTTGACCAGTGTATTTCGTTAATGAAAGTTGTTTAATTTTTTTAGCGAGAGAATACCTAAACCACCCGATGTCAACGAGAGATACTGTTTAGCTCTTGCAATTGCATCAGCAGGGAATATCAGTCCAACATTAGGATCATCAAGTAGGAAAGGAGCCTGGCACAAAGCAACAACCTGCCCAGGAAAAATTGCGATCGGTTAGCTGTTATGAACCATATTAGCATAATCAACAAATAAAATACTTAGTAGAAATAATGTAGTTATGCCGAACCTGGCGAGGGAAGGTCAGTGGTTTCTGTCCCAAAGCATGTGGGTTGCCAACATTAGTGAATATAATCTGCCAATATTTGAAAACAAGTTATTATCTGAGCAACTCAACTATGAGGAGAGAAGTAAACTAATAAACTAATAGTATACAGAATATGACTATCTTTACATTAACATATAATCAGCGTTTTATGCATTCCAATCTCAGGATATATAAGTTGGCAAGCAGATATAACTTTCTATATCTAACCTACAAAATAATTTCTACTATACCTTTTTGCCCTCCTTCTGAAGCTCGGTAGCTCGAAGGTATAGTTCACCTCTGACAGCATACTGAGCCTTCTTCACATTTTCGTTTATCGACTCATAGTCTAAGGGTTTTGGTGGCATGGTGAAGTAGAAGATTTCTTGCAGATGTCACTAAAAGAATACAAAAAACAGAACTAGTAACAAATTAAATGCCAACCAAAATAATTCAAAGAGGGAAAAGACTAAAGAAAAATAAGAATCGTCTAGTTACTACTCATGATATAAAACATCAGAAACTGCCTTATTCTACTACATGTTATATGTTTTAAATTAAAAACTTAGGAATGTCACTGCAATCTTATTGATTTTTCAATAACAGAATTCAAGCAAACTAGTGAAGTAAAGACTGACATGCTAGATGCATAGGAAGGAGGCATAGTCACAAAATCATACGCAATTGGATCCTCTCTGCCCCCTCCTATCTCAGGAGCGAAATCGCATCCATTCGATTAATTCAACGACTAAGATATCTGGCTAGAGAGGATGGAGAGCTAACTTTATCATAGATCACATGCTATGTGCACTTGGTGCGTGTTTGGATTCACATTGAGCCACCGCGATTTTGCCAGAAGCTACACTTTGAAGCTTCAACAAAATCATGGTGCTACCGTAATTTTGCCTAACTCGCCGCAAATCAAAACCTACACGATATCAACTGAAATTGATTTTTCCTCTATAATTAATCCTAACTCAAAGTTAGGATTTGTAGTTTTTAACTCCAAACGTGAGTTTTACACTCAAGTTTATTTTTCAACTCACGTGAACACATCCAAACAAAAACCGTTTTACATTCAACTTACTTTTAACTAAACTCTAAAAATCAATTTTTGTGGACACACAGCAGAACTGAGCACACATTAGTACTTTAAGAAACATAGGATATTCCCTATGATGGAACAAATGCACTATCAACAAGTTTGCATGATAATAGAGATAACAGAATAACAGAATTCAATATCACAAAAGATAGCAGAATCAAAGAAAACCAGCAAAAATGCAAAATCATGCGCACTCACGAATCTGTGTTCCCCCCAACTCAAAAATTAATGAAAATGACGAGACAAAGTATAGAAAAATTGCATCCTAAAATCGACAAAAACCACAGTTAAATCATGACACCGTTCGCAATCCATTCCAAATTCCTGAAGAAACCCCATCATACAAAACCAAAATTTGATTTGAAAAGCAAAAATGGGAATCAAGGATCCTTAAAATTAACAGAAACCCAATTGACACAAAAGGAAAAAGATTCGATTTTTATCTTTTAAATTCAAGTGGGTGGTTTCATCATGTTTGTATGAATCGATCGCAGTTGAGAAACGTTACCTGCAGAATTGGTTTGAAGCTTTTGGGGACCCTAACAGTGTGTTATTATGACAACCTTAGATTGATAGAAGAAACACTCAGTGATGATAAACAAGAAATATTATAGTTCACAATGTTATACATATGTGACAACAAAAGTGTGTGTTTTTATTTTTTGTCTGTAGCAAAAAGTTTAATTTATGTGGCATGTGGCAGTTGTTGAACAAAATGGTAGAATCATAGCCACTGAAAAAAAGGGTTCAAATGGATTATTGAATTTTGCTAGAGATAATGCTTGTGTTAGAATTGTGGCCTAGCTTTAGGCTTAAAGGGTTATGTCAGGAGATAACAAGGCTCTGGCTTTGAGTTAAGTCTCTCTGATTATGTTTTGACAAAATTTGTTGATGTCATTTTCTTTAGGTGGAGTGGTTCATGTTTGTTTGTTTGATTGTTTGTTTTAGGATATGGTCTTTAAATAATTCTATTTCACTCTTCTCTTCTTTGTTATTTGCCTTATTTTTGTAAAAAGGTGGAACTTTTATATGTGTCACATTGTTTCCCTGAAAAATCAATGCAATAATAGCAAAGATTTTAAAATGATAATGTTACAAAAATTGTCAGTAATCATACAAATCCTATTCTTATTCAGTAGGTTTACGTAAAGAGAATGAGGCAATTAGTTTATAATTATGTTTTTTTCCCTCAAGTTTACAATTAAGTTGGAGGTGATGTAAAATGAAACAACATTTTAAGAAAAATTGTTATATCGTCTCATAAAATTAAACATCTTCCTCTCATCTCAACTTATTATTATTCACTTTACTTTTATGATTAATATAATATATCAATAATAATAAAAATAATTTAGTAAAACTATCATTATTAATCAAATGCGATACAGCAATTATTTAGATACTAAGGGAGTATATAATACAAGAGGAAGGTAGTAACATATAGAAGAAGTACCTATAAAGTTAAACTTTCTTTTTATATACGATTTGTCAGTCCAATGTAGAGAAAACTTTAGAGTTGATTAACCACTCATACAAATATTTACATGTCTCCTCCAATAATACTAATTGAGGTTAAACCCATAAATTATGTATTTAATATCTTTTTTTTTTTTTTTACCATTAGAACAAACAATTAAAATTACTTTAAAGTTAAACCTTCTATATAAAACACATAAAAGAAATAAAAGGTGGGCATGAATGATTTAATTAGGAAATATCGAAACAATAAGAGCTTCTTTGCATTATTGTATCATACTATCATATCATATTAATCTAGTGTTGAGACAAAATCTCTCTAAATTGTTTTAATGATAACAAAATTATTTCAAAGATTATGATTATGCTTATTATCTAATTTGCGCTCTTGAGTGTATCTAAATTAAAAAATATGTTATTTATCACATTGATCAAAAGAATTGTATTTGACACAATCTGACACGTCCTCTAAGCTAGAGGATAAACAAGTAGAGGATAAACCTTCAACCTCTAAGATAGAGGATATTCAATATCACAGAAAAGATGAATCCACATCAAACTAAAATGAAGATAAATTTGTACTTGAAAACGGACAGTTAAATGCTAAACAAATCAAGAGGCTCCAAGACAAAGGATGAACAAATGAAAGGATCAACTTTATGTGTCATTTATCCTCTTGCATAGGGAATGTCCAAAAGTACCATAGTACGAAAAAATGTTGTACTTGACAAGAAAGGCAAGACACTACAACTCTTGGAAAACGAAAAAGCCAAAAGTACAAGTCATGTCTTAACTTATGGAAAGATCAAACCCCATATACGAGCACGAACTGCAAACACATCCTCCTAAGCTCTTGCACTACAAGGACAACTCAATGACACTTTTGTAAATCAGATTAATGACCATGGACATTTAAACAAATCTCTAACGGTCACTTTACATTTTTTCTCATGGATGGAGCTTCATAAGCTCTATAAAAGAAAGAGAACTCTTCATCATTAAACACAACTACTCATACAAAAGAGAAATACTCAAAGCTAAGAAGAGCAATCTCATCCTCTCTTTGCATTTTCTATAGTCTTTAACTATATCCTTTAGAGCATTCTCTTAGAAAGTTTTCCAAAAGAGAAAGAATCATACTCTCGTCACAAATCACTAAATCTGTATATTCCAAGTTCTTATAAACTTGGCAATAGTTGTAAATCAAAAAGAAAAATAGTGTAAGCCTGGTGAGACTGAAAAACAAACACAGAAAAGAAAAGATCCCGTTAGAGGACAAGTCATTTTGAGCTATAGTGAAACTCACAAGTTTGTGAAGAATTGGATGTAACCCATTTTGGGTGAACCAATATAAATTTACGTGTGTCCTCTTTACATGCTTTAGTTTTTCTGTTCATACATTCATCCTCTCACAGAGGATACAGATTTAAAAACAGCCCACTAGAAGTTTTAAAACAACAATATCTCTATTCAACCCCCCTTCTAGTGATATTTCAGTTACTTCAATTGGCATCAGAGCAAGGTTCTTTAGAAAATTACATCTAACCATGTAAGAGAAAAAGATCAGGACAAATCTCAAAAGCTAAGTATGTACCCGAATGAGGATCCTTTAGCAGACCTCCCTCTTTGATGACACATATTATTATCACTGGAAAGGAAAAATGAGGTTGTTTCTCATATCACAAGACAACATGTGTTCTGTAGTTGAAAAAGGAAACCATGTCATTAGAACAAACAATGCTGACTCAATCTCAGTGGACTGTTGACGAAAATGCCAAGGTACTCATAACTCTAAAGCTCATTTATTTCTAACGTGTGCTTTGAGTAGGGAAGAATATGACAGGATTGAAGAATGCAAAAGCGCTAAGGAATTATGGGACACCTTGAAGATCTATCATGAAGGATTAAGTCATGTAAAAGAAGCAATGATTGACATGGGAGTAAGAGAATTTGAACTGTTCGAAATGAAGGAGGAAGAAACGATTGATGAAATGCTCTCAAGGCTCACTCTCATACTAAACAGCTTGTGGTCCCTTGGAAAAAAATATTATGTTCTAAGAGAGGATAAGAAAAATTCTAAGGAGTTTACCAAAAGAATGGAGACCAATGGTGACTGCCATCACGGAAGCAAGAGACTTGGCTACCATGAAATTAGAAGATCTGATCGGAACTCTAAGGGCACATGAACCATTGTTGCTTTCAGATAAACCAAGGTGAAAGGGAAAAATGGTCGCTCTAAAAACAAATCAAACAGAAAGTTCATCCTTGAAATGAATTGAAGAAATCACAAAAGTAGAAAACTCTGAATATCCTCTATCCGAGGAAGAGGATGAACTCGCCTTGATATCTAAAAGAATTCAGAGAATAATGAATCGTAGAGGACAAGATAAAAAAACTTATGAAAAGGAAAAATCTGATAAAAGTCAAATAACATGTTTTGGATGCAACAAGACAGGACACTACAAAACTGAGTGTCCTCCAAGCAAAAGAAACCCAAGAATATTTTGATACAAAAATGAATCTATGATGGCTACATGGGATGACAGTGACGGATCATCCTCTGAACAGGAAAAGAAAGAAGAAGCAAACCTCTGTCTCATGGCAAATTCAGACACTGAAGAGGTAAATGTAACAGAACTCTGTCCTTCATGTGAAAAACTAGAAATTGAATTTGACAATTTATTAAATGACTCAAACACTCTATCTCATAAATGTGGCTTTCTCAAAAATCAACTTTATGAGATGAAGAAACTAAATGAGGAACTTCAAGCTAAGAATGATAAAAATGAAAAAAATTATTCCGGACTTGCAGAAATCTCATAAAAAATTGTTTGAACAGCAAAACATTCTGAACTATAGAAATGTCAAAATTCATCCTCCAGAAGAGGAAACATAAAATGAGAATTTACAAATAGAAGTTGAAAAACTTAAAAAAGACATTACCAATTTTGTCAAATCCACTGAGACTTTTCAAAAAATTATGGGATCTTAATCTGGAATTTTTAACAAAGCTAGTATTGGATTTAAAAGATCTCAAAAGCAAAAATTGTACGAAATTTTTTTTCTACATCAAAAACAGGAGGATAAACCAAAATGTACTTATTGCAAAAAATCTGGACATAATGTCAAAAACTGTCAAGCCAAGAAAAGAGCTGACAAAATCAAGAAGGGATGTTCATTTTGTGCTAAGCATGGACATCTTGACTTTACTTGCTATCACAAAAAGAAAAACTAACCAACAAGGACCCAACACTATATGGGTACCTAAGTCACTTTTAAACTCTAACACAAGAACATCCTCTGATCATCAAAAGAAAGCCTTGGTTCTTGGACAGTGGATGCTCAAGACATATGACAGGGGATACAAATTGTTTTATCTCATTGGTACAAATGGATGGAGGATTAGTCACATTTGGAAACAACAATAAAGCTCTAATCAAAGGAACATGTATTATTGGAAAAAATAATTCTACCAAAATTGAAAACGTTCAATATGTGGATGGTCTAAAACACAACTTGCTTAGCATTAGCCAACTCTGTGATAGTGGTTTTGAAATAATTTTAAAACCAACTCTATGTTAGGTTAAACACTCATTCTCAAATAAAGTTTTCTTATCTAGAATTAGAAAAAAGAATTTGTATGAATTTTATCTAGATGACTTGCCCATTGAAACTTGTTTTATTTCTATTGAAAAGGATAAATGGATTTGGCACAAAAGAGCTGGTCATACAAGCTTAAACACCATTTCTAAATTATTAATTTTGAAAAAGACAAGATATGTGAAGCTTGTGCTAAAGGAAAACAAGTTAAAAGCAGTTTTCATTCAAAAAATATTGTTTCAACAAATCAACCTCTTGAACTTCTTCATATGGACTTCTTTGGTCCTATCAAAACTCCTAGTCTGAGTGGAAAAAGATATGGATTTGTAATTGTTGATGATTTTGCAACTTTTGTAAGAAAATTCAAAATGAAAAAGGAATAAGAATTATCTCTCTGAGAAGTGATCACGGAGGAGAATTTGAAAATAAATATTTCAAGAACTTTTTTTGATGAAAATGGGATATCACATAATTTGTCTTGTCCTAGAACTCCTCAACAAAATGGAGTTCTTGAAAGGAAAAATAGAACCCTACAAGAAATGGATGGAACAATTTTAAGTGAAGCAAACATTGAAAAATATTTTTGGGCTGAAGCAATAAACACAGCCTGTTATGTTTCAAATCGAGTATCAATTAGAAAGATTTTGAACAACCATACGAGTTGTGGAAAGGCAGAAAACCAAATATTTCATACTTTCATATATGGGAAAGTTTGATCCAAAGTCTGATAAATGCATTTTTTTAGGATACTCCACATTGTCAAAAGGCTATAGAATATATAACCTTAAGACGCAAAATGTGGAGGAATCCATGCATGTTATTTTTGATGAGTTTGATGACTTGTGTTTAGAAAAATGGATAAATATGAAGAAAATGAGCATTTATCTTCTAACAAACAAGACTCAAATGAAGAGGACAATTTTGATCCAACCTCTCAGCAACCTCCTAGAGGATGGAAGCTGGTAACTCATTAAGAGGAAACTTAAATGTTATGGCTATGTTATCTCAAGTTGAACCAAAAATAATTGATCAAGAAATAGTTGACGAATCATGGGTGGACGCTATGATGGAGGAATTGTCACAATTTGAAAGAAACAAAGTATGGGATCTTGTTCCTAATTGTAACACCCCGGATTTTTGATCCAAATCGTTACTTAAAAAAATACTTATTATTTAGAAAAGTTTACGAATTTTTTTTTATACTTAGCATTTATTCATTTAAATAATTAGTAAGAAACACGTTATTTAATATCATTACGAAAATATTTATTCAAAATTTAAAACAAAGTAAAGGCAATTATTCCTAACGGAAGGGAAACACTTCCGTATTTCTAAAATTCTAGTACATTTTAAAAGTCTGTGACAAAAGATTAAAAGAACATAGAAATATTGCGGCAACTCTATTATTACAAAATTGTATCAAAAAACCCATTTTTACCCCACGTTCGCCGCACATCAATACTCATTAACTACTCTTGAATCTCCTCGAACTCATTAGTACCTAAAATGTTGTTGTAAGAGTCAGTTTTATTCCATCATCCACATCAAACCAAAGCTAAACATATGAAAGAATAACAAAAAACATATAAAGGTAAAAACTTCCAATTTAAAAGAAAAAATGCGCAAACCGGTAAATTGTATATCAAACATATGCATAGTGCATGCTCCTAAAACTATATGATCCGGATATCAACCTGCCACTAAGGCAACTTCCACACAGAAAGGTCACCCATACCAATGGGGAAATCAAACCTGCCACTAAGGCAACTCCCACGAAGATGCATATGCCATGACATGATGATATAGTATCAATTATATATATACTCCCACACAGCCCACTAAGGATCATGTCATATGCATTCAAAATTACTTTTCAAAATCATCTCTTATTCACATATCACTAAGAACACATACAACACATCCTTATCATGAGTATCGCATAATCATAGACAAATAATCATAAAAATTATGACTTTCACCACATACACATAAAAATAGAAACTTTATATCATATAGGACATAAAAATTAACACTTTAACATATATGACAAGAAAATTCAAACTTCAATTCATATACATAATAAAAGTTAAAACTTTATCACATATAAGGTAAAAATTCAAACTTTATTTCATATTCATCGTAACACTACAATTTTATCACACATAGCATAAATTTCATACTTTACTCCATAGAAATCATATATTACAATTCAATCTCAATAAAATTGGGGTTTTATCATTTTACTCCATTAGTCTACATTTATTCATTTTAAAATAGAAGCAATCACGATTATTTATTTCATGTCATCCAACCAACGGCCTAACTCTAATTTGTGTGGGGAAAAGCCCTTACCTTGCCCGCTTTTCTTCCTAGTACAAAGCTTTAAGCCCCACGGAGTTGTTCACAAGGAAAAGAAATTTCAAGCTTGGATACACGAAGAAAATGAGGTGTGAAGGTGATGGTGGCTAGGGTTTCAGAATTCTTTTTGTTTCTTATTAGTGAGTATACAGAAATTGTGGACTCAGGGAAATTTAAAGTGGAGATTGTTGGTTAGATAATGTTGGGCCTAAATGAAGAATAAGGGGGATGAAATGTCACTTTTTTTTTAACCTTGATCATAAAAACCAAGCCACAAACACATAGCCCAAATTCTTCTTGCACTAGGAAAACACATCTACATATAATATATCTCTACTTATATATATATATATATATATATATATATATATATATATATATATATATATATATATATATATATATATATATTATATTTAAACTCCCCATTTAAATAATTCTTACTAATAACTTTATCAACTACAAAAATCGAACAAGGCAAATAATTATCACACATAATTTAATATTGAATAATATTGATAGGTTCTAATTATTTTTAAATAATAATTTTGAGGATGTTACACTAATCCTCAAGACAAAACCATCATTGGAACAAGATGGATCTTCAGAAATAAATTAAATGATGATCGAGAAGTCATCAGAAATAAAGCAAGACTAGTGGCACAAAGATACAATCAACAAGAGGGAATTGACTATGATGAAACATTTGCTCCAGTTGTTAGGCTTGAGGCTATCAGAATACTCCTCGCGTATGCCACTCATAAAGGTATTAAGTTATTTCAAATGGATGTTAAAAGTGCCTTTTTGAATGGATTCTTAAATGAGGAAGTATATGTTCACCAACCTCCTGGCTTTGTAAGCAAGAAGAAGCCCAACCATGTGTTCAAACTCTCAAAGGCTCTCTACAGGTTAAAGCAAGCTCCTTGAGCTTGGTATGAGAAGCTAATTTCTTTCCTAAAAGAAAATGGATTCTCAAGAGGACAGATTGAAACCACACTTTTCAAGAAAACTCTTGAAAATTTTTTAATTCTTACCAACTGGATCTTGTTGCACCGGGCAACAAACCTTCGTGAACCATTTCACGAAGTATGTGTCCAGATAATCCAAAGTCTCGATAATTACCTCTCGGTCTTCCGGTTGAAAAAAAACGTCGACGAAGACGCGTAGGATCTACTAATTATCCAAATATACGTTGATAACATAATCTTTGGTTCTACATATGAAAAGAGGTGTGAAGACTTTTCTAACCTCATGCAAAGTGAATTTGAAATGAGCATGATGGGAGATGGAATTGACTAGTGGCACAAAGATACAATCAACAAGAGGGAATTGACTATGATGAAACATTTTCTCCAGTTGTTAGGCTTATGGCTATCAGAATACTCCTCACGTATGCCACTCATAAATGTATTAAGTTATTCCAAATGGATGTTAAAAGTGCCTTTTTGAATGGATTCTTAAATGAGGAAGTATATGTTCACCAACCTTTTGGCTTTGTAAGCAAGAAGAAGCCCAACCATGTGTTCAAACTCTCAAAGGCTCTCTACGGGTTAAAGCAAGCTCCTCGAGCTTGTTATGACAGGCTAAGTTCTTTCCTAAAAAAATGGATTCTCAAGAGGACAGATTGACACCATACTTTTCAAGAAAACTCTTGAAAATGATCTACTAATTGTCCAAATATACGTTGATAACATAATCTTTGGTTCTACAAATGAAAAGAGGTGTGAAGACTTTTCTAACCTCATGTAAAGTGAATTTGAAAAATTTCACTTGGTTTACAAATCAAACAATTAGACACCGACATCTTTATCTTTCAAGAAAAATACACCAAAGATCTTCTAAAAAAATACAACATCGATTCAACAAAAATTATGGGTACCCATATGCACTCATCCTTAATGTTACATAAAGATGATAAAGGAAATCTCATATCTGAAAAGGATTACAGAGGAATGATTAGATATTTATTATACTTAACAACTAGCAGACCTGACATAGTATTTGCAATTGATCTATGTGCCAGGTTCCAATGATCACCAAAAAAATCACACCTTACTGTTGTAAAAAGAATCTTTAGATATCTATCTGGGACAACTGATCTTGGTCTATGGTATAAAAAATATCAAAATCTTGATATTACAGCATACTGTGATGCTGACTATGCGGGAGACAAAGTGGAAAGAAAGAGTACAAGTGGAGCTTGTCAATTTCTTGGTAAATCTCTCATAAGCTGGTCATGCAAGAAACAAAACACCATTGCCTTATCAACTACTGAGGCTGAGTATGTCTCAACTGCACAATGTTGTTCTCAAATGCTATGGGTAAAAAATCAACTCGAAGATTATTCACTAAGGTACGTAAAAATACCCATCCTCTGTGATAATACTAGTGCAATAAATCTTTAAAAAATCCCATACAACATTCTAGATCAAAACATATTGAAATTAAACATCACTTCATACGAGATCATGTTCAAAAAGGGGATATAGAATTAATTTTTATTGAAACTAAAAACCAACTAACTGATATTTTCACTAAACCTCTCCAGGAGGATCATTTTAAAAATATTTAGATAAACTCTCTATCACCAGAATGTCAAAATTAAAATAATTTTTTTGGGTCATAAATCATACTCCCTCCAACTGAGGATCAAACTAGAAACAAAAACGTCCTACTCTAAAGTTTGAGGATGGATAAACTGGGATGCGCTTTCATCCTCCTCTCCGGAAAACCAAAACGTCTAGCACACTCCTTCATGCTTGCACGTTTGTCTTTGTTGCACACTTTCCACCATTGATTTCCCTTCCTTCTTGCCACCTTCTCGTTACCCAACATGTAACTACAAAAAAATGACTAGTTTTTATTAACCTCGTAACTGCCATAGCCTCTCTTGATTACCTAATAATTCCTCCCTCTCCCTCTAACGGTTACTTAAATCAAAATACTCAAACGTTCAAAATTCAAAGGTCATTCAGAACTTCCTCTTCATATCAGAAACAAAATCAAAACTACCATTCTCTACACTTGCAAAATACCCCTTAAACAAAATTTGAAACATGGCTAGAACAAAACTCCCTGCAAAAACAAAAAATGTCAGCAAACTCTCCAGATAGATTGAATGAAGGATACTCAAGCGATGAGTATCAATCTCAAGAGGAAGAAATTTCCCTAAACATCATCCAACCCGAACCTGTAAGCATCGTCCATCCTCCACTATACTCAACAACTCCTCTTGTCCTCACCTCTCCTCCTCCTCATCTCACTCCCTCACAACCAAAAAAGGCCTCTTCATCCAAAACCTCTTCTTCTGCTCCCACCAAACACTCCCCCAGAATAATGTCTGGAATTATCTCCTCTAAGAAACCAATTTGAGACGATACTATTCATTTGTTCACTTTGATGAATCAGAAACCACCCAATCTAAAATCTCCAAACCCAAAACTTATTCTATCAAAACTTCTCCAAAACCAGTGTTCTCTAAAACCAAACCTCGTATTGTCTCATCCAAAAACACCATAAAAATTCCGCTATTTGAAACCAAAGACTTGGAAACTAGATATAATGAAAAATGGAAAGACAAGTCCGTGGTAAACGGAAAAACTATAGACGTTGAAAACCTGAAGAAAGGAGGATTTAACGTTGAATAAATTTTTGACCAACTTGGTTGGACCTCATTTATGCTAATTGACAAACCACAATACCCAAGACTAGTAAAAGCTTTTTATGCCGCTGCCAATTGTTGAGACAAAATCTCTCTCAAATGATTTTAATGATAACAAAATTACTTAAAGGATTATGATTGTGGTTAATGACTAATATGTGCTTTTGAGTGAATTCTTATAAGAAAACAGGTTAATCATCAATAAGATCAAAAGGAGAAAAATTTGACTCAATCTATCAAGATTTCAAATATGGAGGATAGGATGAACTATTGAGAGGATGACCTTCAAAGATGTTTAATATTCATCATCACTGTAATCATGATTTTTAGTCATGAAGAGATGTTAGAACATTATCTAAGAATGAACAAATAGAGCATTTTAATCAAAGAGGTCAGAGGGCAGATTTAACTGGTATGAGGATGGGTTGTACAAGGTACGAGGATGGCCAGTACGATGTAAGAGGATTGATCAATAGTCACATCATTCTCAAAAGTTGAAAACGACCTAGCATTTCAACTTATAGGAATGCTGTAGCCCACAAAGTCAAAGATATAGCCTTACATGTCTTGAAGAATGAAAAGAGAAAAGGACAACTCATGACCAAGGACCTAGGAGGTTTGAACCTCATGGACGAGGATGGACTGCATCTGTCCAAAGACCGTTGGATGACAGTTCTGTAATTAAGCTCAAAGACTTTGGACCTTTTGATCAAGTCCCCAACGGTCATATGATGTTTGTCACATGGAAAGAGCCTCACAAATTCTCTATAAAAAGCAGGGAGCTCTTCATTATCATACACACAACCATATTGCATAAAAAGATCAAGAGTCTTAAAGCTATCAAGAGCAATATCCATCCTCTTGTTATACTTTCTATATTCCTACACTAAATCTCTGAAAAATATTTTTAGAAAATGTTAAGTAAAGAGAAGGAAAATCATACTCATATTACTTTGTAATTTCCACGTGAGTTGCACTTGGAAATATTTAAAACTTGTAAGAAACAAGGTTGTAAGCTTGGTGAAGCTTAAGAATACACAAAGTGTGATCAACCTCTGTGAGAGGTTGATCTGGTTGATCATTAGTAAAATCTCACAAGTGTGTGAGGACTGAACGTAGCCATCATTGGGTGAACTAATATAAAAGTTATGTGTCTCTCCCTTTATATTTTCCCTTGCTTTCATTCAGTTCATATTTAAAGGTTTAAATTTCTATCCTCTGATTCACATCCTCTCAAAGATGTCAGTAATTCAAAAACACATTAAAACATTTTTAAACGCCAAAAGGTGATACTTAGCTACATCACCAATGTCTCCAAAGGTGATACCTGCATCAGCATCATCCTCAAAGGAGTACATCTAGAGATTACTCCCACTTCCTTATGTCAAATCCTGGATATCCGTGATGAAGGACCACACATCTTCACTGAGGCCTGGTACTCTCAGTGTAAAATTTCGCGAACCACTGTTCTCAACAACATTCTCATCAATCCTCCGAAACCACAAGTTGCCTCCAACCTCCTCCCCATGTGTAGAGTTCTCCACAATATTTGCGTTCATTCTGTTGTTCCAAGAGCTGGCAGTTTTGAAAAGGTCACTGAGCTTGACCTCTTAATCATTCATCATCTTATCTCAGGAACTCCTCTTCACCTAGGTAATATTATCTTTTGCTTTATGATAAATGCTGCTAGGTTCAGTAGATCAGCCCCTATGGGATGATCCTGACAAAAAAATTCAAGTTTTTAAAGTTCCCTTAGAGGATGAACAATACGTGTATTTAAACAACATTTTACCTCAAGAAATGTGAATCAAATAAGGTTGAACACTACTGATAAGCCTTCTCACAAAAAGGATTCCACCAAAACTATCTCTTCGTTCATTCCAACAAAGGAAAGGTCTTCTGCCACTCAGACAGCACCAAAGAAAAAAATTCAGAAAACCACTCACAAATCTTCAAAGCTATCAACAACTCATCCTCCATCTAGGGATGCCTTCACAAACCCAATACAAAAGCAGAGAACTCCTGAGGATCCTATTCCTACTTCACCTCCTCAATCAGCTGATCTCGAATTGCACCCCTCTCTAACTCACCATGTATCTCCAAAAATCCCAGAAGATTATCCTCCTACTGAGGACACTCCTCCCCAACTCATGGAAGATGGAGAAGAACTTTATTATGATATGAATTTTACTCATCACCAGTTCTCACCTCTTAGAGCACCTCAAGCTGCAGAAGAAAGGGAACCATCTCAAAATCTCAAAGATACATTCCTGTTTCCACCGTATCCACCAGTAAGTCCACCTCAAAATCCTCAAATGTCTTGCACCATGTCAAAATTTTTTCCATCCCCTCAAAAGGTTGGTCTTGCTGCTGATGTTCCTCCTGTTATTTATGTCTCTCCTCCATTGATCGATCCCTTAGTCCCATCACCAACTTACAATGAACCTTCCAAAACTCACCTAACTGAGGTTACTGGTCGTTTTAGCTCAATTGATTCATTTCTAGCAAAAACAAGTGATTACTCGTCTCAAGCCAAAGGTGTCAGCTCCCAGAACAAAAGTGCAAGCGTAAATGCTATGCCACAGGACCAGCGTCGCCATATGTCTGATAGGAGGATAGAAGCCAAACGCAATCAGAAATAACTAAGGCTTCTGAAAAAGATAAGAAAAGATCAAAAGAAACTATTTACGAGTTTCACATCTTTTCAACAAACCATGGCTCAGTTTGGCTTTCTTTTGGAATGGGTTATTAAATACCTCATAACCACCATTGCTCTTAGAGACCATCCTCCTATAGATCTACCTCGTCCATCTACCTCATCCTCTTCTGACGACTCCTCCCCATCCAAGTAGCTGAGAGGATCGTTCCACTTTTTTTGATGGTTGAAAAATTCAGGGGGAGTATGAATATGACCAACAAATTGTCAACTTTTTGTACAAGAGGATACTTTTTGAAACTTTACATTTAAATCCTCTTTTCACTATGCTAATTATTAAGTATGTTTTTTTTTTCTTTTTTTGAACCATCTTTTTGTAATCACCGTTTCCAAGAAATGAAGTCACAATTTGGTTCAAATTAGTTATCTCAAAAACATTTAGGCATATGCTGAGGGGGAGTAATTTTTTTTTTCAAAAAGAATTACACATATGATTGAGGGGGAGCATAATCATTACATCACATAATTTCTTATATTAAAATCATAATCTAAAGAACTTTTCCATCATAAAAAATGGGGAGATTGTTGAGACAAAATCTCTCTAAATTGTTTTAATGATAACAAAATTATTTTAAAGATTATGATTATGCTTATTATCTAATATGTGCTCTTGAGTGTATCTAAATTAGAAAACAAGTTACTCATCACATTGATCAAAAGAAGTGTATTTGACACAATCTGACATGTCCTCTAAGCTAAAGGATAAATAAGTAGAAGATAAACCTTCAACCTCTAAGATAGAGGATATTCAATATCATAGAAAAGATGAATCCACGACAAACTAAAATGAAGATAAATCTGTACATGAAAACTAACAGTAAAAGGCCAAACAAATCAAGAGGATCCAAGACAGAGGATGAACAAATGAAAGGATGAACTTCATGTGTCATTTATCCTCTTACATAGGGAATGTCCAAAAGTACCATAGTACGAAAAAATGTTGTACTTGACAAGAAAGGCAAGACACTATTGTTGGAACCAAGTTGGTTTTACATATAGAGTTTTGATGTTAACAAAAGTATTTTATGAGAACAATATATTTGATTTCAAAAGAGTATGAAAGAAGATTCATGTTTTTGAAGAAAATCTAAAATAAGATTTGATTCAAATTTATAATTGAAGAAAAATCTTAAATAAGATTTGATTCAAAATTATAATTGATGAAAATCTAAAATAAGATTTGATTCATATTTATAATTGAAGAAAATCTTAAATAAGATTTGATTCAAAATTATAATTGATGAAAATCTAAAATAAGATTTGATTCAAATTTATAATTGATAAAAATCTAAAATAAGATTTGATTCATATTTATAATTGAAGAAAATCTTTGACCAAGTTGAAAAGAAGATATGGTCAAGATTTGAAGAATATTTGAAGAAGATTTGAAGAAGATTTGAAAAATATTTGAAGAAGATTTGAAGAGTATTTGAAGAAGATTTGAAGAATATTTAAAGAAGATTAGAAGAATATTTGATATGAAGAATTTACAAAGTCAATCTACACAAAATAGGAACAGAATCATTCTGAAGAATTTACAAAGTCAATCTACACAAAATAGGAACAGAATCAATTTGAAGAATTTACAAAATCAATCTAAACAAGATACAATTCAGAATTAAATAAGGACTAAATTGAAGCCCAAATTTTCACTATAAATAGACACTGAAGGCTGAAGGAGAAAAGCATCAAAAAGTAGAAGAACTCAAGCTCAAGATTCCAAATTCATCTTAGAGTTCAAAGAGAGAAACACTTGTTGAGGCTAGAAATATTTTTTGAGTGTTCTTTTCTTAAAGTGTGAGAGTTATTGTTATTATCAGCTTTGTTAGAAGCAACTACTCAAGTTTCAATCTCTTGTATCCAACCCGTTAGTGGTTTAGTTCCTTCTTCAATCTGGGGTCGTCAGGTTGTTAGGAGAAGACTTGGCTTGTAGGGTCAAGGTGGTTAGTTCCTCAAAAGTCTGGGGTTGTCAGGCTATTTGGGAAGACTGGCTTGGAGGGTCAGGTGCTTTGTAATTCAAGGTTTTTGAATTAGTGGATTAAAGCCTTCTAAATGAGGGGACTGGATGTAGCCAAGTTAGTGGTGAACCAGGATAATTCTACGCGTCAAATTATTTATGCTTTCATTGATTGCTGCCTCTAAATTCGATTGCTTCTACTCCAAGTAAGTAACCAAATCCAAACTAATTTTTAATTATTTATAAATTATCAAAAAGGTATCAACTTTGTGCAAACACAATTCAACCCCCCATTCTCGTGTTCGCACCTTCAACTACAACTCTTGGAAAAGGAAAAAGCCAAAAGTACAAGTCATGTCCTAACTTATGGAAAGATCAAACCTCCTATACGAGGCCAAACTGCAAACTCATCCTCCTAACCTCTTTCACTACAAGGGCAGCTGAATGACACCTTTGTAAATTAGATTAATGACCATGGACATTTAAACAAATCTCTAACGGTCACTTTACATTTTTTCTCATGGATGGAGCTTCATAAGCTCTATAAAAGGAAGAGAATTCTTCATCATTAAACACAACTACTCATATAAAAGAGAAATACTTAAAGCTAAGAAGAGCAATCTCATCCTCTCTTTGCACTTTATATAGTCTTTAACTATATCCTTTAGAGCATGCTCTTAGAAAATTTTGCAAAAGAGAAAGAATCATACTCTCATCACTAAATCTGTATATTCCAAGTTCTTATAAACTTGACAATAGTTGTAAATCAAAAAGAAAAATAGTGTAAGCCTGGTGAGGCTGGAAAACAAACACAAAAAAGAAAAGATTCCGTTAGAGGACAAGTCATTTTGAGCTATAGTGAAACTCACAAGTTTGTGAAGAACTAGACATAATCCATTTTTGGTGAACCAATATAAATTTATGTGTCCTCTTTACATGCTTTAGATTTTATGTTTGTACATTCATCCTCATATAAATTACAATTCATCCTGTCACAGAGGATACAAATTTAAAACAGTCCACTAGAAATTTTCAAAAACAACAATATATCTATTCAACCCCTCTTCTAGTGATATTTCACTTACTTCATCTAGTGTTTGATGAATCAACATAATATGATAAGTTAATCCTAAAACTTATCATATTTTGCATCTTTAGTTAAAATTTTGATCATAAATATTAGTTGGGTTAGAATCTAAAAAGATAGGATAAGAAAATAATATTATGATTTTCACCTATTAAATATAATTTAAAATATAAAAAATTAAAATATAATAAAACATAAATAAAAACAAAAAAATAATTTGATATTA
>JBBPBP010009780.1:9914279-9942640 GCA_037974735.1 Cicer chorassanicum
AATAATATTATTATGTTTGTTATCATGTGTGTCCTAAACACATGACAAGATAAATGTTTATCTTATCACTATCATGGTCCCGTTTGTTTAAGTTTTTCATAAAAATTATTTTTAAAGTATTTCATCATTTTGTTATAATTTTTTTAAAAGAGAACTAAAAATAAAAGCTTCATACGAGAAATTGATTTAGGGTTTTTTTAGATACTAAAATTTAAAAAATAACTTAAAACGAGAAACTATTTTGAGTATCTTAAATATCATTTTGAGTAACTTAAAACGAGAAACTATTTTGAGTATCTTATCAGAAATAACATTTTCGAGATGTATCTTTTTTTTTTTATATATACAAAAAAAGTAATTTTTATTATGTTGAAATTTTTAAGAATAAATATCTAAGTTATTGAATGTGAAAATTATTTTTTGTAAGCGATAACAATTGAGTTTGAAATATTTCTACCATTCGAGTAAATTCTCATAAAAATCACTTTTGAAAATATGAAGTTAAAATCACTTTTCGTTTAATCTATAACAAACGGGACTCTATATCCTATCGTTATTCTACACTCTATGATACCATGTCTCTATTAAACGTTTTTTAGAGTCAAATACACATAAGAGAACAATTATAGATAGCAAGGGTAATTGATTATTGGGCCTGAACCCAAGACTGAAAGTGTAGGTTTGAGGAAATGGGATTTAGGCATTTCCTTTCCCCTCTAGTTACATAATAAATAAAATACCTTTATTGGGCATAGTTTCATGTGAGGAAATGGGATTTAGGTATTTCCTTTCCCCTCTAGTTACATAATAAATAAAATACCTTTATTGGGCATAGTTTCATGTGAGGAAATGGGATTTAGGTATTTCTTTTCCCCTCTAGTTACAGAATAAATAAAATGAGTATACAAGGATGCAATCTTTCTTCATGAAATAAAATCATTTGAATATTCTAGTATCAATTTCTCTATATTAATAATCCCCATTCTCTTTTCATCATATAAAAAAAATCCCATTCTCTTACATGAAAAAAAATCTCATTCTAATTTTTTTAACATTTATCAGTTTAATTAATACTTAAAACAATTCTATTCTCAATATTAACAATTCATTTTATTTTCCAAATCCTTTTCTAATTGGGTAATATTTTTGAGTGAAAACTTGTTGGTGACTTTTTAATAAACCAGAAAACCCGATCTTTGAGTCTCAACTGGCGGTAACCGCCGACAATGGCGGCCACGCCACCTCCTCCGTCATTGTCGGCAACTTCAAACAAATATCTCAAACCCTCTCACTCTCTTCTTCTCTCCTCCAAAAACATAAACAAAATCACTCTCCGTTCCAATTTTACTCCAAGGTGCGAAATCAGAAGCTTCGAGAATCATCGTAATTGGACAATTGAACACGTATCCAACATGAACAGAGATTCTATTCTCAACAACAACAACAATTCTTCTTCTCTTTCACCTTCTTCGTTGGTCTCTGCTTCTTCTTCTCTTTCTCAACTCCCTATGAAGAATGCTAAAAAGGTTGTTCTTTTCTACTGTGCCGAAACCAAATCCCTAGCTGAGAAAATTGCCGCTGATTCTGATGCAATTGAACTTCGTTCCATCTCTTGGGGGTTCGTTCTTTTTTCTTACTATTTCTTATTCGCACTGTTTATTTTTATTTTTGTTTCAGTTTTTATCAATGTGGTTGTCTTTTTACGTTTTCCATCAATTTCGTTTGTCCCATTTTGCTAATTTTCTCTCCCTTAATTGAATTGGCATTGTTTTGGTTAAAAGTTTGGAACTTGGTTGGAACTACCAATTATAGTAGGGTTCTTCCGTTATGAGCCGAATATATATATTTGGGATCCGTTGGTAACAAGTCTTTCTGATTGTAGATGAACTTAGAGCGGATAACTGATAATTTAACTGATAGCATATAGGAGATAAGCTAGCAAATGGAGTTTGAAATGTAGCATATAACAGAGAAGCTATCTTATGGTGGATAATCTATAATTTAGCTGATTGAAGATAGGAGATGAACTAGCAAATTGAGTTTGAAGTGGTTAGTGAGATTAGTCGTTAAGCTGATTGCTAAATATAAAATTTGATAAAAAATACTTTTAATTAATATTTAACTTTTGTTCAATTAAGATAATAGGGTAAAAATAAGAGAAAAAAAAAATGATACGGTATTAACTATAGGTCAAAAGCTACTTGAAATAACATCTCAAAAAATAACGTAAGCTAGTAAGAAAACACTAGAAGGGCCATTACCTAGCAGAATCAGCTCTGCTCTACTTTGATCATATAAACTTATATGCTATAAGTTGTATGCCTTGCCAAACTGAGCGTTGGAACTGTTGATTTTATTTTTTAAGATGCCACTTTATGAATAACCTTGATGCCTGAGGTTTATTAAAATGCTGTTGTTATGGTACATTGGTTCGGGTTGTTTTTATTTTTCCTAGCTTGTTTTTGAGTATATTTATTTTTATGGTTTCACTGAAATATTGTATGCAATTGAAAACTTCAGAAAGTTTCCTGATGGCTTCCCCAACATTTTCATTCCCAATGCTCAAGGAATTCGTGGACAGCATGTGGCTTTTTTGGCCTCGTTCAGTTCTCCAGCAGTGATTTTTGAGCAGATTCCTGTCATTTATGCATTGCCAAAACTGTTTGTTTCCTCATTTACACTCGTGCTTCCTTTTTTCCCAACCGGAACTTCTGAAAGAATGGAAGATGAAGGGGATATTGCCACCGCTTTTACTTTGGCCAGGCTTTTGTCGAACATACCGATTTCTAGAGGAGGACCAACAAGTTTGGTCACATTTGACATTCATGCCTTGCAGGTGTATTATTGGTAGTAGAATTGCTTTCTACAAATTGTTCTAGGTGTGTGTTTGGTGAATGCTTGTCATTTGTGATTTTTAATGAAATAGATTTTTTAAAATTGATTTCAGTTTGAATGAAAGAGATTTCCTAAACTTCATGTAAATTTTTTATCCTAACACAAACTACGTTTTATCATTGCTAGTCAAGCCGAGGTTCGGACTCAAAATCAATTTTATTCAACAAAACAAATGTCTGTATTGTTTTTTTTTTCCAAAAATCAACGCTGGTAGTTTCTCCGTGAAACCAAACACACACTTTGTTGGTCCATATATTTTTCTTTGTCTCGTGAAATTCCTGCTCATAATTATTTGATAATTTGTTTTAATTCAGGAGAGGTTCTACTTTGGTGATAACATTTTACCATGCTTTGAGAGTGGCATACCATTGCTTAAAAGAAGGCTCCAAGATCTGCCTGATTCTGACAATGTGAGATTTTCACTTATACTTAATTCTTCTCTTTGTTTTTTTTTTGTTCATCTTTTTAATAAACTGTTCTGATTTTTCCTTGTCTGCTCGTGGTCATGTAAATTACTCTGATCTTTTTACTTTGCTTCAATCAACTTAACGAATATCCTGTTGTTTTAAAACTTGATAAATCTTCTATTGTTTCAAACTTAAACTGTATTATGTTTATATTTTATAGATTTTGATTGAAAAAGTGGACGAGAATTATTGTTTTTGAACTATCTCATATTCAACGAAAAGTCATGCTTTTTTGTTTCAGATATCGATTGCTTTTCCTGATGACGGTGCTTGGAAACGATTTCATAAACAATTGCAGCATTTTCCAACGGTATGGTATATTGTTAATCTAACCATGTTTCTCAAATTTAGTAAAAGTCATAAATATTACACTGGTACTAGTCTATAAGCTACTACTGTGAAAATGTATTAACCTGCAGCAACTGTTCTGTCTGTTAGCACTTACCCAATGCATAAATGCAGGTAGTTTGCGCAAAAGTTCGGGAAGGAGATAAACGTATAGTTCGAATTAAGGAGGGAAACCCTAAGGGTCGCCATATTGTGATTGTTGATGATTTGGTTCAGTCAGGTGGAACCCTGATAGAATGCCAGGTATGAAAAATTGATGTTTGTGAATTCGACAATTTGTACATGAGATGAAAATTGGAAATATGATGTTTTATTTATTATAGCAAAGGCGCTTCCTATTTTTTCTTGGTAACTTGTAAATTTTTCATTTTTCAGAAAGTTTTGGCAGCTCATGGAGCAGCTAAGATAAGTGCTTATGTGACTCATGGAATATTTCCAAATAAATCATGGGAACGCTTTGGGCACGATAATGGCGGTATTGCTTGCTCTCCTTTGCTCATTAAGCCATTTTGATTGTCTCTGAAGGAAAATAATTTAATCTGAAATATTTATTAACGAATTACACTAATTCATCGATTTATCAATATTCAATTAATAAAACATGTTAACATGTTTTCTTACATTATTTTAATTTAAAGTTTAATTTCTATACATTGTTAGAGTAAAAAGTTTTATATTGTCTAAAAATCACAATCAATTATAAGTATCACTTTAGAAGTAGTTACAATTATAATCAAACATTATTAATGATCAGACAGTTATGATTGACAGTGTAAAAGATCTGTGCATATAAATCAATAAAATCCCATTCCGTAAGTTTACACTTTCCCCTCTCACACTCAGTAATTTATGATTTTCCATGCACAGGACATCCAGAAACTGCATTCACATACTTCTGGATCACAGACTCATGCCCCTTAACAGTGAAGGAGGTGATGCATAGGCCACCATTTGAGGTTCTCAGCCTGGCAAGCTCTATATCAGCCAGTCTCCAAATCTGATATTATAATTTTCATCTTATTCTCAAAATGAAATGGACACAAGAAGAGACATAGTTAAGGTTATTAGTAGAAATAATAATAGTGATAATAAGAGTTGAGCTCTTTTGGTTTGCGGCTTATGGTATCTAGAACTTGCAAGGGAACTTATACTGGCTTATTCTTGTTGCTATGTTCTCTCCCCAACTTTATCATGAAATTTTCTAATAAAAAAAATAAAAAATATTGGTAGTAATGTTGTGGTGTTTGATTCTTTATAGATTTAGATTATGTGTAGTCACCTATTTCTATCTTTCTTTTGGCTAGATTTAAAACCACTTTAGAATATTTGTTCTATATTACTTGCTGCAAAATCCAAATACTAGAGAAAAAAAAAATTCCAAAACAAAATCATACAAGAAATCATCCATCGTTACATCACACTATCATGACAAAAAAGAAAAACAAATTGAGCCAAACATTACAACTTTCACATAGTTATGTTAATTAAACAACACACATTGAATTAATTAGTGGACCTACAAGTCTTCCTCACTTCACCATCAGTCCCAGTTGAAACATTCAAAGAACTCAACTTAACCATAACCTCAGCAAACCTCTTTTGCCACAAACCATCATCACCAGCCATCTGTTGAACAACAGGAATTGTCCTTGGATCATTAAGCAAATGAGCATCGGTTATCAAAACCGTCTTGTTTCTTGTTATCATATTCTTGTAAAACAAGTTATCGAGCACAGTTGGCGTCTCATCGAAATTCACCGGAGGGTTTCTAAACTGTGGTGTCCCAGGGTTCTGGCATATCTGCTGAAACTCATTAACTATTGGAGTTGGAAGCGTAGGGTCAGGTTTTCTTGTGTTAGCATAATTGTAAATTCTTTCCATGAAAACATCACAATGAGCTGAACCAACTGAATGAGCACCAAGTAAGATAACCATTTCCTCAATTGTGAAACCTTTTTTTACAAAAAGTTCAACCATTTTTTCCATTGACCAATTAGGCATTGGAAGGTTGGCGTCTTCGGCGACCGATGCGAGGGAATAGATCGAATCTCTACGACCTCCGAGGGCGGGTCTACGAGGTAAACCAGCAATGGCCATTGCTTCGTTGACTGAAAATGCTAATGTATCTGAGCATGACACTGCTCCTGGACATTGTTCTTCTAGCTTGGATTTTATGTCATCAATTATATCAGCACCTTTGAGGAGTTGACCATTGAACATTGAACTTTTTTCTACTTTGTCTCCTGTTGGTGTGTAGTCTAGCAAGATTGATGCATCACATCCCTGCATTTTTGTTTTTTTAATCATGGCCAAGATGAGGTTTTTAGAACATAGATCATAGTTTGATTTGAAAAAATTAATTATTTTTTTGACTTTTCTAATAGTTTTAATAGGATTTCACTTTTCAATGTAAATATATAAAAGAGAAATTAAGTAAAATTAGTTAAAATATTTTTGTTTAAATGTGCTTTTAATCCATGTAAATATACCATTTTTTGCACGATTAAAAAGATATTTAAATCTATATTATTTTAATAATATCATCGAATCATTTTTTCATGAATTTCTTTTTATCAATCTCTATTTTATTTATTTATTTATTTATTTATTTACAATATACTTATTTGTTTTGGATTTGAATTATGTAAAGTTAAGAATCGACACATTTAACCAAATTTATCTGACATGTCAAATCAACCTCTAAAAATTCACATTTTGATTTTGAAAAATAAAATATAAAATACACGGTCAAAATATGACAAATTAAATTATTTGATTGAAGACTATGTGACCATCATATTTAACTAATTGTTAAATCATAATTTATTTGTCATGACTAATTTAAGAGATATAATAAAAAAGAAAAAAATGGATGGAATTTAGAAAAGCTTACAACAACGAAGCAATCATGAAATTGAAGACGAATGAGGTTAGCAATTGCATTTGGATTATTCTTAGTAATCTCATAAAGAGCACCAGCCACAATATTTTCAGCATTGGGACAACTGTCCTTATAGAACCCTACCCTAAGGTTACCATTATTATTACCATCATTCCCAAGCTTTTGATTTTTATCTTCGTTATCTTGTGGTGGTTGTTGTTGATCATAATCACCTGGATATCCAAATCCAAATCCAATTGGAAGAGCCATTGAAGGAATGAAAACCAAGTCGAATAAAAAAATGGTCACAAGTATAATACTTGCCATTTTCATTTTTTCAACAAAAATAAAATAAAATGTTGAAATGGGTGTGTGGGGGTACAAGTTTACACCAAAGAAAAACAAAGGAACAATGATCTTTTATAACCAAATGAGTTTGAAAAATCTAGTTTGTTATTATGGACATATTGTTTATAATAGTTTTTTTGTTTGTTTGATTCATGAGGTAGCCATAGATAGCTCTAAGAAAAGTTAAATTTGGTTTGAGCATGCATATGTGCAATGTTTACACATGTTGTGCTCTATATATAGTTAGCATTTAATTTTATTGGTTGTTTGCTTATCCGTTAGAATAGGATGTTAAGGCCAACTTTAGGGACTCATGCACCTTTGAGCTTTCTTAACCAATGTTTTTTTCTTAATTTTTTTCCTTCTACTTAAGCATCTTGACAAATATATATAGTTTGTTAAATGGAAAGTCTCTCTCCATCGTTTTTATCATAATTTGTATTTAGTTCATTTATGTGCCACTCATCTAAAAACTTGATATGAGATGTTTATTGACCATGTCTCAAGCACCATCCACATTTTTCACATTCGTCAGTCATAGGTGATGCATGCTACTATATAGCTTATGTTTGGTTCGTTTTTGAACCGTACTACATTGGAAGAAGTTCAACTTTAATTTGATGCAATTTGTATGTTTAGGCGATTGTAGAATCGACAAGTGTTATTGAAAACCAACACATGTGCATGTTGTTAGTATAAGTCATAATAACGTGCATTTTGTTGATAAAAAAAATAATGTGCATTTTGTTGGTACAAGTCATACCAGTAATTTCTTTGTAGCTATCCTTAATTATTTATTCTCATACTTTCATGATACCAGTCATGTTCAATATTTCATTTAATTCATTTATGTGTCATTTTGAAGGAAGCTTCACATGAGCCATTTGTTGACCATACTGAAGGTGCAAACATGAGAAAGATGTTGAATTGTGTTTGACAAAGTTGATAACCTTTTACTAATTTGATGAAGGTTTGGTGGTTTTTATGAATTTCTTAGATAAGAAGCAATTGAATTCATAAGCAGCAAACAATGAAAACATAAATAATTTGACACATATATTTATCCTGGTTCGCCACTAACTTGGCTACATCCGGTCCCCTCATTCAGAAAACTTTAATCCACTAATTCAAATACATTGAATTACCAAGCACCCGACCCTCCAAGCCAATCTTCCCAAACAGTCTGACAACCCCAGATTTTTTAGAAACAAACCACCTTGATCCTACAAGCCAAGTCTTCTCCTAACAACCAGACAACCTCAGATTGAAGAAGGAACTAAACCGCTATCGGGTTGGATACAAAAGTTTGGAAATTTAAGTGTTTACTTCTAACAAAACTGATAATAATAATAACTCTCACACTCTAAGAAAAGAACACTCAGAAAATATTTCTAACTTGAACAAGTGTTTCTCTCTTTGAACTCTAAGTTGAATTTGGAATTTTGAGCTTTAGTTCTTCTACTCTTTTCTGCTTTTCGATAATTTTCTTCTTCACCCTTGAGTATCTATTTATAGTTAAAATTTGGGCTTCAATTTAGTTCTTGTTTAATTCTGAATTGTATCTTGCTTAGATTGAGTTTGTAAATTCTTTAGATTGATCATGTTCCTATTTTGTTTAGATTGAGTTTATAAATTCTTCAGATTGATTATGTTTGTATTTTGTTGTACATAAATCTTGATCAAATCTTCTACAAATCTTTATCAAATCTTCTTCAAAACTTGATCAAATGTTCTTCAAATCTTGATCAAATCTTATTCAAATCTACTTCAAATCTTGACCATATCTTCTTTTCAACTTGGTCAAAGATTTTCTTCAATTATAAATTTGAATAAAATCTCATTTTAGATTTTCTTCAATTATAAATTTGAATCAAATCTTCTTTTAGATTTTCTTGGAAAACATGAATCTTCTTTCATACTCTCTGAAGTCAAATATACTGTTTTCATAAAATACTTTTGTTATCATCAAAACTCTAAGTATAAAAATTAACTTGGTTCCAACACATACATCAAACACCAATGACACAATTTGTCTTTATCAATCCTTGTGTCACACTAGCAGGATAGCCAACTACGAATAAATCATAGGCTTTCACGAGACCAACTTCTATAGGTTAACACCTATTAGGGAGACCGCGATACTTAGGGTTGTACATGGTCGAGTTTTGTTGAGCCCAAGACCTAACCCAATGATACATGGTCGAGATGAGTCTATAGAAAAAACCGATTATCTACTATTGGTTTAGGTTCACTAGATTGATTTTTGTGTTGAACTGAGTTAGTTTCAAATTTGAAATGGCCAAAAAAAGATATTTTTATTGCGTATAATTCCATTTTTTATGGGAGTTGATAACTTACATCCACTTATTTTTTAGAAGGAGTATTTTAGCAATATACACTTTTAAATATATTTAACCATTTTTAGTTATAACTTGCTAATATCTTTGTGTCATAATCAGTAAAATTTAATATGGTATATGTTTAATTACTTAAATTTTTCCATTTTATTATTGATAGATGTCTCTGTGTCAATATTTTACAACATAACGTATATAATCAATAAAATTTAATTTGGTGTCAATTTCATATGCAAACTATTAATACTACTTTATATAATTTTATAATTAAATTTTATATAATATTTATTAATAAAAACTCTTCGTCTATTTGATTTTTAAATTCATTCATGACCATACATCATTGTAAGTTTCTTTAGTCAATTGGAAGTTTAGATCAATATCATGTCAAACTCACAACTATAATACGAAAATAAATGCATAAAATGATCTTTAGCCTTGTGATATTGACTAATAGACTTTTTTATTTTTAATTTCAACAAGTAAGGGACATACTCTTTCTGGTCTTATTTATAAAAAAAAGTGGACAAACAAAATTAGATGTATCTGGCTTAAATTTTAGATCAGATACTTCAAATTTTATTAACATACTTTTGATTATAAATAATGTTGAGGGAAGTACATACATATAATAACATACAAACATGATCAATTAGTTACTAACTTTGAGCTAGGGTTAAGAACTAAAGAACCCTAGCTCAAACTCAAGCGGAGGAAAAGAACATTACCTTTGACGGTTTAAAAGAAGACATTGTTTGATAAAAATAACGTATAGCAGATAAATTAGTTGATAGCGGATAAAGTTATAGTACAAATAACAAATAAGTTGACTGATAGATGATAACTGATAAACTAGCTGATTTTATTTAAAATATTTGATAAAATTAGCACTTTAAACTATATAATGACGTAAAATAAATATTTTTAATTAATACTTATAAAAATTTCAATTAAGAGAATAAGGGTAAAAGTAAAAGCAAAATGAAAAAGTAAGTTATAAGTTTCAAAACTACTTCAAATAACTTATACAAAAATATTATATACTTGAAATATAAAAAAAACTATACACTCATGTGAAAACACTAATCAAACAAAACAAGACTATTAACTTAATCGCTTATCTCTAATAATCTTGTTTTCTAATCTTGGCAAAGAGACCTTATCAAACATTTGTTGGCACGAGAGAGGTTTGAGAAACGCGGAAACTTTCGATCATCAGCAACAATTGGTTTCTAATAATAGAAAACAGAACCGTAGGTATTATAGAATAATAATTAGGAAAAATAACATAACTCACTTTCGCGATACCTACTCAAATCCGTTTGATTTGGACGGAGAAAATTCAGTTTGATTGAGTGCGGGTGTAGGTGCGGATTCTCCCCAAAATTAAAATTCGAAGACAGGAACGGGTTTAGATGTGATGATATCCACTCCGCACTCTGCCTCGCAAATAATATTATAATAATTTTTACATTTTCGATACATACATATTGAATATACTTAATATTTTTTTAAAATATTAAAAATTATAATTTATTTCTATAGAAAATATTTTTTTAATTTTATTATTGTTTAATAATAATTATTTTATTATATTAATTATAATAGATATTATTTTTAAATTTATAATTTTATATATATGAATGAGTGCGAGTGTGGGCAGGGAAATCCGAACTCTATTGTAGGCGGAGATGGAGGCCTAAATTTCACACCCACCATAAAACGAGAGTGGATGCAGATTTTTCCATGGTACGGGGTGGAGAATCCACCTCCACCCGTTGCCATACCTAATAATAATCAGATAAACATTTCTTTTAAGAGAATAATCATATAACTTAGTATGAAGACACATCAATAAGTATACATAAAATTTATTCTTTTGAGTGTTATATATATTGCTAAAATTTCAATTCTTGCTATATTTAAGGTTTTTATTTGTTATTAATGCTTCAAATCAAAATGCATTGACATGAAAAATATCATTTAAGATAACCCTACGATTATATAAACTCATTTTTCCCCCACAACTATAAGTCCGGATATTTAAACAATAAATACATACATGTAATTATTTTATTTTAAAAAAATTAATTTATCTGATATTTATGTGATATTTTACGGATACTCGCAAATACGTATCCTACGAAAATCAAGAAAATAAAAAACGTGATAATTTTTTTTGGAACATCAATAAAAATATACATAATCCACTTTAAGATGATGTTACTATTCTTAATATTGAAAAAATTATATCTTGTTAAACGAGACTTAAAAACTTTATTGCTTTTAATGGATAGTGATACTGAATAAAGAGACCGTTAAAAGTGTTTTTAAATTGTTAGCTATTATATAAAATCAATATTTATTTAAATTCTTTTAATGATAATTTTGTTGATACATCATAATTATATATTTATTAAAAATTGTAATATATTTATCTAAATAAGTATTTTATATGTATATAATTTTTTAATAAATGTTTTGCTAGCATATCTAAACTATATCGTATACTAAATTTTAAAAAATTCACATATCTACATATTTATATTGTATCGTATCTATGCCTGTACTATGTAACGTGACTTCATAGTCTCATGTGTTTATGCAATGTACCTACAATGAAGTGAAATTGAATATGTTAAGTATATGAACAGCGTAATTATAAGAGCTTGATTTTATATATCTAGGAGCTCAAATCCGTCTAGAAGAATTGCTTTTTTTTTTTTTAATAAAAAAAACAATTCAATTCAGGGATAAATGGAAAAGAATAGCTACAGTAAGGTTGACCAGTGATGGCACCGTAATGTTCTAATTTTTTTATTTGATGGAACTATTAAATTATTATAGCTTTTGTTTTCAACTTTGTTTCATTTGGCCATTATTGCCGTCGGAGATCCCACAAAAGATGCCCCTTCCTTACAGACAAGTAACATAGGCACCAAACCATAATTTGTATTATCATGCTAAGGTCCAACATCACGTGAAATTTAATATTGTAAAAAATCACAATTAAATACAATCTTAATTACAATCATAGATACATAAAAAAAAATTGATGTCACAATCGAAATCGTTGTCACAAACCATTTTTTATAAAAGTTTTCTAAGTTAATAACTATTTGAAAGTCTATAAGAAAAAGGGTCACTTAGTTATATAAATAATAATCTAGGTGACTTTGTGATGTTTATGTTTCTTGAAAAAAGCTACAACCATATATGATGACAAATGCAAGGATTAATCAATGCAATTTGAAATTGAAACTAGTCTTTTTTTCTTCACTAGGGAAGGAATTTCATATATGATAAAAAGTTGAAAACTATGTCTTATCTAACTCAAATTCTTTCACTTTTCCTCATTCTTCTAGCATCTTCACTCTTAAGTGTGTTTTCAATTGATGTTTCAATAAAAAACACATACATGGAACCTTTTAAATGTTCTACAAAAATAAGAACATGCAATGCTTCACTCTACCACATAAACTACGATCACAAGATAGAACAAATAGCCCATTTTTACTCTATTGATGTTTCACAAATCAAACCCATAATTCGTAGCACTAAACAAGATTACCTAGTAAAAGTGCCTTGTTCTTGCAAAAACAACAATGACCTTAGTGGATATTTCTATGAAACAAACTACATGGTTAGTCCTAATGAAAGTTTTGTGGATGTTAACAATCTTGTTTATAGTGGTCAAGCTTGGCAAATCAACGAAGATTTGGCTCCAAATGAGAATGTAACAATAAATATTCCTTGTGGTTGTTCGGAATTTGAGTCACAAATTGTTGTTACGTATACAGTTCAACATAGTGATACACCAAATTCAATTGCTCTTACGCTAAATGCTACTGTTGATGGCATGGTTAGAATGAATCAAGTTTTGGGTCCTAACCCTACATTCATAGATATTGGTTGGGTGTTATATGTTCCTAAGGAATTAAAAGGGTCCCCACTTTCACATGGAAAAGGTAAACCTCTCTAATTATGCAAGATGTTTATTTATTTAGTAACCACAATATTTTTTTAAAATAGAAATTTTCTAACTCTTCTTATTTTTAATGAGACTCTGAACGGATCAGTACTAGTTCGACAAAAATAAGCAAAAACAAATATGAGTTGAGATTTGAGGTATTGATATTTATTTTCTATTTTTGTCAAATTGACATCTATTAAGTTACTGCCTCAACCGTATAAATGACAGAGACCATAAACTTCTACTTTCAGAATGAGACATTAGTCGATCGTTGCAATTTTGAACGACTTTCAATTAACGATCCATGATTGAACTACCTATCACCAAATTGGTGTTAACTGATTTAATTTTTTTCCTTGCTTAATTTGATTTTCTCTTATTTGCAGGAAAGAAACACAAGTGGGTAGCTATTATTAGTATCTTAGTGAGTGTGACATTACTTTCAGTTACTACCATGATTGTTCTCATTCTCAGAAGACATAAACCCTATGGAACCACCAAAAATGATCCAAAAACTGTCTCTAAAAGATCATTTGGCAATAGAACTATTTCCATAAGGAATCATGACTTTCATAAAGAATATATGGAAGGTAACTTCAAAAGAAAATTTTAGAAGCAACTTTAAGGTCTGTTTGGTTTGAGAAAACGTTTTTTATTTTCATTTCGAGTCGAAGCGACCCTTTGTTTTCATTCTATTTCAACTTTTTTGTTTTCATTATTTCGTGTACAAATGTTTAAAAACAGAAAATAAAACGACACAGTACGACTTATTTGTGATTTAAGAGTTAAAACGTAAATGTTTTCTAAAACCAAATAGACCTTTATATTTAAAAAGTATAAAGTTTTCATTAGTAGGCTTATTCATGGTAAATATTGGCACAGATGCAACACAATTTGATTCAGAAAGACCAGTGATTTATGCTTTTGAGGAGATTGAAGATGCTACAAATAACTTTGATGAAACTAGAAGGATTGGAGTTGGTGGATATGGAACTGTCTATTTTGGAATGCTAGATGATAAAGTAAGGAAACATTGCATAGAATCTTTAATGGTCATCCATAATGCAATCATATATTTTCATGTGCTCCATAAAAATTGGATGATGATAGCTATTTTAACTTTCAGGGGGTTGCTGTTAAGAAGATGAAATCTAACAAATCCAAAGAGTTCTATGCAGAACTCAAAGCATTATGCAAGATCCATCACATTAACATTGTATGTAATATCCCTCACAAAGTGACCTTTGACATTTTCTTTGTAAATATTTGATGCATGGTTATAAATTGCGGTCTGCAATAATTGTAAGAAGACTTCTATATTTATTTCAACCATGAATTCAATTACTCTCTCCCGTTGTATAGCATTGCAGACCGCAATTTAGAAGTTTGGTATGCAATGCAACAACATTACAACTGCAATTGTGACCACATTTGCCCACATTTTATTGTAATATAAAATTTGTAGCTTAATAGCAATTGTAACCGCAACAACAAATGCAGTTTAAAACTATGATTTGATGTTCGATATAATATTATAGATTATAGATGTAATCACATTGTTTCAGGTGGAGTTGTTGGGATATGCAAGTGGAGATGACCACCTTTATTTGGTGTATGAGTATGTTCCTAATGGATCTCTAAGTGAACACCTTCATGATCCACTACTCAAAGGTATAAATATATATTGATACATGTTCTAAAATGTCATAGACCAAAAACAATTGAATAAAAGGGAACAATTGATTAGAAACATAAAACTGTGATCAAACTATTTGTTTTTAGATTTATATAAAGAAGTCTAAAACCATGATACTTGAATAGGTCACCAGCCTCTTTCTTGGTGTGCTAGAACTCAAATTGCACTTGATGCAGCAAAAGGTGTTGAATACATACATGATTACACGAAAGCGCGATATGTTCACCGTGATATAAAGACTAGTAATATTCTTCTTGATGCGAAGCTCAGAGCAAAGGTACCATTTCTTTGTTTTTATAAAGACATGTATGATGTCTAACACCAATTCATGAGATTACATTCAATCATTTACATTTTGTCAAATTATTATCAGTACCATGTTTGATGTATCTGTTAGTACATTTTGTCAAATTATTATCAGTGCCATGTTTGATGTCTGTGTCAGTACATTTTGTCAAATTATTATCAGTGCCGTGTTTGATGTCTGTGTCAGTACATTTTGTCAAATTATTATAAGTGTCATGTTTGGTGTCTGTATCAGTGTTTCATAAGTTTGAACGAAGCCATTTACTATCATCTGATTTAATAAGTAGGTAGCAGATTTTGGACTTGCAAAACTAGTAGAAAGAACCAATGATGAAGAATTCTTAGCAACAAGGCTTGTTGGAACACCAGGCTACCTTCCACCAGAGTAGGTTCAATCAATTCTATGCTTTTCAATTTTCTTCCTATCATTTGTAGTTAATTTTTCTTCTGATATTTACTTTTTTCCTTTTAGATCTGTGAAGGAGCTTCAAGTGACAATAAAAACTGATGTATTTGCATTTGGAGTGGTTCTGTCTGAATTGATAACAGGGAAAAGAGCATTATTTCGTGACAACCAAGAAGCCAATAATATGAAATCACTTATTGCAGTTGTAAGTTAAGCTACTTTTGAATTTAAGATTGAAAGAAATATAAAAATGACATCCTAGTTCAAGTAGTGTATGTTAATTATTAACGTGGATTTGTCAAAATCACTATAATTTTACAAAAGTTTGTATTTTTTAATTTTTGTAAAATTACGGTGGTTAATTCTAATAAATCTACGGTGATTTTATAAAAAAAATGAAGTTGGCTTGTATATATATACATTTTTTTTACTACAAAAGAAAAAAAACAGAGAAAGTTGATATTTGTTTGAATATGAAATTTAGATTAACAAAATATTTCAAGATGAGGACCCGGTGAGTGCTTTAGAAGCTACTGTAGATGGAAATCTTCTACGTAGCTATCCTCTTGAAGATGTCTACAAGGTAAGTTAGATTTAATTTAAATCTTCAATCTTTATTCACATTCTTATGCTCCACTTTATTTTTATAGAATAGTATCTATATTTATGTAGTTAAAATAGTTTACTATTGACTAAATTATATTTTAGTCCCTACCTTATTTACTTTTGTGTGTCTAGAGATATTTTTTTGGCCATTAAGATTATGTTACTTTTCTCATAATGTATACTATACAATATATATGTGATATGAATATAAGCTTTGAATGTATCTTTATAGGTGGCAGAATTATCTCATTGGTGTTTGAGTGAAAATCCAGTGGACAGACCTGAAATGAAAGAGATGGTTGTAGCATTATCAAAGATTGTAATGTCCTCAATAGAATGGGAAGCATCACTAGGTGGGGACAGTCAAGTTTTCAGTGGGGTATTTGATGGAAGATGATGAAGAAGACACTTTTGCTAATAAATTTTTATATGCATCCTTGTCTTTGCTGATATGGTATATTAATTAATCTATAATCTTTGTTGGGGTGTATATAGAAATTTTGGTAGAAAATTATAGATTTGAATTGTGATAATGTGATTTCTAGTACTGAAAATTTGTCAATGCTAACAACTTTATATATTGAAAAAAAAACTACATAACTTTTGTGTCAATAAAGTTGGTAGAGAATTAAGATTCTCTCGATTACTATAATTTTGAAGTGTTTTTTGATTGTATAAAAATACTTGAATCCACTAAATATCACATTATTATATTTTATATTTCTATAACTTTAGTAATGAAAAAATAGTGAAGGTTTCAACATGTATTTAAGAGAGTTACATAAAAAAAAATATTTAGAGTTTTTATTTTTGGTTAAGAAGCTAAAATTCAATTAAAGCCACCTATTCAAGCACAAGAAGTGCCAAAATAGTTAACATACAACCGACTAAAACAACTTATAATGAAACAAGCTCGTATACAACAACATATTAAAGAAGCTAAAGAAAAAGAAATCTCCCAACATATGATGCCTTAAAAACACCTTGAGAGTTCATAAGTTATTACAAATGCCAAGACACATAAGTGAATTTGTCCACCATTGAGCAATTACATACGTGAATCGTTTATTCTTAGCTTTATACCACCAGTTCACCACCATTAAAGAATTTTGATTCGATCAACAAGATGCTCCAAAGAATACATCTTTTGTTTAAAGACCCAACTAATGTGATATTTTCAAATGGTCCAAATGCAAACTAGCTAAATCATATGAAGTATTTCTCGAGATGTCTTGTTGAACAAAAATAAACCACAAAATTGTTGAGCGTGACAAAATGCATTTTGTTGGAGTGCACTAGACATACCCAACCACTTCAACATTGCGATCCACACCTTACCAAAAAACAAACAATCAAAAAATAAATGTTACACGGTCTCATCGCCACCACACCTAGCAACACAGAGAATTATTTGAATTCACTACTCTACGTTTTGCCAAGTTATCCTTTATAGGAATGCGATTATTGAATAATCTCCAAGCAAAAACTCCACTTTCAGAGGAACCGCCTTGTTCCAAATGAAATCGGTCAAGGGTAAATCTCCAACCTCCATTTCATTTGATAATGCTGAGTATGCATTTTTGACTAAATACACACCACCATTTTCAAGTCTCCAAGACCATCTATCTAGAACACCTTCCTATAGAAAAATATTAGATAATAAAACATAACATTCACGCACCAAATCCTCCTCCCACGCAAACAAATGTCTACGCCAACACCAACTGCCCCCATCAACATCCCAACAAGATTTGAACATATTTTCTACCGACACATTTTTATTACAAGTTATCCCAAACAATCTACTAAATCTCTCGTAGAGCGCCACACCCTCCAACCAAGGATCACACCAAAACAAAGTATCAATCCTACAATCCACCTCTCGAACCAAATTATTCCTGAACTAATCCATAATACCACAACCCACGCCTTCACCAATTAACTTAATATCCTTCCACCAAAGGGACTTTGTACTTCCCCTCCCCCGCCCTAAATCCCAAGCCAACTCATATTTAAAATCTAAAAATTTAAACCACAAGCCACTCCGCTCTAACCTCAACCCCCAACACTATTTTCCTAATAACGTACAATTAAACTCACACACCCGCCGAATACCCAAACCTCCTTTATCACGCCCAAGACACACCTTGTCCCACTTAATCCAATTAACTTGTCTAGATTCCTCACTTCTCCTCCATAAAAAAGGATTTTAAAAAGGGATTCAAAATTAGAAATGACACCCAAATGAGCCTTGAAAAAAAAAAAAGAAAATAGATCAGAAGGGTATACAAGGTAGCTTTGAGCAAACCAAGATGACCACTCATCGATAAATGACGAGACTTCCAACTAGATAGTTTACTACAAACCCTCTCAATTAATAAAGTCCAAAAATGAAGCCCTTCTCGAATTACCTCCAATCGGAAGGACAAAGTATTTAAACGAAACTTGACCTCTTTTACAATTAAGAATACGAGAGGCCTCATCTAACCATGAGATGTTGACATTCACCCCATCAACAAACTCTCGTGAAAGTTCACTTTGAGTCCAAAAAACAAGCTCAAACAACACAAGGACAACCTTAATAGCACAAATGTTTTCCCAACATTTCCCCCAAGATAAGAGTATCATCTGTAAACTGCAAGTGAGAGATACTAAAATCAGGATCTGATCCAATCTGAAAACCTCTGCACAAACCACCATTCATTGATGAGCACATCATCGAGTTCAACCCTTCAAAAATGGTTAGAAACAAGAACGGTGACAAAAGGTTGCCATGTCTAAGACCCTTCCTCAAATTGAAATCATTAGTTGGGTTTCCATTGACTAAAATTGAATCTGACGCAAAACCGATACATTCCATAATCCATTTTCTTCATTTATGTGGAAAACCCATTATTCCCATTACTCCATCAAGGTAGCTCCATTCCACCGAACCATAAGTTTTCTCAAAGTCCATCTTAAAAAGAATTAATTCCTTCTCCATCATATGAGCCTCATCAACCACTTCATTTGCTATCACATTATCGTCTAAAATTTGTCTCCCTCTCACAAAACTCGATTGAGCATTTCTGATAACGTGACCTATGACTTGTTTCAATCTATTTGCTAATACTTTAAACAATACTTTATAAATGCACCCCACCAATGAAAATGTCCTGAAGTCTCATTATCTTTGCGGACAATCAACATTATGAACCAACGCCATAAAAGTGCAATTAGAATTTAATGAATCTTCATCACTCATTATTTTTAGAGTCATTTCAGTCAATTATTTAGCTTATTTCTTTCAATTTAATGTTCGTTTTAAAGTTATTTTGAATAAATGAATTTTAAATAAAATTAGATATCTTCCTTATCTTGGTCATAATGCATCAAACAATAAAGATAAATGAGTACCTAAATCAACAAATCTATTCGGTGATTCAAAAGGTAAAATTAAATTTGATGACGAATTAGTTCATATATTCTCTGGAGTGATGTAAATATAAGTTTTCTTTATAAGTACTTATTAGTCATGACTCATGGCTTACCTCAAATGTCTTTTTTTTCTTCCTAAAGAGTATAGAGGCAAAACTCGTATACTAGTATAAAAAAAGAAAATACTTAAATATAATTTTGGTCATTTATTTTTTATTAAATATTTGTTTTAGTTTTTTATCTTTCTTTTAATTTATTTTCGTCCTTTATTTTTTTATAAATAATGAATGTTAGTCTTTTTTATCACACTCATTTCAAATAATTGTAAGATTGTTGTGTGAACGGTTAAAGTTCAATTTTGAATTAATTGTAAAGTTATTACAACATTAATAAGGAAGCGATAATTTCAAAAATAGTTTACATATATTTTAAAATATGAGTATTTTCAAGTGCAAATTTGTTAGAGGTTAAATTGATCGTCTTTTTAAAAGAATTATTGTAGTTACGTGTTCACAATTGTTAGAAGAGATTTTAAATATTTAATAATCTTTTAGTTTTTATTGTAATTACGACAAATATTAAAATACATCATTTATAAAAGATGAATGATAAAAATTAATAATAAAAAAGAAACTGAAGCAAAAAATAAATAACTAAAATTACATTTAAATAAAAAGAAATTATCTCAAATTTAAACTTTCAACTGGAATATAAAATTTTAGGCCGTTGTCATATGAAAATTGTACTTACAACAATTTTTTTTTTTTAACATTGGACCACGTGCTATATCTCACACTAAATTTTATAACTGGAAATTTTTTTATTTGAAAAGATTATAATTTAAGTATTTTAGGGAAGAATAAGTTGCAATTCCTTTTGAAATAAAAAAAAAATTGTAATTCCTTTTGTGAAGAAAAATTGAAATTTTATTATCAAACAAGGTAGAAATTCATAATAATAATTTTTTAAAATCTGAAAAATGCTTCAATAACTTGTTTTCGCGTGGTGACAGCGGCGTCGTTGAACTCCTTATTCTCCGTCGTCTTCTTCTTTCATCACCGTGACGCTGATTCAGATTTGAATCTAGCGATCGGAAGCAGCATCAATGTCAGGGGCAGCTTCTGCTCTATTTCTCCTCGACATTAAAGGCCGCATCCTCGTCTGGCGCGACTACCGTGGTGACGTCTCCGCCGTCGACGCCGAACGCTTCTTCACCAAGATAATCGACAAACAGGTTCCACTTCACTTCCATTCCTCATTTTCACTCATTCATTTTCTCAGATCCAAATTAAAATTCATGCTCCACACGATGTTTATGAATAATTCGAGTTTCGATTTTCTTTTTTATTAGGCTGATGAACAGTCTCAAGATCCGGTTGTTTACGATAACGGTGTAACCTATATGTTCATACAACATAGCAATGTTTACCTTGTGATAGCCGCGAGACAAAATTGTAATGCCGCTAGTCTTCTCTTCTTCCTTCATCGATTAATTGATGTAAGCGTTCTTCTGATTTGATCCTTCATTTAATTTGAGAATTGAATAAGTTTTTGAAAGTAACAAAGATCAGTGAAATCCGTTTTTTATTTTTTTTTGCAGGTGTTTAAGCATTATTTTGAGGAATTAGAAGAGGAATCTCTTAGGGATAACTTTGTTGTTGTGGTAAAAGTGTCGAAACTCGAAGTATTTTGTATGAATGAATTCGTTGAATGCTGAATTGTGTGGTTTTGTTTTGACATTTGGTTTGGTTGTTTCATTGACAGTATGAGCTACTTGATGAAATTATGGACTTTGGTTACCCACAGTATACTGAGGCAAAGATTCTTAGTGAGTTTATTAAGACTGATGCATATAGAATGGAAGTTACTCAGAGACCTCCTATGGCCGTGACTAATGCCGTGTCTTGGCGAAGTGAAGGGATAAGCTACAAGAAAAATGAGGTGGTTATTAGAGAAGTGAAGAATTGTTTCTTTATTAATTGTAATTTGATGGTTCTTAGCCTCTGAATTGTGCACTATTCTGTTTGTATTCAGGTTTTCTTGGATGTGGTGGAGAGTGTTAATATACTTGTCAATAGCAATGGACAATTAATTAGATCTGACGTTGTTGGGGCACTGAAGATGAGAACATTTTTGAGGTTTGCTTCTTTCTTTGCTTGAGATCTACTGCATTTCTTGGTATTGTTTTAAGATCTTTTAGCTTTTGGTATTGATTGCAATATCAAAATTCTAAAATGTTGGCAATTTCAGTTTTTTTGGTGTTTCTATTGTTGTGTCTACTCATATATGGACATTCTGGAGAGTATATATGTTATATGTGGTTAGTGGTGAAGACTGGAATGATACACATTAGGGATTTGGGAACCAAGCCTAAACTGACTCATTATATTGAATAAGCTTGAAGATAAGTTTTGTATTCTATTAATTTCTCAGTCCCTCTATTTGGGTCGGGTGGGTGCCAGCCGGCCTGTCGACCAGATCCCCCTAACAACCGTATGTGCGGGTCTCCCCGCATGCGGCTCATGCCATTCAAAGTGGCCCAGCCCAGCATTCATTCGTAAATCCTGTAACTTTAGAAAATGATATTGGACTATTTAGCTTGCTCTCTTTTATGTCTTAGTGGAATTCCCGCTTTGTGATGCAAGCAAGCACCTTAGCCGACGAAGGAGCGAAGATGTTGCTTCCATTCTTTCTAACCATACCCAATCGGAAAAGGATCCGGATGCCTTGCATATTTTTATACTATTTCTTTTTGGTATCATATCTAGCTGAAATTTGAGGAATCCAAACGAAATTAGCAATTTGGATTTTGGACTTGGAGTATGTTATTTTCTGTCTGTATTCATTCCCCATGCTTATGGATTGCTTTATTCATCTGATACACTTGAGGTATTCTTTATGAAGACATGCTGAACAATGTACATCTATGTCAATTCTCTACCCATTAGATATTTTGCAGACAGGTCCAGTCACTGGATACATGTTACTCCTTACATTCACAGTTGAGAGCGTTAGTTGTGAAGTATCTACTAATCAACGTCGATGATGGAGTGTTTATCTGGAAACTGACATGTTTTTTCTTGGCTTATTCTAATGCAGTGGTATGCCTGAGTGCAAACTTGGTTTAAATGATAGAGTATTATTAGAGGCACAAGGTAGAACAACCAAGGGAAAGGCGATAGACTTGGAAGACATCAAATTTCATCAGTATGTATGATTGGCTTTCTTGTCTTTACAAATTGATCACTTAAAGTGCAAAGAATTGATATACTTTTTCCAAGCATGTTTCCTCTTCTTGATGCTAGTTCTCAAATTATTTCTGGCATTTTATGAAGGTGTGTCCGTTTGGCTCGATTTGAAAATGATCGAACAATTTCTTTCATACCTCCTGATGGGTCATTTGATTTAATGACGTATAGGCTCAGTACACAGGTTCATCTTCTTTAGTTATGAAATAAGTTTCTATTTTGTGAGGTGGTGTTTACACACACACACACACATATAGAGAGAGAGCATTTTGAGGTCTTTTATTGATTGTACCATCTCTTTTCAGGTTAAGCCTTTAATTTGGGTAGAAGCAAATGTTGAAAAGCACTCAAAGAGTCGGATTGAGATTATGGTAAAAGCTAGGAGTCAGTTTAAGGAACGTAGGTACTGAGACTTCTGTTCTCTTATATGTTATTTTTCTTGACAGAAAATGGGGGAATCTGTTCCCTTTAATTCATGCAGTGAGGTTTTTCCTCAGAATTTAGACTGCCCTAAATATCCTTGTTTTACCAACTAATAGGATTTATTTTATAGCACTGCCACAAATGTTGAGATTGAGTTGCCTGTGCCTGTTGATGCAACCAATCCTAATGTTCGAACGTCAATGGGATCTGCATCATATGCACCTGAAAAAGATGCACTGATCTGGAAAATTAGATCCTTCCCTGGAGGCAAGGTATCTTGGAAGTGGCATTGAATCCTTAAATAACATCCATCTTGATACCTGAAATCGATTTAATTGTGATTTATTGGATTCAGTTCTTTTTTTGATACTTTCAGGAGTATATGTTAAGAGCAGAGTTTCGCCTTCCCAGTATAACAGACGAGGAAGCAGCTCCTGAGAGAAAAGCTCCTATACGCGTGAAATTCGAGATACCATATTTCACTGTTTCTGGAATTCAGGTATGCTAACATAAACATGGTTTTCTAATATTCTAAATATTATTAGGCTATCTTTTCATCATTAGGTATAATGAGTGCTTCCTTTAATGCCCCGGTCTGATAAAAATTTGGACGACTATTTTTCCTCATTCACTCCTTCCTGCCTATTGGTGATTACTTTTAGAGCGTTTGTCTCTGCTAACATTTTGATTATTTCAATGGATTGAGTAACCCCTAACTAACTTCTTAACTCCAATCCTAACAAACTCCCCTTTATTCTAGGACCTAACATTGAGGGTGTACTGAACTATTCAAATTTAAGTTAGTTCAAATTATTTTCACACTTCCATTGATATTAAAAAAAATCAAGTCTTAGTTCAATTGATAGTTGAAAAAAGAAGTTGACATCAGAAAAGGATCAGAAATTAATACGCAATACACATAATTTTGGATCAATAAAACATCAGCAACCATATGGTATATTTGGTGAAATTAAACTTCAGCACGTATATTGGTAGCATAGATTGTTCATTTAGTAGAAGCTTTGATTGATTTGATGATGATGGTAATCAACATGCAAATGTTTTGGTCTCTTAGGTAAGATATTTGAAGATTATTGAGAAGAGTGGGTATCAGGCTCTTCCATGGGTGAGATATATAACAATGGCAGGAGAGTATGAACTAAGGCTTATTTAGAATCTTGTTTCTGTTTTTTGGTGACTGTCATTTTCAATGATCAGCAACTTCAAACAAGTGAATGAGGGCTTGGATTCTTTAGAGAAGTTAGAATTTACTTGGCCAAAAATCTTTCTCTTCATGATAATCATTTTGGCAACAGATTGTAAGTTGCTCACTGTCTATAAAGTTCACCCAAAATTTCAGGAAATTTGCAAGCGAGCCTGTACTTCATGTGCTGGCCCTTTTGCTCCAATATGTTTTTGTTGGGAAAATGTTTGTTTTTAATCCCCTTTTTCATTTTTATTTTTGATCCATTTTCATCTTTTTCTATTGTCTTTATATTGTAATTTGATTTGATTTACATTTGTAAGAGAAACTTTAGCTTTTGTATTGCTATGTTTTCTACCTCTAGTCATTTACGTTGTACAATATCAAAGTGTTTCATGAATTATAGTCGGAGAATATGATGTTGCCCTAAAATGTCAGTGTAGTTAATTCATGAATATTAATATTTCTAGACATTCATGCTGCAAATATTATGCTTCAGTTAAAGAAGTCTTGAATCAAATAATAAAAAACTTCTAAGCATAATCTATTGGATTAGGAATGGAATGTATGTATGACATTTATAATTAATTTATATACAAATTAACCCTAGGATATGTATATAATATATGTATAAATATAAATAGTATATATATATATATACTTGTGTGTGTATTATATTTGGTGATAAGACACAATGCTGAAACCAATGCTACTTAACATTGTTTTAAGGTATAGCTCTTAAAGAACTCCAAAAAATGAAAGAATTGATTTTGATATAGTTGTTTCTAACTGTTTAGACAGGGAACATAGAACCGGCGACAATATTCAAGAATATATACTTTTACGAATAATTTACATATTTAATAGTTTACGAATAATTAACATTTTAAATAAAAGAATTCATAATTTAAAATTTAAAAGGGGTGACAACTTATTTTATTAGTCTCAAACTGGAAAGAAGTAAACAGTACCAAAACACTTACGTTTTTCAAGACACTGGATACTCCACTGTTTTAATACAGGTGATCTTATTCTTTTTTAGCATTTGATAGCCTCTTCAACAATTCATTGAACTCATCATCCATAACAAACATGCTAAGTCTAACATACTTTGAATCAGCACCGAATCTCTCCCCTTCTCTTGAACAAATATTCAAATTTCTCAGATAATTATGACCATTTTCTATGCCCTCCTCGCATTTCAACCAAGCAAAGCCTGTAGGAATAGAAAAAAAAAAAAGTATTTTAAAACCACATTATAAGTTCCAAAAAGTTAAAGAGATGAAATGACCAAAAAAGTTTCAAACAAATGTAAACATATTACTAGGGTATGTTTCAGATGTCTCATTGGTTAAGTTACAGTAGGCCCTTGGAGACTTGGATACAGTGAAGACCATGCTTTGCTCAACAGCTACCCTAAATTTTTCCCACCTTTCCCTCATAAGACGTTTGCTATATTCAAAGAAGAGTTCAGATTCAATGGACTTGAAATTTTGGTAACCATCACAAATCACTCCAATGATCTTAGCAGCTCGTGTTTGGGATTCTTTTGACACCCCCATTGAGCTCGACTGCATAAATATGGTCATCTTCTTAGCAACTTCGATGTCCTTCACAACAGCCCACCTTAACAAAAAAAAATAATCAAAATTAAGCATACAAGAACTAAAAAAACATATTTTTCTATTGTGTAAAAACGAGTAAATACTCAAATTGATGTCTAAAATTGTAAATCCATATAAATATAGTCTCTAACATTGTTGACAATTCAAAATGATCTCTAAAATTATAGATTTTTTTTTAATCAAATTTGTCACGTTGTCTGTCCTTGTAGATATGAAAATGACATTAAATTAGTAATATAAAAAACGAATAATATCATATATATATATATATATATATATATATATATATATATATATATATATGCATTTGATAATATATCCAAACAAAAGGACGAACTTGATTAACAATATTGTAATTCCATAAAATTATCTAAAATATTGATAATATGAACAAACTCACCCGATCCGAGAACCAGCATGACCAGTACATTTGGAGAATGTGAAGAGCATAACATCATAGTTAGCCTGACGAGTAATGGGAGTAAATTGTGGCCAATAATAGGCCAAATCATAAATTATTTTCCCCTTAGCTTTAGATTTCACCACAGGTGTTCGAATGGTACCATCTGGATTGTTTGGAGAAGTCACCAATTTTATGTAAGGTTCATTTTTATCATACAAAGCAGCATCACCACCCCATTTAAACAACCTTGATTGCAATATATCAATTGTGCTTTTGTATTCCTACAAAATAAACTTAAACACATTGTTAATTAATCTTCTATAAGAAACTAATCCATCATCACAAAAATATTGCACTAATCAATCCTAGTAATTGGATAACCCATTTTCTTCCAGTATGACCCAAATGCCACTGGATCACCCCTGTTAATTTCATACAATATTTATTCTTTTACTAAATTTAAAACACAATTTAATATTTTTTTGTTATTAATATGTAGGTCCACCTATTACAATAATGAAAAGGATATCTAAAAAAATGTTATTTGGACATAAAAAAGAGAGAAGAAATTAACAAAAAAAATAAACAGTATTATTACATTGTTGTCAAAATATTATTTATGTAATTATTATAGCATGCAATAAAATATCAAAACTAAAAAAAAATTGTCAATAAAAATGAAACTAATCTCTAATTTTAACTTAAAAAAATTATTTGATTTCTTACTCTTATTTTCATCGATAATTCAAGTAAGAAAGAGGAAGATAATAATAATAAAAAAAAATTACTTCTGAGCATCAACAATGGAATTGGGTGAGAGAGAAGAGAGGGATATTGTTGTGCCATTGGAACAAGGGAAGCAAGAAGGAGAAGAAACCTTTGCTACCACCATGCTTGATTGATTACTCTAGATTTTATTGATCACACTCTGTGTTTTCCCCTTATATATATATATATATATATTTGAGTTATGATAACATGCTTCTCGTTAATTTTGTTGATGTAAGCATGCAAGGAGAATGCATAAATTCTGCCTTTTCTTAATTGATTCCTCTGTTTTCTTTTTCCTTTCCATTGCCTTTTCTAGGACGTGTTTTTCACGTGAAAGTACTATGAAACGGTTTTTGTTCTTTTGTAGTAATCTAATTTGGGTTTTCTGTTCTTTGCTCTAATCAAAGTTCATATATGAGACAGATAGAGTATTGTCGTTGCCAATAATTACTAAGACATTGCTTAAAAAATTCTAATTTAGTTTCATTTGAATCAATATATATATTTTTTTGAATAAAATTTGAACCAATATATTATTGATAGGTATATTAGGGGGGACAAAATTCCTTACCAGACCGAAAACCGCATAAAAAAAATGTACAATTGGATAGATAAAAACTCGAGAAGTGTTTTATTTATTAAATGAAATAGTAAAAAAAACTTACATAGATACAACTGCTTCAAATATATATATATAACTATTGAAGTTGTTATTTTTGAAAAAAAATGTTCGCAATTTTTTTTAATGATAAACTTCTCGTTTTTATTTTTTTTTATATTTTTCTTGTAAGTCTCAACTCTCCTGTGGATGAATACATATGAATAAAGGATGAAGTTACAAAAAGTTGGGTTTTTTTTTCTTTTGTATTTTTTTAATTGACGAAGTCATAAATAATCCTTTCGGTGAAAATTTTATTTTTTACATGTAATAGTTATTTCTTTTATATATAATTGTGTTTTAAAACATATTTATGAGTTTTATTATGT
>JBBPBP010009780.1:9965916-9981724 GCA_037974735.1 Cicer chorassanicum
AAAATCAAATATCTGTATGATCTAACGTTTGTGATTAATTGACAGTGTAAAAACTTTTTACACTATCGATTTATATAAATTAAATTCATTTCATAATTAATAATATAATTATAAATGTGATATATCCAACATTGTTAGTCAAATGTATATTACCGTACCAAGAAGTCCTAATTTTACAAAAGTAATCTATATCTTAATATCAATAATTGAAATTATGAGAATGTAACAAATTTGGTTTCAAATATTTACGATAGATAAAAATTCACTCACATAATATTTAATATTGTTTATTAGATCTAGACCTTTTGTAAGAACGAAGAAACTCTTGTTCTCACACAATTAAGTATGTTTTCTCCAAAACACACACTATAACATTTTTACTTTTTAACAACAGTTGAAAAATGTGGTCAAAAAGTATGAACAATGTTTTTAAATTTAAAATTGAAAAAAAATGTAAATTTATTTAGAAAAAGGTTCATCCAAAATTAACAGTTTCATATAGAGTTTTGTTGGATGTTTAAATTTAATTTTAAAAACAAATATGTTGTCAAGGAAAAATATAATTTCTCGTTTCTTTGGACACACTTTTCATAAATGTTACCTAAACTACGAGAATAAAGTATAATATTCTAAAGACATTAATAATGTTAATTAAGATGATTTTTTTGTCATATTTTCTTTACTTAATTTAAAGTGCTTTTAAAGCAATAAAGTGAAACTAAGCACTAATTGCATAGCTAATACTTTATTAAGATCATTAGGAAAATAAAACATAACGAGCTTATTATGTAAATATTTGATCTAACAAATATGCTCAAATTTTGATTATTAGGTAACTTGCTCGAAATTTTAACATTTAGTAATCTCCTTGTACAATTAAGTTGTAACTCTTAAAGTTATAAATAATCATATTTAAGTAAAGATTATTTCATAAGCTATGTAAGATACAAAATGATAAAGTGAGATAAAATAAAATAGTGCTCATTTGAAAAATACATCGAAAGATAAGGACAAATAAAGAAAACTAAGGAAAGATAATATGATCTGATTAATGTCAACTGATGTTGAAATATACATCAATTTTGAAATGAAAAAGTCGGTAAAGATTGAGATTTTGATCATTTTAGAATGTTGTTTTAGTTACTTTACGAATAAATCAAAATAATTTTTGAGTTTTATTTTGAAACAATTGATTCATTTTATCCTTTAAATTTTTAAAATGGTTAGAGTCAAAATTGATGTCATCACTATAATTTGTTTCGCTATGGTCGTAAACCAATTCTAGCAATATCTCCAAGTCAAACAATGATGGGATGTAAATTATCATGAGTAACAATAACATTGAATATGTCATAATTTACATTATAGTCTTTGAATTGACTTCTGAATCATAAGAGATTTTATGGTTTTGAACTTTGCTCTGCTCTAACAATACTTCACTACAAGATCCAAATACATATATTTGGATATTAATAACCGTCTTGTAGATAATTTGTCTCAGTTGAATTAGATAAGTTGTAACGAAATATCTCATAAATTAATTTTTTAGAACTTTGGATAGGAAGAGTCTCATATTCTCGAAGTGTCTCTGAAATTATAGTTCTCTAAAATCAACTGAGTCAAAGTCAAAAACCACAATTTTATCAATTTTTTACTAGTACGAGGGAGAAATTTTTTGAAAAAAATATAAAAGAAACAATTATGGTATAGATAAAAATCAGTGCAATTGAGTATCCTTTTAGAATAAAACTGTTTCATTGTTCTCTGAGTAATTGGTTGAGTTTGATGTGTTTTTCTCCCTAAACAAAGTGTTAGAGTTTTTGTTTATTTCTAGGATTTAGCTCAACATGTGGATTATAAAATATTGGAACTCAAATTATTCAAGAAAATGGTGTCTAGTGTATTCTACCTAATCTCTTCTTGTGCAAGCCAAATTTGAAGTCAAAATGAAGGATTCAAGTGTGCCTAAGTTCCAAGATGTTTTGTTACTACCAAATATTTTCGGGCCACAGATTCGTTTCACCTTTCGCATTTTGTTTTTTAAAACAAATTCCCATGAGCAAATCCCTCGGAAAATTATGGGAAATTTTTTTGAATTTAACCGTTAGTTATTCAAATTTGTTTTAATTTATTAAATGTATTAAATTAGTTATTAATTAGAATACATATGTGTTAGTATATATTAGTACAAAAATGTATGAATAAGAAAAAATTAATGTTGATATGAGTATGAGTTTTGTTGTAAGTGTTAATAATAATAGTAGGAAAAGAGCATGTGCCTAAATTTTTAGGCAACGAAGTTTTGATTTTTTTCAAAGACGTGTTAGTAAATATTAGGAAAGAACATTTTACTATACTTTTTGTTGTTAGTACGTTAAAAAATAAATATTAAGGTGAATGTGAAATTTATTTTGACTTCAGGTGTTAATTTAGTATTTAGTTAATGAAGTGATGATTTTGTTTTGACTTTCTGTTGTTTTGCGGATTTGTTTTAATTTAATTTCATATTTTGAATATTTTAATTCATTTAAATTAAAAAATATATATTTTATTTATTTTTTTAAAAAATTATAGCTTTCAAATAAATAATGATAATAATAAATTTATTTAAAAGGATTATTTTTAATTTACTAATTTAATTATGAAAAAATAATCAATAAAAATAATAAAATTATAAATTTCTTAAGGTTTGTTTTTCGAAAATTACCTCTAACAACAACACATCATTTCACATCAGGACATTTCACAAGGGTTTATCTAGGAAATTTTCATAGTTGTTAGCCTCTAGAAAACAACAAAACCATTTCTTAGGAGTTTTCTATGATTTTTTGAGGATTTTTTTTCATTTCTTAAGAGTTTTGCCCTTGTAAAACACACGCTTTTTTGTAGTGGTTTCTACTATTTATTATTTGCAACAATTTAATAGACTTGTTGAATTGAACATGGTAACATTCTTCCCATGCATTTTGGTTGTTTATGGAATTTCTTTCATTCACGTGGCTTTTGTAGCATGAAGTCTTTGTTTGTGTGTTGGAACACTTGTTGTTTTCATTTTTTCTCAGATTCATATCATCATAAATGCTAATTTATAAACTTATTTGTTTATATATGGCCACCCATTTAAGCCTTTGTTGATATTTTTCGCTTTCTTCTTCTATGTGGGCTTCATGTTTGTCTTTGTTCTTTTTAATCATTAGGTTTAAATATATGCAATGCTTTGGGAAATAATTCCACAATATATGTAATTATACAATATTTGGGAAATAGCAGATTATTATCTTCATTACCTAAAACAAAGGTGTTCTATATATACTAGTATAAAGTTGAGTGGATCCAACTTTTTTTCTTTCACTTTGAACCTAATTATGCATAATATCACACTTTATTGGGACCATGAACAAGTTTTTTATCACTTGAACCAAATTATGCAATATATTAGATACTACAATAAATGATGTGGACTTACGGTGTCGACAATCAATCCGTGCAATCAGAACATTGCATAGGGCTCTTCAATAAGGGAGGACACCATTTTTTTTTATAGTATACACTAAACTTTGAAAAATTGCATTGATATTTTTAATTTTGTACACTGATCACTCTAAAATTTTATATTTGCATCTTATGTACGGAATAAATACAATTTTGAACATAGACTATCTTCTCTCTATCTTCTCTCTAAACAGAAACTAAACCTAATTTTTCTCATCTCATCTCGTCTTCTCTTAGAGTTTTGTGATTTACTGATTTTAGGAACTCAATTGATTTGAAATAGTTGATTTACTGACTCACTGGTTTTAGGAACTCATTATCTATTAGGTTTAATCTGATGTTAGAGTTTTAGATTTTAGTAACTCGTCAGTGATTTTTGAATTTACAATGGTATTAATAGATCGTTTGCGGATAATCTATTAAATTGATTGCTTTAATTTATTATTGGATTTATTAGATTTTCAATGAAACTTTCAATATTTAAACTTTTTCTTTTTTTTATTACAGGTCTAAGTTTTTAAATTCGAATATACAGCCTCCAAAAATATTAAGACAACCTTGAGAATTAATATTTTAATTTTCTCTTTAGTTACTTATTCTTCCGTCTATTACTATCATTAATCTTCATAGTTGTACTTCTCCTATAGGTTTTTCTATTTTTTCTTTGTTGGTTCCACTTGAAGCCTATATTATATTGTTATAATATGTATATTGTAGTAGTATATCTTAATATCAATCAGGTCCGATCCTAGGATAAAACTACTAAATCAACTGTTTTAGATTTTTATCAAAAATATTCAAAAAGTAATTTACTTAATAAAAAGGTATTAGATTTTAATATTTTTTAAAACTAAAACATATAAATTTTTTTAAAATTTAATATTTTCTCAGAAATATTAAATCAATTGAAAAAGAAATACTATATGACATCAATTATATTAATTTAGTGATATCATGTTTAAATTTAAAAAATCCATTATGCCTCATATTAAAATTCGCTTTAGGTTTCCAAATATGTTGGGCCGACCTTGATAACAATAAGTGTCATGCTAAAGGCTTCTATTAAGAATTCAAAAAATAGAACTCTAACATTGCAAAGAATAAAATTTGAACTTTTAAAAGTTGAATACATAATTTTTAATGTACTTTTTAAGGTAGGATTTCTATTTTTCTATATTTACCATTTCTATAATAATAAAAATAAAATCTAATTGTTTATTTTTATTTTGATAAGTTTATTACACAAAATATTATGCACGATATAAGTATCAGTTGAAGATTTGATGGTGCAATATTATGTAGGGAAGATACAAGTTGATGGCAGAGACAACCGAAGATATATTGCCCATGTATTGAATATAACTATGTAGAAACGTCATTCGGACTGTAAAGGTATATGCAACTTTCATGGTTTGATTATAACTATATAATGTTTGATTATACTTTTATAGTATATCAAAACTGAATAGAATTGAGACGTAGTTTAGTTTGTTAGAATTTAAGTATAAGTTAGTCCTATATTGAATTGGAATTGAGAAAATATTAGATACACTTATATACTCATTGTTTTAAATTTTTAAGTGAAAATGTAGTGTCAAATTTTTTTTATGGTCATAGAATATTGGGCCTATGTGACAAATTTGAATAAACATGACTTATAGTAAAGCCAACATTTCTCTAATTGTTGCATAAAGTTAAGCCAACCATTGTCCAACATTATGTAAAATTTGTGCCTTCTATATAGTCTACAGGAATGGTTTTATTGTCACAAAATATTGTAGTAAATAGTTTTCTAGTTTATGATGGCTAAAATAAAACAATTGTGGCCTAATAAAATAATAAATTGCCGCTTAGATCGTACTTTTAAAATTGTTGCTTAAATAAATTTAGACCGCGATTTTTTCATTTTTAAATCCCACTCTATTAACGTTGTCTAAAATAAAAAAATATTGTAGTGTTATTTATTTTTATTTTCTATATTAAGTTTTTTAGTTTGTATTTCCAAAATCTAACTTTTTTATTTTATTTGTAAAATTTTTATGTCGTATCAAACATCTTGTGTATTTTTAAGTGCAATGACATAACTCAGTTATTTACTTTCTTTTTTTATAAACCTAGTTACGAAACAAAGCTTCTTCAAGACAAAAACTAAGAAGTACTCAAGAATCAAGATTATAGAATATGCAATGTCTAAATAAACACAAAATTAAAGAGGAAATAAAACAGAACTCTTTGATACTAATGAAAAAAAGTTGAGTATCTAATATAATTAAAATATAAATTACTTAAAAAGTAATTAGATATAAAAACATATTGCTTCAAATAATTACGTTATTGAATATTAATATAGACAACAAATATAAGGTGCAGGAATTCACACAAAAAATGAAAAATTACATTAAAAAAATAGCCAACAAACCACACACAACTAGCCAACAAATTAATAATACTAACAAGATATTATTTAACACATATTTTTTTAATATATTTTATTTGATTGATAAAAATAAACATAGATCTTATCAAATATATATTAGATTAAAGTATTTTTTGTAAATTTTAATTAATCAAAAACGAAATATATATATATAACTTTTAAAATAAAAAATAATAAAAGGATCCATCTTCCTCACTTTAATCGTTTTCATTCATCTTCATAAAAATTGGAGGAATTCTAAATTTTTTTTGGAATAAAAAATTCTAAAATTCTAAAATGCATGCAGATATTCTTATAATATTTTAAAAATGCATGCAAAAAAATCATTTAAAAATTAAGACAATACATATTAAATAATTTAAGTAGGAATTAAAATTGTTGACAGAAAATATTTGAACTACAATTATGTAAAAATACATGTTATTGATGATACAAATGACCACCAGTGATGATGATCAAAGCAACAAGCACAAAAAGAAGAAGTCTACAAAAATCCTATTTGATATATTAATAAATAGATGTTTTTATGTAAAGGTAAATGATGCAAACCATAGCTCAAATACAATGAAAACCTCACATCTTTGCATATGCATAAAAAGTATTTTCGAAAGTCAAAAATTACTTTACACAGTATTAGAATTAATATTTTTGACAAAATACAAAAGTGTATTCGAATACAACATAGGTGTATTCGAATACAGATGAAAAATTGCTAAGTCAGTAGCAAAAACATCTCATATGTATTCGACTACAACATAGGTGTATTCGAATACAAATGAAAAATTGCTAAGCCAATAGCAAAAACATCTCATCTGTATTCGACTACATCCTGATGTATTTGAATACAACCAATAAGTCAGTGACAAAATTGATCAATCTGTATTCGACTACATACATGTGTATTCGACTACACAGTGTTAAATTTGAATAAATTTGAACGTTACAAAAAGGTGTATTCAATACAACCATCATGTATTCGAATACAACTGGAAACAATTCAATTTTTCAGTTCTGAATCAACTCTATATCATTGCAATTGTTCCTCAAACCTCTTGGATCAATGGCCACGAATCTGAAGAGATGTTTATGGACTATAAATACACCATAACTTCAGATTCAACAACATCAATCCTACCACACAACTTTAGAGACTTTGAACAAACTTTCTGAATTTTTCTCAAAGTCATTTTCATAAATTCAAGTACTTGCATATCATTTTCATATCATTAACTAAGGTTCTTAAAGTACTTGAAGCAATCTTGGATTGTTATCATTCTACCTCTCTTTCATTTTCATATACTTACTTATCAAATCACAAGTGTTTGTAAAAGAAAGTAGTACTTTCTTATAGTAGTCTTGACTAAGATAGTGGTGTGCTATCCTAGTGGCTTTGTTAGAAGTTTGTAGCACAGATCCTAGGGTGGGACTTGTACATATTCTGACAAATAGTGGAGAAATCTCTTGTGGTGTGCAAGAGGACTGGATGTACCCTTGGTTATAAGGGGAACCAGGATAATTCTGCTGTGTTAATTCCTTTACTGCCATTTACGCTTTTACTTACTATCCTTAAACACAAAAATCGATCACTTAAATTCTGAAAATAAGGAAAACTTCTAAACACCTAATTCACCCCCCCTTCTTAGGTGCACATCTGTACTTACAATTGACATCAGAGCAGGTTCAAGGTAACTTACTCCTCGATCAATAACTAATGGCTTCCGCACAACATGTTTTTAGAGACGGTGGCAGCAGTAACAAACCACCATGCTTCGTTGGGGAGCATTACGATTTTTGGAAGATACGTATGCAAGCATATCTTGAAGCACAAGGAGACGATATATGGGATGCTGTTGAAAATGGTCCTTACATTCCAACAACAATCATCAACAACAAAGAAGAAATTAAGATAAAGAATTCTTGGACAGATGACGATAAAAGAAAAGTGTTGTTCGATAAAAAGGTTAAAAACATTCTACAATCAGCACTAGGAATGGATGAATTTTTCCGCGTGTCTCACTGTAAAACAGCCAAAGAAATATGGGACACATTGGAAGTAATCCATGAAGGCACCGTTGAGGTAAAAAGATCCAAACTTAACACACTTTCTCAAGAATATGAGTTATTCCGTATGCAGCCAGGATAATCTATCCTAGACATGCAGAAAAGATTCTCCCACTTAACAAATCACTTAACAGCTCTTGGAAAGATTTTCAGCAACAATGAACTAAATCTTAAAGTATTAAGATCACTAACAAGGGCATGACAACCAAAGGTGACAGCAATATCAGAAAAGAAAAGATTATCCAAGATGTCACTTTCTCCATTATTTGGAAAACTCCAAGAACATGAAATTGAACTTGGGAGATTGGAGCAAAATGAAACTCAAGAAAAGAAGAACAAAAATATTGCTCTAAAGACCGAATTGAAGGAACAAGTCATAGATGAAATTTCTGATGAAGACGAAAACGTTAATTTCCTTGTTAAGAAATTTGGTAAGTTTCTTAAAAATGACAGAAATTTCAAAAAGAAGAATTTCAGAAAGAAAGATGGGTCTACCTCCAACCAAAACTTCACATGTTTTGAATGCGGAAAACAAGGACATATTAAAGCAGACTGTCCAAATCTTCTCAAGAAAAATGCCGGTAAACGGAAAAACTTCAAGAAAGCATATATAGCTTGGGAAGATAACGAAGTAAGTTCATCAACAGAAACAAAAAGTGAGGAATGCGCTAATGTTGCACTAATGGCATCACATCAATCAGATGATGACGAAGAGTTTAGTAACACAAACTCTCTTCATTATAATAAATCAAATAGTGAATTAATTATAGAATACAATGGCGCTCAAAATTCCATTAAGGAACTTCTTATTGAATGCAAAAATCTGTTTAAAATAGTGTCAACACAAAAGAGACAAATCTCAAGTCTTCAAGAAAAAGTTGACATTATGGAAAAAGATGCTGAAAAATCAAAACATAATTTTACATGCAATAAATGTGATTCCCTTTCATTCAAGATCATTCAATTAAATAGAGTAATTGAACGATATGAAAAAGGACAAATAGGATTGAAGAATGTTTTAAACATGCAAAGATACTCAAACGATAAAAGTGGTCTTGGATTTTCTAAATTTGACAAACCAAGTTTAAATAAGACCATTTTTGTCAAAGCAAGTACTCAATCCAATCAAGGAAGAATTACAATTTTACAAAACGATCATTCTCATAAAGAAAAAGTCACTCACAATAAATTTCATACATATACTAGTAAAAATAAATTTATTCCTACTTGTACCTATTGTGGTCTTCATGGTCACACACCTAATGCTTGTCTTGTAAGAAACATTAGTGTTCCTAAAGGGCATTACGTGTGGGTAAAGAAAGGTACTAACCATCAAGGACCCAAAGCACATTGGGTACCTAATAAAACTTGATTTCATTTTGTAGGTATGCACACAAAGTACCTCAAATATGTGGTACTTAGATAGTGGATGCTCCAAACACATGACGGGTGACATAACGAAATTTTCAACCTTGACTCTTGAATCAAAAGGATATGTAGTCTATGGAGATAATAACAAAGGAAAAATCTTAGGTATTGGAAAAGTTGGGACATCACCTTCCCCCTCAATTGAAGATGTCTTATATGTTGAAGGTCTAAAGCATAATCTCATAAGCATTAGCCAGCTATGTGATAAAGGATACAAGATAGCCTTCAACAAAGATGAGTGCATCATTCAAAATGCAGCAACAAATGAAATTCAATTTATCGGTAAGCGTTTCAAAAATATTTTTATACTTAATCTTGACGATTTATCCTTAAGAATGAAATGCCTTTTGGTAAGCGACAACAATGATGCATGGCTATGGCATAAAAGAATTGCACATATCCACATGGATCATTTAAACAAATTAGTCAAGCATGATCTTGTTGTTGGATTACCAAAAATGAAATTTGTAAAGGATAAATTATGTGACGCATGTCAAAAAGGTAAACAAACAAAAACTTCTTTCAAACCTATAAATGTTATCTCAACTACAAGACCACTTCAATTAATACATATGGATTTGTTTGGTCCATCAAGAACCAAAAGTCTTGGTGGAAATTCATATGGGCAAGTGATTGTTGATTACTCAAGGTTCACATGGACCTTATTTTTGGCAAGTAAAAACGAAGCTTTTAAAGCATTTAAAAACTATGCCAAGCTAGTCCAAAATGAACAATCATCCAAAATTGTATCAATTAGAAGTGATCATGGAAGAGAATTTCAAAATACCTTGTTTGAAGAATACATTGAAGAAAATGGAATTTTCCACAATTTTTCCGCACCTAGAACTCCTCAACAAAATAGGGTTGTTGAGAGAAAGAACAGATCCTTGGTAGAACTCGCAAGGACTATGCTAAGCGATTCAAATCTACCAAAGTACTTTTGGACAGATGCTGTAAACACGGCATGCTATGTTACTAATAGAGTAAACATTCGACCGATTCTTAAGAAAATTCCTTATGAACTCTACAAAGAAAGAAAGCCCAATATCTCTCACTTCCACATCTTTGGATGCAAGTGTTTTGTGCTAAACAACGGAAAAGACAACCTTGGAAAATTCGATGAAAAAGCAGATGAATGTATTTTTATTGGCTATGCATTATCTAGTAAAGCATTCAGAATTTTCAATAAAAGAACTTTAATCGTTGAAGAATCAATACATGTAACTTTTGATGAAACTAACCCCTTGAAAGAGGACAAAGTTATTTCTTATGATGATGATGACATTGAAAGTAGTGATACAAGCAAAGAACATCAAATTGATAAACCGAGTCAAGAAAGTGAAGTCAACATTGAAAAGGAAAATAATAATCTTCCTAAAGAATGGAGGACCCATAGAGATCACCCAATTGACAACATCATTGGTGATATCAACACAGGAGTTACAACAAGACTTAAATTACAAGATGCATGTTTGAATATGGCATTCGTTTCTCAAATCGAACCCTCCAAAATTGGTGAAGCACTAAAAGATGATCAATGGATACTTGCCATGCAAGAAGAACTTAACTAATTCGAAAGAAGTAAAGTATGGGAACTTGTTCCTAATCCGGGAAATAAACACATCATTGGTACAAAATGGGTGTTTAAGAATAAACTTGACGAAAACGGTATAGTTGTTCGCAATAAGGCAAGATTGGTCGCCCAAGGATATAATCAAGAAGAAGGGATTGACTTTGACGAAACATTTGCTCCAGTCGCAAGGTTAGAAGCAATATGTTTACTACTTGCTTATGCTTGCTCTATGAACTTTGAATTATTTTAGATGGATGTGAAAAGTGCATTTCTCAATGGATACATCAATGAAGAAGTATATGTTAAACAACCACCCAACTTTGAGGACTTCAAGAACTTGGTACGACAGATTGAGTGCTTTCTTATGTGAAAGAGGATTTGAAAAAGGTGAAGTCGATTAGACATTATTTATTAAAAGAAATAATGGTCACACCTTATTGGTCCAAATCTATGTTGACGATATCATATTCGAATCAATAAACAATGAAATCTGTGAGGAATTCTCGTTGATGAAGCAAGGAGAATTTGAAATGTCCATGATGGGAAAATTAAACTACTTTCTTGGCCTTCACATCAAACAACTCAAGCATGGCATCTTCATCAATCAAGCAAAATATTGCAAAGAACTGCTAAAAAGATTTGAAATGGAAAATTGCAAGGAAAGTGCAACTCCCATGGGTTCCGGGACATATGTTGATAAAGATGAAACCGATATTTCTATAGACATTTCAAAATATCGAGGTATGATTGGATCTCTATTATATCTAACGGCCAGTCGGCCATATATTATGTTTAGTGTCTGTCTATGTGCTAGATTTCAGGCGGATCCGAAAGAATCACATCTTGTAGTAGTCAAAAGAATCATGAAATATTTGAAAGGAACTATCAATGTAGGATTATGGTATCCGAAAGGTAGCATCTGTAGTCTCGTTGGATATTCTGATTCAGATTATGCAGGATGTAAAACAGACCGTAAAAGCACAAGCGGCACTTGTCATGTCTTAGGAAATGCACTCGTATCATGGTCATGTAAAAAGCAAGCATGTGTTGCACTCAGTACTAATGAAGCCAAATACATAGCGTCAAGAAGTTGTTGTGCACAAATCCTATGGCTCAAGCAAGAACTATGTGATTATGGCCTTGATCTCGGATGCATTCCGTTACGATGCGACAACACTAGTGCAATCAATATTTCAAAGAATCCAATCATGCACTCTTGGACTAAACACATTGATATACGACATCATTTTCTACGCGATCATGTGCTTAAAGGAAATGTTGAAGTAACCTTTGTGGATACTCACAACCAATTGGCGGACATCTTCACTAAGCCACTTCCTAAGGACTCTTTTTACAAAATTCTACGCAAACTCGGCATCTTAGGTGAAAATGATCTTTAAATACAAGGTACTTTGTCATCATTATTCAAAAGTTTTAAAGTTCCTCTTGTTAGCATTAAGTCATTATTATCAAATATGTTTACTTGTCAATATATTTGTGATTATATGCAGTATTTGGTATGCTCTGTATGATAAATTCATTTCTGGTTCTAAAAATTTGAAGCTGAAGCCGAATACAAAGTCTGGGTAATCGAATACACGTTTCTAAATTTATTTGTATTCGGATACAATCAAACTGTAAATCGAATACATTTTTCCAGAACCACTTGTATTCGAATACACTATAAGTGTATTCGACTACATCTTCGCAATTTTTTGTCATATATAAAGCTGTGACAGTTCTTCTGAAAATAGGTATTCGAATACAATTAGTTACGAACACGCGAATACATCTCTCTTCCATTTCAGCATCGAATACGCGAATCTCTCTCTCATTCAAAAATCTTTTCCCAACTCTTTTACTTCAATTGGTTACGAATTCATTCCCTCTTTCAACCAAAATCAAACTTCTTCTCATCACTATCCTTAGTTTTCACGAACCCAAACCCTAAAACCCCAAACTTCTCTCAAAATGTCAAAATCCTCTTCAACCGTCATGGATGCACGCACCGTCAGTGGGTCCTTCAAAGAAACGAACAAAGAGTACTAATATCACAGATTTGTCTCGTCTCTTACACACACCGGACGAAATTGTTCGGTTTCGCACACTCTACTCCGACAAGAGACTCATCATTCCCAAAATCAGTACTTTAGACTCTTTTTCTGCATTTAAATTTCCTGCTTTGCTTAAAGCTCAACGTATTGAGGAATTTATCAGATACAAGGGTCCTATCTATCCTGATTTAGTTAAGGTCTTTTATTGCAATTTGACTAGGGATGGAAAAATGCTAAAATCTCGCATCAAGGGAAAAACTATTGAACTCGATTCACATATGATTGGTGACATTTTGAAAATTCCCTGTGAAGGACAGAAAACTAGTCCAACTAACTAGTGTAAATGGTCTGGTGTTTCTAAATATGATGCTTATGTGGCTCTTTGTCGATTTGACAAACAAACTATGGAACACAAGAGAATTCAAGCAGGCTCAACATTTGCGAAGCAACGATATGGTGTTGGAAATCTTACTATTGATTATCGTTTGCTCCATTACTTCTTAAGTTACATTTTGGTCCCTAAGGCTGGTAACTACTCCCAGATTTCTGAGTTTGAACTCCAGATTATGTACTACATGTTCGAAGGCCTTCCCCTCAATTGAGCTTATTTTGTTAAATTAGTCATGTTTACATCCAGAGAGGTTGTTGGTTTGCCTTATGCTAAGGAGGTCACTCGCATTCTCGAACACTTCAGGGTGGACTTCTCTGAGGAAGTTGTGTATACCATTACTAAGGACAATTTACTCGATTTAAGTGTCCTTCCAAGCATGAAAATCGTTTGGAGTGAACCGCTTCACAAATACATCCATATGAGTGACCTTGGTCAATCATCTGCTGCTGCTCCTGACGGCACTTCTGCCCCTGCTGCTGCCCCTGCAGATGATGAGGACGAAGATACTGCGTCTGATGATGATCATGTGCCTAATCGCATGATTATGGATAAACTTGACTCCCTCCAGACTTGCTTCTCCAGATTCACCACTTATGTCGATGCTCGTTTCCAAGCTATCAAATCCACCATCGCCACCAACCATGACAGCATGATCCACGAGATGTGTATCTTAGCCGACAAAATTGATCATCTCCATCTCCCGCCTGGCCATCACTGATTCGCCTTTAGTTTACTAGGTATAGTTGGCATTTTGTTGTCTAGGTTCTGCTTCTTTTAATATTTTGATGATTTCCTTGAAACTCTCTGTTACATTTTAGTTTTGTATTTTGAATTCTATGACATTATCTGCTTGCTTGTTTCTTATGTGACGATATCTGGTTTATTATGCATTTTTTTTCGTTTCATTACTTGCTTGTTCTATATACTACTGCTTGTCTTCTTCTTTTTGATCATGTCAAAAGGGGGAGAAAAAATGTACTTTGTTTTTTATAAACATAAAAATAGGTCCTCAACATATGTACTCATTTGATCATCCCACTCACCATCAACAAGGAAGTACGCATACATTACGGGGGAGTATTACTAATATGATGCAATCTCTCCACAACAACAAAAGGTTTTGTCATAATCAAAAAGGGGGAGAATGTAAAAATACATGTTTTTGATGATACAAAAAACCACCAGTGATGATGATCAAAGCAACAAGCTCAAAAAGAAGAAGTCTACAAAAATCCTATTTGATATATTAATAAATAGATGTTTTTATGTAAAGGTAAATGATGAAAACCATAGCTCAAATACAATGAGAACCTCACATATTTGCATATGCATAAAAAGTATTTTCGAAAGTCAAAAATTACTTTACACAGTATTAGAATTAATATTTTTGACAAAATACAAAAGTGTATTCGAATACAACATAGGTGTATTTGAATACAGATGAAAAATTGCTAAGTCAGTAGCAAAAACATCTCATCTGTATTCGACTACAACATAGGTGTATTCGAATACAGATGAAAAATTGTTAAGCCAGTTGCACAAACATCTCATCTGTATTCGACTACATCCTGATGTATTCGAATACAACCAACAAGTCAGTGGCAAAATTGATCAATCTGTATTCGACTACATACATGTGTATTTGACTACACAGTGTTAAATTTGAATAAATTTGAACGTTACAAAAAGGTGTATTCAATACAACCATCATGTATTCGAATACAACTGGAAACAATGCAATTTTTCAGTTCTGAATCAACTCTAAATCATTGCAGTTGTTCCTCAAACCTCTTGGGTCAATGGCCACGAATCTGAAGAGATGTTTATGGACTATAAATACACCATAACTTCAGATTCAACAACATCAATCCTACCACACAACTTTAGAGACTTTGAACAAACTTTCTGAATTTTTCTCAAAGTCATTTTCATAAATTCAAGTACTTGCATATCATTTTCATATCATTAACTAAGGTTCTTAAAGTACTTGAAGCAATCTTGGATTGTTATCATTCTACCTCTCTTTCATTTTCATATACTTACTTATCAAATCACAAGTGTTTGTAAAAGAAAGTAGTACTTTCTTATAGTAGTCTTGACTAAGATAGTGGTGTGCTATCCTAGTGGCTTTGTTAGAAGTTTGTAGCACAGATCCTAGGGTGGGACTTGTACATATTCTGACAAATAGTGGAGAAATCTCTTGTGGTGTGCAAGAGGACTGGATGTACCATTGGTTATAAGGGGAACCAGGATAATTCTGCTGTGTTAATTCCTTTACTGCCATTTACGCTTTTACTTACTATCCTTAAACACAAAAATCAATCACTTAAATTCTGAAAATAAGGAAAACTTCTAAACACCTAATTCACCCC
>JBBPBP010009780.1:9982009-10003264 GCA_037974735.1 Cicer chorassanicum
CCCCCCCCCCCCCCCCCTCTTAGGTGCACATCTGTACTTACAAACTATTTAGAGAAAAATTTTAGAGAAATTAAAAACGAAATATAATATATTTATATGGATGAAAACTTATTTAACTTTTTTTTTTCTTTCAATTTATGGGTTTTTAGAGTTTTTTTTTAGGTTTTTACGGAGACGTTGATGAAGGTGATGATGAAAGAAATGAAGATTGATAGATTTATTATATTCGAAAAAGATCTACAAAAAAATAAAAATAAAAAATTAATTTGACGTGGTTTGACACATTAACATTTTTAAAAAATAAAATAAAAATGGATCAATTTGTATATATTTTATAACATAATGGCCAATTTGAGACAAAAAAAAACAAATTTTTATAATTAAATAAAATAAATAACAAAAAATAGAATCGTTTCTTATTATTTTATTTTTAATTTCTAAGTAACGACTTACATGCTTTTTTATTTATTTTTAATTTAAATAGGAAAGTCGTAACTTATAACGATGATTTCTGTGGGGAGGTGTTATGGAAAATAAAAAGATTTGTTAATTAGGTGAAATAATGTGGGCAAAAGTGGGTGTGGTCACAAGGCGAAGAATGTGGAAGAATTGGTTTAAAGAATAAATACAAATGACGTATACTTCTTGATCATAATATTGTATGGTTCAAATTGTTAGCTGAAATAATGTGGGCAAACGAGAGAAGGAGGGTGTGGTAACGGGGTGAAGAATGTGGAAGAAATTTTTTAGAAGAATGAGGAAGAATTTAATTTAGCTTCGTTGAATGAATGGAAACGACTTATACTTCATGATCATAATGTTGAATTGTTCAAATTGTTAGCTGAAATAATGTGGGCAAATGAGAGAAAGATGGTGTGGTAATAGGGTAAAGAACGTGGAACAATTTATATAGAAGAATTTGGAAGAATTTAATTTAGTTTCGTTGAATAAATAGAAATGACGCTCACTACAAAAAAATTGACTTACCGTAACAAACAAAGTTTGTCACTAAAAGTCAAAAACTGTAGGTAAAGGTTAATAATACTTTGAGTGACACCCAGATCGACTATCAATTTTAAGGGGGCGTCCTGCTACACTTCTAGGAGTGTCACTCCATGTTTTGAGGATTGTCACTACATGTTTTTTGATTTCTACCTACAATAATGACTGTCACTAAAAGCTAAATAAATGTAAGTAAAGAATTGATTTATTCCTACGGTGTTGTCGGTCACTAAAACCAAGAAAATTTTATTCCTATGGTATTGTCTGTCACTAAAACTTATTATTATTTATTAAATTAAATTAAATTTATTTTATCTCCCTACTAATTATAAATTTAATTTATTTATTAAATTAAATTAAATTTATTAAATTAAATTAAATTAAATTTATAATTTATTTTTATTAACTAATGTCATGGAAACTCAGACTTGGAACTTAAAGCATTCTACTACCAGTAAAAAAACTCAGCCTTGGAACTTAAAGCATTCTACTAGATGACATGACACAAGTGTGAAAATAAATTTATCTACATTGTGATTTCTCTTTGCATTGGCATCACTAGTTGTCATTCTCATGCAGCTAATAATTCTTAGCACACTTATAAATCACTTTAGAGAAAGAAGTCAATGATGTTACTCAACTATGAAACTTATTGCATCCCAAAGTGATAGATGAAAGGTTTAAAGGGCTTTAATAAATTATTGACAACAAAACTTATCAACAAAAGCCATAAATTATGGTTCACTATATTTCAACCCTGTGATGATTAGTTAGATCTAAATTAGAAGCAAATAAAACATAATGAGTAGTAAGTACAAATATCCATGCAAACCATGTGAAATCCAGGGAAATGTTACTTTCATAGACTATATGCAAAAAACTGAATACCTCCACTAGTATTTTTGGGTCCAGCCCAACTTTCTCAGTGAGAAGCAAACCTTCAGAAAAGGATGCGCCATCATACTATAAACCAATGAAAAAGAGAGAAATAAATCATGTCGCCTTAATCATCAACACAAACTCAAATAGAAGCAAAATAGCAGGAACCAAATTTTAAAAGACCTGTCGATGATCATATTCACAACAAGTTTCATTGCAGCTCCATTTCCAACATCACCTAGGTAAAATTTGGACTGCATTGAAGCATAAAGCATACATGTTATGTGAATTAATTGTTTGCTTTGGAAGCAAGATCAGAGATTTTTTAATGAAGGACTAAATATATATATACTTTCCCCATGATGTCGAAGAACGGAGCAACCGTTTCATTAGACTCTTGTCCCCTGAAACATTATATAATATACATTATCTCAGTTTCTGTAAGTTCCCAACACTCTTTTGTGACTAAAGTCTAAATGAATGTTATGTGCTGGTATGTATTAAACGGGGAGCTATAGGATGAAATTCTTTACAGTATAACCCATTGAAAACACTTCATAAATTCATAATTTCAAATATCTGCAGCTAATGGAATCAGTGCTGCAACTTACATGACACATCTTAGCTGAATTTTCTACTTGTAAAATAAAATCCTTCACCAACTCTTTTCCCATGCCAAAAGTTATTAGTACTGGAAGAAGAATATTCACCTGCTGTAAGAAATATCAATTGTCCATCTTCTGCTGGCTTTTTGGAACCTAAAACTGGAGCCTGTAGGTAGATAGAAATGGCTTCCCAAGTGTTACAACTTACATATTCATCTAATCATCCAACAAAAGCAAGCAACGAATAATGCAAATCCAAATTGAAGAGCCCCCTGTATTTTCCATAGAGAAAAGGTAGTAGGGAAAGTATAAACAACCAAACCTCCAAAAATAATGCTCAGGTGGATTTTATGTGTCCATTAATCAATTTAGAAGTGTCCCCATCAACAGTTGATACATCCACGTATTTGAAAATATAAAAGATATCAAGTTTGCTATCAGACTAAGGAAGCACATCACAACATATATACACCATAAGCTGGCATACAATATCTTCCTACCATTTCATTACTTCAAAAAGTAAACAATCGAGTAGATACATGGCTTGCAGACATTATAATGATAATGAAAATATATGCAACGAATATATTATACTATGGATAGACATAGTCTAATCAAACTAGAGGGAAAAGTTTCAATAGTAAGATGATCAGGCATATATCAATATGCATTTCAAATGCTATTAAATGTCAAATTGTAGCAATCAAATGAAAATACTTTATAACTTTTGAATTTAAATATAGCACCCTTTTCCTGGACCCATTCCATTTGCAGCTCCTTGCTTCCCACAAGCAACATCCATCTGATATGGAATAGAACAAATACAACTAGCTCATAACTTCTAGATGAGATAAAATAAAAAAAAACCATACAGAAATATACACACACTGCACTTTGAGGATCAGCAAGCATGGAAAATGTGACATCGCAAGATGCTGCTACTTCCTCAGGAGATGATTTTTATCTGCAGAACAAATTAGAATGTGAAGAACTAGTAAACATCATGTGCAACAATATTGCACATGGTTTCACATCAAGGCATATTAATCATAAGTAAACTAAAGAATAAAATTTGAATGAATTTCTTTTTAAAAATTGAAAAGAGGAAAATTATTATTTAATAAAGTGAACTAATTACCCTTTTACAAGGATCACCAACAGAATTTGAAGTATGTCTCTTGAAATTTACAAAGTCAAACTCTTACTACTGAGTTGACACGCACAATGAAATTTGAATTAGAATCTACTGCTACTAATACTATTATAAAAAATAAAAAATGCATTAGAGAAACTATTAATACGTTAATTAATAGAATAATATGACAATATAAAGATATATACCCAGCTTTGATGAGATTTTTTGCCATAGGAGAGCCCATGATTCCGAGTCCCAAAAAGCAAGCACGTGAAGGTGTCTGAACCCCTGAAAGCAAGAGTGTATGTGTTTATTTAAATGTTGAGATGAATTGAAAACTGGCACTCCAACTCCAATAACACAAATACCACATGCTTCGGCCCCGAACCTCATTATCAATCTGACCTTTGAGATCCTATCAATTAAAACTCTTCACATGGCTTAACCTAAGATGCATACATTACAGACTTAGCAGATTGTTTCCCTGACGTAGATCCACAACAAGCTTTGTATTTCTTTTTTGAACCAAACGGGCAGATCTTGTTTCGAGGAATCTTCCTGATAGAACGAGAAGCAAGAACAACAAACCAGAATGTCAAAGGATAGCATAGTATTAGAACAATGTTTGTGAATGCGAACAACATATTGATTTTGGATCACCTAACCAACTCAAAGGCAATTAAAACACCAACAAATCACAATACAAGAAGAAAAATAGAAAGAAAACCTTGTCATTTTGTTGTAATGTGATTTTATCATTGGTTTTCCTGGAGCTATTGTTTGATTCATCATTAGTGTTGTCCTCTACAATGTTTTCTTTGTGCTTTTCACGATTCTCATTTACATCACAACATGCACATTCCAGGAATTCAAGTTAAGAGTTGGAATATAAAGAGTAAACACAAACATGAATGAATCCTACCGAGATGTAATATGCTAGAGAGAACCATATTAACAATTAGGAACAGGAAAATATGATGGTTTGACTTTCAGAAAGTGCAAAATGAAATGACTATCCATTACCGTTAGTACTAGCCTGACTTTGAAGGCAATCAGAATTTGAAGAGCACTCTTCTGCTCCTTGTTCTGCAACAAAGAATTTATACTTACATGTAAAGTTGTTAATTTCCAAAATAAATAAAACAGCAAGCTACAAGAGTTCTCCTTTAACTGAGATATCATCAATTGTCAAACAAAGAAAAAGGCATCCACTAATTGCACCTGTTCCACTTTTTCTCTGTTTTCACATCCATTTCCAGCCATAACCACCTTTACAGACCCCGGCTGTAAAGTTTGCCTACCAGCTTGCTCATAAGGTATGCTAGCTTTATCTTTCGTTTGATGGGATGGCGTTGAAAGATCGGCATCCGCCTTTCACAAACTAGAATTAATCAGTAAATAGCTACTACAAAGAAACCTGCAATCTGTGCAAATAACGTTGGATGCAATTCAAGAAAACGCGTCATCGACGATACCTAAAAAATCTGAAGTCAACAAAAGCTTCAGATTCTCAAAATAATATTGCTTAAACCAATCCTCTAACCCTAATGTCTGATGAATATGATAAGCTTTATACAACTGAGTCAAATCAAATCCTAAAACTCCACCGCTGTTACCGTAACCGTCATCTCCGGTTCCCGTAGAGATTGCATCTTCATCCTCTTCCTCCAAAGCATAAATGCAATCCCTAACACTGAGCCTACTCTGTTCCTCCGCTTGGCGCTGTTTGATTCTGAGATCCTCTTCACTCTGTCTTGCCGATGAAGCTTGACCAATTGTCAATTGACCTAAATTGCGACTCACAACACGGATCTCAACTAACTAGTCACCATACTCTTTGTTCACTTTTCTCTCTATGTAAGAACGAATCTCTGGAATCTTCTTCTCAAGCATCTTCTTTAGAGTCGAAGATGTCGTTTTATCCAAGAAATTTCTCTCGATTGTATCAACGCACTTGAGCGCCATGTAGAAGTTGTCACCGGAAAGGTGACGGTTAGTGCGGGACCAAACTTCCATAAGGTGAACACACGCTTCGATTGATTCGATTGCAAGGTTAACGTTCTTCGAAATGTTTCGCGTTTCGACGAAGGAGTCGAGAGAGGAAAAGAGATGACGAGCGACGGATTGGAGTTTGGAGTTGGAATCGGAGAGTGATGACTTGAGGGATTCGACGTCGGAGAGGAGGGATTTGCGGTCGTCGACGGCGAGGATGAAGTCTTGGTAGTGTGCTTTGCAGACTTCTTCGATCTCGGATTCTTTGGAGCGAGCGAAGTGCTTGAGGTGGTGTTGGACGCTCTCTGGTTTGCCAGAAGCGAAAGCTTTGCGGATGAAGGAAACCGAATTGTTACTAGAGAAGCAAAGCGATTTCAGAGAGGGGAAATGGAAAAAGGATTTCACCCTAACCGGAATTGTGGAAAAATTTCTGAAAGGGAAGTAAGGGAAATGGGTTTAATGAAACACTAGAGAAATGGGAAGAAAGAGAAAACCGTTTTCTACATTTTGAAGATTGTTGTGCATTTAATTTTTCTTACAAAAGAGTATAATATTTTTAGAAACAGTGACACCTTAACTGTAGCTAAAAGTAGCTTTAGTGACAGATAAAAAAACATCACAAAATCTGAGTGTCACAATAGATACTTTTTTTTGTAGTGATACTTCATGATCATAATGTTGTATGGTCACTTGATGAATACATGGAAATGACATATACTTGTAATTTAGATATCTTCCGATTGTGATAAGGTTGTGAAATGTTAATTGTTTGTGATGAATTCCAACTAGTCGTTTTATAATGAAGGTGACATATTTGTATAAACGTTTTATGATAATGAAGGTGACATATGTGTACGTACCTCTTTTCTTGTTACATGAATGTCATGCACCATATAGATTAGTATAGAGTATATCAGTATTCTTAATTTTTTAATCAAAAAATATTTTACTTTTCCCCATATTAGGATCTATATATTATATATTAAGTTGATCAAATTATTTTTACCGATACATTTATTTTTTCAATTTAATTCCCTTAAATTTAATAAATTATTTTTCTAAATTTTTTATTTTACACTACACGAAAAAACGCATTTTACAGCGCTTTTTTTAAGCCATTTACAGCACTTTTTCAAAAAAAATAAGCGTTGCAGTATCTAGCGCTATAAAAAGATACAACAGCGCTTTTTAAAATAAGCGGTTGTTATACTCGTTTTACAGCGCTTTTTTGAAAAGCGCTGTAAATCCCTTCTACAAACACGCTGCTTGTTATACACGTTTTGCAACGCTTTTTTGAAAAGCGTTGTAAATCCCTTCTAAAAACGCGCTGGTTGTTTTACTAGTTTTACAGCGCTTTTTCAAAAAAACGATGTAATAGGTGCATTCTTATGCATGTTTTACAGTGCTTTTTCAAAAAAACGTTGTAATAGGTGCATTCTTATGCACGTTTTACAGCACTTTTTCAAAAAAACGTTGTAATAGGTGCATTCTTATTCTATTTTTATTAAAAAATATTGTAAATGAAATTTTTAAAATAACGCTTGTTTGAGGTTTTTTATGGCATTTTTTTAAAAAGCGCTGTCTTTTAATATTTTTTTTCCAAAATCATTTTCATCAAGAATCAATACACAACAAAAGAACTATATAACTTTATAATATAACTTTATAACTTTACATATTTACACAATCAGTTCACAACAAACTTAACTTTATATATTGACAATAGCAGAGAACTATATACATATTCATATAACTACATATTCACAACAAATCAAATGTGCCCTATTCATATACATATTCATATAACTACATATTCACAACAGCACATATTGACAACAGCACAGAACTTTATACATATTCATATAACAACATATTCACAACAAATCAAATGTGCTCTAATCATATACATATTCATATAACTACAAATTCACAACAACACAGAACTACCATATTCATATAACTATCCCTTGCAGCATGCCATTTCCCAGCAAATCAAATAATCTTCATTTCGATCACATACTGACATCAATCTTCCTTTATTTCAGTTAGATCTCTTTCAGAGTATGTTAGACTGGAATTGTCAAAGTACTGTGCGATATATAAACTATATACATAGGCTATATATGAAAATCAAATAATGAAAATACTGTACCGTTTCTGGGATTATAGTTTGATTCGTATCAACAATCTCCTTCATTAATCACAATATATAGTACCCACAGTCTATGTTGTTAGTTTGACGAGGGCACCAAAAAATAAAACATAGAAGTCAATAAATATTTGTGCATTGATTGTAAATGAAATTTTAAAGGCATATATTTCAAACCTTTATTGGAATCCATGTGATGTTATTTGACTTTTGCTTCGACACTATAGCACCCCTTTGAGCTCGGAAAACTTGTAAAGCACTATCGAATAAACAAATGTAATTATTATTGCATCAACAAACACATTATTTATATATATATTTAAGAAATAAATGAATATTACTTACATGTTGAAGATAGTCTTTATATCTGAGTGATTGTTGTAATGGTCGTGCAACGGATCTAAATAGTATATAACTTCAGAGGTCGCATTGATTGCAAATAGCACCCAATGTGCCCTAAAACAACAAAAAACCTTCAATTTGCGCGTGCACACCAACTTCTCATACAAAAACCTTCAATGAAATTTTCAAATTAGATTAATTACCAATAAATTAAATTAATTACCAATAAATGCAATTAAAAGTAATTTTTACCTAATGTATAAGCTGATGATAGTAGCACTCAGCTCCTTATGGTTGAGAAGTTTGTATATGTGCTCCTTTTCAAGTAGTTTTTCATACTCATCTACGAAAATAGCTTTATCCATGCTTATGATGCGTGAATCGTTGCTGTCCATATTCATTTTTGCTTGTATGTCAAGACACGACCCATATCGAGCAAGGCGTGGATGACTTATTTTAGGAGCAGCAACTGATTTTCCCCGATCCAGTTTTTGAATTTTGGCAGCTTTATTTCCCTCCAGCTTTTGAAGTTTGTCAGCTTTATTACCCTCCAATTTTTGAAGTTTTCCAGCTTTATTTTTATTCTGGCAGCTGGCTTGCTGTGCGGGTGGTTTTGATTGAAACTGAAAAAATGAGGTTAATCAATTTGTTAGTTAATTGAATCAAAAAAAATGACAAACCTGCCAGAATAAATGTGACAAACCTTTTCCGGTGACGTGACTGACTCATTGCAGGGAATTTTCTTGTCATTCCCTTTAGACTTTGTCTGAATCTAAATAAATGTGAAATTAAAGTTAACAGCGGAAAAAATCAGTAATTAAATATAATCAATCATAATCATATATCGTCCAATTAAATATACATATCAATTAAACATCCATTTCAATTAATTAAACATACCTTATCAAGGGCAACAAGATGTTTGGGCCATGCCACGTAACTACCTATTGTTTCGCCGAAATACTTTATATATGCATCGTTGTTCGGTATAGGCAACGGTGCATTTGGTTCCAAAGCAATAACTGGTGATACTTTGACATGGCCGGTAGGGATTGGTGTGTTGTGCAATACTTCTCCAAAAGTATTGTACAATGTTCCTTTTCCGACCTTGAGATGAGTAGGGGAGGATAAATACAGCACGCAAGGATAGACACCCTAAATCAATGGTTAATACATAAGTATGTGAAACAATTAGGTTGAATGAATTTCTTATTTTATTAAGTAATTAATTACCTCGGGAAGACTTTTAAGACCAATGTTGCAACTGGCGTTTTCACTCTCCATTTGTATTTCACGTTGGAGCTGATCCGGAAGTTGCTTGTCTTTATTCGTCTTCACCAAGAATGCCACTTGCTCTGTTAGGACTTTGAGCTTCTCTAATACTTCCTCATTAGATGGATTTTGGCGCTTATCTTGTGAAAATAGCTTTTACGAGTTACGCCAAATCCTTTTCCCCCTCACGCGGCTGGAATATTCAAGAACATTAAACACTTTACTGAGTATGTCCCTGCAACTAGCTTTGTTTTCCTCTTGATTTTTCGAACTTTGTTCGAGATTCTCCTAAAATACACGTAGGATTAAAAAGATAAGTTCAATATCATTTTTAAAATACAATATTACTTACACAAAGTTGTATCACTTTTTGAACATTTTCATTATCAACAACTCCATCTTTATTTACACGAGCCTCCTTCCACAAAATATGAAGACCCAATGGTTGATCGGATTAGGTCTCCTGTAGCTATTCTTTAAGATCATAAACAAAATATTATTTATAAACTATAGTTTATAATGTACCACATTATATAAAAGTGATGTTTAATTACTTACAAATTTTTGCTCTAACCGTGCATATCCCATACGAGATTTTTTGTATGGATGAGTAGGATTTTTTGCCCTCTCGAGATTTGCGGTACTTATAATCTATATAAAAAAATAACAATCGTGTAAAAATTTAAAATACACTATGAATATGAATAATAAAACACAAATGCTAATAAATTAATCACTTACCACAAACGTGGGGTTTGAACGTTTTGCTACAAATGCGCTCCATTTGTCATTTGATATATAGTGTTTATATATTTTTTGAGTTTCAACATTCATATTTCCATCATGATCTCTTAGATAGCAGTTTGAGAGATGAGATCTAAATCTCCGGTGTATTTTTCCGGCAACTCTAAGCACGTAAGTCTTTTTCACCTCGTCAACATCAAAAGCAATCTGCAAACCAAATAAAGATATAGTTTGAGTAAAATATTTCAATGGAAAAAATTATAAGTAACAAAAAAGTGGAGTAAAAAAGTTACTTGTATATCAGTCCACAGTATATCTTTTGCATCCTTCAACGCCTTGTCTCTCGAATCGTCAATTGTGATGGGGATATTCTGACAAACAACAGCACCAATATAACTTACAAACATGGAATTGTTGGGGTCAATTGGCTGACAACTTTCATTCCATCCCACCTAATAAACTAATATAGTAAGATCATGTTTTCAAAAAAGATAAAAAAAATAAACAGCAAACAAAGTATAGTATACCTCAAATTTTATGCCATTACTTCTTGCTTTTATGATATTTTGCATTATGGTTGCACCACGTTTAACTTCATTTTCATAAGTGTTGGTGTTGACAACCTCTTCATTTTGACAATCTAACTCCTTGTTGGAATCCATTTATCTACAACAAGTTCAACATGCAGTTCACTATAACTTCAACAAGTTCAACATGCAGTAATCTAAGTACGTAGCAGTATAAGTTCAAGATGCATTTTAATGAAACAAAAAATTAATAAATACAATACCTGAAGAGTGCGAAGAAATACGTAGGGTTCGTAGGGTTACGACTTTATTTAATAGGGTTAGTAACAAAGAAGAATAGCGCAGAAATACGAACGGTTCGTAGGAGAGTAGGGTTCGCAGAAATACGTAATGAGGGTTAGTAACAAAGATGGTTGGCAATATGGTTCGTAGGGTTCGCAATGAGAAGGACAATGAAAAGGAGGAGGAAACTGAAGCGTATGAAGTTTATGTAATGAAGAGGAAACTGAAGAGGTTTATTGTTATATATAAAACCTTATTACAACGTTTTTTTGAAAAAGCGTTGTAAAAAACCTCCTTATTTTATTTTTTAAAAGCCTATTACAGCGCTTTTTTAGAAGCCTTTTAAAGTGCTTGTCCAAAAGCGCTGTAAAAGACCTCCTTATTTTATTTTTTAAAAAGCCTTTTACAGCGCTTTTCCACAAAGCGCTTTAAAAGACCTATTTGTTTTATTATGTAACAAGCACTATGTGACCCTTTTACAACGCTTTTCCACAAAGCGCTTTAAAATGCTTTTTTTTTTATTATGTGCAAACGCTATGTGACTCTTTTACAACGCTTTTCCACAAAGCGCTTTAAAAAGTTTCTTTGTTTTATTATGTGCAAGCCCTATGTGGCCCTTTTACAGCGCTTTTCCACAAAGTGCTTTAAAAGGTTTCTTTGTTTTATTATGTGCAAGCCCTATGTGACCCTTTTACAGCGCTTTTCCACAAAGCGCTTTAAAAGGTTTCTTTGTTTTATTATGTAACAAGCGCTATGTGACTCTTTTATAGCGCTTTTCCATAAAGCGCTTTAAAAGCCTTTGTTTTATTTTATTAAAAGTCTTTTACAGCGCTTTTCCAAAAAGAACTTTAAAAGACTTCTTTGTTTTATTATGTGCAAGCGCTATGTGACCTCCTTATACCTATATATATATATCAATGCTAAATTACATGATCAACTCATAATGGGATGATCAGTTTAAGTTCAAGAAAAATTTCCGGTACTCAAACAAAGCTTTTTCAAGTTCAATATAAGCAGAAAATCAGTTCTGGCAGGTCAAACACTTAAATTTCATGAACTTAGTATAAAACACTAAGATCAAGCTAAATATAAGCAGAAAATAAGTATAAGAAGAAAATCAAATACAATTCAAGCTAAATACTAAAATGCTCAATTCTGGCAGATCAAACAATTAAAATACATTAACTCAGTTCAGATTACATGGCTTATATAAAACAATTAAACACATTAAGATGCCCTTCTTCTTTCCTGATGGGATTCACATTTGTTTGTCCATTAATGATACGAAACGATGGATTAATCCAAATTCCCTCATCATGATCATCTCTAAGATATAAACCATCATCAGTTGAATCAATTTCATGTGGTTGTGATGTTGCAAAGAAAAGATCATTACCAACATCTTCATCATTATTGTTATCATCACTTATTTTATTGGTCGATAGGACAACAGACCATTTATCATCAGCAGGATCAATGACATAAAACACTTGTTGAGCTTGCGACGCTAAAATTAAAGGCTCATCTTTGTATTCCACCCTATTAAAATCGACAAGCAAGAACCCTGACTCATCAATCCGAACGCCATTATTATTATCGACCCACTTGCACCAAATTTGGGAACACGAAACATTGTGTAGTCTAACTCCCATATGCGCTCGATAACCCCAAAATATGATAGATTTTCATATATTGGGTTTTTGTCTTTTGCACTTGAGATATGCATCGCTTCAGCTACAAGAGTGACTCCGCTATTTTGCATAGTGGTATGATCATCTTGTTCTTTAGTATAAAATGTGTAGTAATTAATTAAATAACCAGTGTAAGAAAAGACATTTAACTCGGACCATTTGCTAACCACCTCAATCTCTGTGAAATTGATCCGGGGTCTACATCAAACTTTGACTTTATGTGATTTTTTAACCATGTTATAAAACTTCGATTGTGCTCTCGAGTTATCCAATTTTGATTCCTATTCATGTTCAAACTAGATAACTGATCCATGTGTATTTTAATATATGGTTGAACCTCATCATCATTATGCAGAACATACAATTGTGCCTGCTCCCATTTTTTCCTTGATATAGTCATTATTCTCTTTCCAATTATCCATTCTTATGATATTCTTCCCGAATGACGAGACATGGGAAACCCTATGGATTCATCATTGGATAGATATTCAATACAAAATTCAGCAGCTTCTTCGACAATGTAGCGTTCAGCAATACAACATTCTGGTCGAATTCTACTTTTTATGTACTCTTTTAATATTTTCATATATCGTTCTATCGGATACATCCATCTCATATAAGCTGGCCCACAAAGTTGTGTCTCCTTAACAAGATGAACAGTAAGGTGAACCATTAGATCAAAAAACGAGGGTGGGAAATACATTTCAAGCTCACACAAAGTAACAACAATTTCTCTCTACAATGTCGGTAATTTCTGAGGATCGATCACTTTACTACAAATTTCCCTGAAGAAGAAACATAATTTAGTTATGGCTCGTCGAACTTTTTCAGGTAAAATGGAACGTATATCTATTGGTAGCAAATGCTCCATTAGAATATGACAATAATGGGTCATCAAACCTTTTAACTTGAGGTCTTTCATACAAACTAAAATTTTAATGTTTGAAGAGTATCCTTCTGGAACTTTAACATCGTGTAGAAATTTACACAAATTTTTTTTCCTTCCTAGATAGAGTATGAGCGACTGGAGGTAGATATGTGCGATTTCCTTTCTTTACGGGAACCAATTCATTTCTTATTCCCATATCGACCAAGTCCAATATTGCATTGATGTCATCGTTAGACTTTCTTGGAACATTGAGTAACGTACCAATAACACTGTCAAATACATTTTTTTCAATATGCATCACATCGAGAAAATGTCTTATATACAATGACTTCCAATATGGCAATTCTAAGAAAATTGACTTTTTCTTCCACCCAGTTTTGACCAGCTCTCCCGCAAAAGGTTTGCCAAATTTATTGGTCAAACCTTGTACTTTTTCAAGTATTTTATATCCAGTCGGTGCTAAAGGAGCTCTATCTCCCTCTGATTTTCCATTGAATGCATTTCTCCACCCACGATACTGATGACTATAAGGTAAAAATCTACAATGTCCAAGAAATACATTCTTCTTACAATGCTTCAACCGCATTCAATTTGTACTCTCTTCACATATAGGGCATGCACACTGACCTTTAATGCTATATCCTGATAAATTACCATATGCTGGAAAATTATTAATTGTGCCGAACATAGCCCTCAAATTGAAACATTCTTTCTTATACCCATCATAAACTTCCACACCTGTCTCCCACATAATTTTTAAATCTTCAATTAAATGAGTCAAGTATACGTCAATATCATTCCCCGGTTGTTTGGGTCCAGAAATTAACAGAGACAACATCATAAACTTACGCTTCATACATAACCATGGAGGTAGTTTATAAATCAACAAAATCACAGGCCACATGCTGTGTGAGATGCTTTGAAGACCATGTGGATTCATTCCATCAGTAGAAAGTGCAAGTCGTAGATTTCTTGACTCTATCCTGAATTCAGGGTGATCAATTTTTGCACATTGTGGAGAATCTGCAAGGTGTCGAAACTTTCCATCTCTAATTCTTTCATCTGCATGCCATGTCAAGTGTTTTGAATCTTCTTCACTGCGATACATGCGCCTAAATCTTGGTATTATAGGAAAATACCACACGACTTTTGCTGGAGTAGATTATTTCTTCTTATATCGAGAGACATTGCATTTCGGACATGCCTTTAGTAATTCATATTCGTTTTGAAATAAAATGCAATCGTTAGGACACGCATGAATCCTTTCGTAACTCATGCCAATAGAGCACAAAATTCATTTAGCCTTGTAGGTTTGACTGGGAAGTTCATTATCATCTGGCAACATATCTTGTAAGAGTGTTATTAATACTGTGAAGCTTTTATCAGACCATCCATTACTCGCTTTTAAGTTGTACAACTTTAATATCGCCGACAGTCTTGTGAATTTAGTACAACCATTATATAATAGTTTCTCTGCATCACTCAACAAACTCTCAAACATTTAAGAACAATCCCGAAGATCTTCTTTAACTGCTTTTGCAATCTCCTCAACTCGGTCCGACTCATATGTATCTATGTCGAAATCAGTTGAAGCATATGTTGAACCATTCTCAAAATTAATGTTTCCATTTTTTTCTCACCATGTCTTATCCAACATGTATAGCTTTGATCAATTCCATGTCATACTAAATGTCCTTCCAATTCATTTGCTCTAACACATTTTCCAAAACAACATTTTAAACAAGGACAAACGACTCTATTTGGATCTTTTGCATTCTTCACTGCAAACTTAACAAACTCCTTCACTCCATTTTCATACTCTTTTGACAATCGATTGACAGATATCCATTTCCGGTCCATTTTATATAACCTATATAAATGCAGTTACACAAATAATAAGCTACTGATAACATTATATCAATCTATAGTAGACATATCTAATATTGTAAAATGGAAACCAAGGTCCAAGTCTGATTTCAAAACAGAACAGATCAACAAATTTCAAAAAAGAATAGATTTTATATAATTTATTATGTAACAATTTATCAGTTTTAGTGACAACAAAAAATTAATAAATATAGTACCTGAGACAATGTATCCAATTTGTTTTAAAGGAGCAGTAGATGGGTGCACAGTAGAAGAAATGAGAGTTCGCAGAGTAGAGGAGATGAGGGTTCGTAGGGTTAGGACAACGTATTAAATTTGTTTTTATTTATTTAAAGTGAATGATTTTTATTTAAAGTGAATGATTTTACAACGCTTGTAAGAAAAAGCGCTCTAATAGATCCTTTAATTATGTGAAAGCGCAAGCCTATTAAAGCGCTTGTATAAAAAGCACTCTAATAGGTCATTTAATTAAATGAAAGCGCATGTAATTTACAGCGCTTTTACAAAAAGCGCTTTAAAAGATATGTAACATAAGGTGGGAGCGCTACATTTTACAACGCTTGTGTTTAAAGCGCTGTAAAAGCTATGTGAGAGCGCTTCAATTTACAGCGCTTTTCTAAAAAGTGTTGTAAAAGAGTTGTAAACATTATGTGCAAGCGCCATGTGACCCTATATGACCCTACAACATCGCTTGTCAAAAAAGTGCTGTTGTATCCTCCGTTATTTTTATAATATTATACAACAACGCTTGTATTTAATAAGCACTGTAAAAGATGCGCTATAAAATGTCATTTTTGTCGTAGTGTTAGTTAAACATTAAAATCATTATCAACTTAGAGTTCAGAACTCATTCATTTCCTCTCACGAAACCGCTCCACCACCAAAACAAATCGCTTTCATACACCGTCCTTCCACTGTTGTAAGAAGAACTCTTCACTGTTCTTTCACCACCGCAAGAAGATTCATCCTCTATCTCACTCTTAATTTGTTCGTATTTTCGTCGTTGTTATCTTGGTGCTGTCACGACCACACATCGTCATCGTCACGCTGTCATTTCCATATTCATCTTTGATTCTTAATGAACTAATGACAGATACACGGTGAAGAACAACAGAGAGACGGTGAAGAACGACGGAGAGACGATGCAACGGAGAGGTAACAGGCGGAAAAAAGAAACTTAGTTAATTTTTGTATATAGCTTGATAAATAAATATTAATTATTTTAAAGTAGAACAAAAATGTAAAATTTCAAAATTTAGTGGTATTAAATTTAAAATATGTTGAAACTTACTCATAAATGACATCTCATTAGACTATTAGTGATTTAATTTGATAATACCAAAAACATGTTAATTTTTAATTATACCGGTCCCCATAAAACATGGTACAAAATGTTTAAGACTACTACACAGTCATGTCACACAACGCTGCTGCCATAGAGCAATTTTGAAGGGAATTGAGTCGATTTACAAGGGTCACACACTTCATGTTGTTGCATCAACGTCAAAGAGTAATTTTATGTGTTTGATAAGATGAAAGTCCCTTTACTCATATTTGACATGGATCCAACAAAAGAGATTGAATGTAATTCTTTGTTGATCCTTGGGAGTTAGTGTAGCAATCTTCATCCTTGTATAACACATCAATTACACGTGACAAGTTGAGAACTCGCATAAGGAGAGGTTTAGGCACTTGAGTAGGATCAAGGAGTTTCTCATTTATATCCTTCCAAGCATTTGTCACATGTCTTGAAAGTTCACTAATTGCATCTTTTTTGGACACACCATGTTGTTTCATGTAGCACTCAATTGCAGATGCACCATGCCCTCTCTCTTGCTCAAACTAATTAATTAATATAAAAAATGAAAAAAAGAATTAAACATGCATGTATTTATTTAGAATATAGAATTTAGAATATAAATTTAAAAGAAATGAAATTCATTTATTAATGTTGTGCTTGATTACCTCATTGGAAACAATATCATCCATGAGTCTAGCAATGATTGATGAAGCACTAACAATTTTGGGGTTATTGGTGAACCATTGGAAAACCTCTTCTGTAGCAATGGATCCCATTCCAATGAAGGATGTTGATGTGACTAGATAGTAACCAGAATTTACTATTCCAAGAGCCATGTATTCTTCCATTGTTGGTATGTAATTGTTATTGAACCATTTGGCCTCAGTAAAGTAGGCCTTCACCAATCTTATCATCTAAACATTAATAAAATTATAAATAAACATACTTATTTAAAATAGTATTATTTATTTAAACTTTTCACTAAATTTTAAAATAATTTTTATTAGTTGTATGAATAAATTATTTCCCAAATTTAATTCTGTTTTCTTATTTAATTTAATAAAAATATTTTGAGATGATAAGAAAAAAGGAATTTATATCTTTAGTTATCATAAATAATTTGAACAAAGTTAAAGTATAAAAAAGTTATCATCATATTAAATTATATATAAAAATTAGTTTATTTAAAAAAACTATGACGATATATCTTTTGTATTTGTAAATAGTTAGTACACCAATTAATTTTACCACAATCACTGTACTAAAATATAAATTTTATAGCGCACTTTTAATAGCGTTATTTAACTAAAAACGCTGATGTATTATATCAACTCGTTTATTAGTTTTCATTACTACATCTTGTCATTTAAAAAAAAAACAGAAAAGTTAAAGAGTTTTTACCTCATTTTTTACATAAAGTACACAAAATGATCTTCCTTCCTTGGCCATCTCTTGCTCCATTTCTTCATAAACATCCAAAACTGCTTTATAACAAAATTTCATGTACTCTGGTAGAATATCCATGCAACTAATATCCCACCTAGATTTTCAAATTCATATTATCAAATTAAGAGGTAAACAAATTTGAAATTTTCTTCTATTAAATTTTTATATTTAGGTATAATTCGTTTTAAAAGAGTCTTATATTGAATAAGATAAGATTTGAACTACATGTGTTCATAAGTGGTGACAGATATTGAAAATAATCACAAAAGTTATAATTCAATATTGATTTTGTAGATACAACTCAAACCTTTCAATTGCTTCAGTGAAAAGTTGTAGCTCTTCTATGGTACCATAAACATCATATATATCATCAATTACTGACGCCAAAGATATCACCTTGGTCGTTATTCTTCTACCAAGAGAGTATTGAGGCTCAAAATACACTCCCAATATCCAAAAGTAAGCTTCAACGATTCTACTCCTTGCAAAAGGCAATTTTGTTTTAAAATCCAACTCTTTCCACCACCTAATTCATTAAGGAAAACAAACCAATTTCAATAATCAACAAGAGCCAAGATAAAATTAGTGATATATATAAATGAAACAATGTTTTTTTATAATCATCTATTAATATGGTTTGGTTGAAAGATACTACTATATAAAAGTTGAATTAACAAAGCAATCTTTAGCGATTGATAAACATGACATTAGTTTCAAATTTCGTCGTCAAGTGATAGAGACGTCAAATTAGAAATCAACATCATTTTTTCTATGATAACTTTTTTTAGTGTGAAACTTACTTTGAAAGTTCGCCAACTTCTTTTTGATGTTGTTTTTGAAGCACATTGAAATCTAATTTGGCAAGTGATAACAAAGTTGCATCATGTGAAGGGTCTTCCTCGTAAGTGGAAATGTAATGTCTTGTCACTAGCCTAGGCAAGTTCTTGAAGAGTGGTCGCTTTAAGCTATGATCAACTTTTGCTACAAGAGAGGGATCCAATTGAGTTTTCATCATTTTAAGTTGTGATGAAGTGAAAGCAAGAGCTTCATCTAATATATCCTCTCCATGAATTCTTAGATGTGTGGCTTCATACAAGCTTAGCATTCCATCAACATCACTAATAAGTATTTCATTAAAGGTTCCTTGTTCATTCTTGAATTTCTTAAAAACATCTGAAAACCAATGCATATAAAATTAAGCGTTAAATAAGTTTTTAGTCCGTATAAAATTTTAAAATTTCATTTTTAGACTGTATAGAAAAATTTAAATTTTTTAGTCGCATAAATGTCCACATATATTTTTGAATTACATTTTTGTCCGTGCAAAAATGTCCACATATATTTTTGAATTATATTTTTGCCAACAGTTTTTCAGTATCATAAAAAGTTCATCCACAAAAATAGAACTTAAAATTCAATTTTTAGGTTCATATATTCATTAGTTTATATCATATTAAATTCATCAAAATTAAAAAAGGTGGAGAAACTTTTTATAATATTTTAAACATGTTTGAAAAATTCATTCAAAAATTTAAAAGTTTAACGACAATTAAACATATTTTGTTTTAGTAAGGACTAAAAGGTTTGCATGATAATTTTATAATGACTAAAAACTGTTATATTTTTACAATTGCTAAAAATGAAATGTTAAAATTTTACACAAATTAATAACTTTTTTAAAAAGTAAAAATTTATTAATAAAAGTAGAAGGAGTACTCCAACTCTTACAAATCAAAAACTTATTTAACTTTTCAAACTCAAAATCTCTAATCAAACTATAAATATTTATCCTCTTATCTAAGGATACTTGAATTTAAATTTATGTTTTTGTTGTGTTATACACAATTTTTTAAATATTTGGGGCCTGTTGAACTGCGTTTTGCTTTTCAATTTTTGAAAGCTATTTTGTAAATCAATTTTCAAAAAAATAATTTAGAAAAAGTAAAGTAAAATAAAAATTGTTTAATAATCCCATATTCAACAACTGTTTTTTAGATGAAAAAATGAAGAAAAAAATTGTTTGGTAGTTTTTGTTTTCATAATATGTTTTACAATTAAAAATTAGAAAATTTATTTGATTCATATTTTTAAAATAAGATTAATTGTAAGGGAATATAATTTTTTTCCTAAAGGCTTCAAATATTATTATTTATAATGATTTGCGACGCTAACGCTGATGTGATAATTTTAAACTTTGTATAAGGGTAAGTCTCGTAAATTTAATTTTTCATTTATAAAAATAAACAAAAATAATGTTTGAATTTATTGTGTGGAATGTTAGTACAGTATTTGTTTACATACATATCTGTCCTACTTTAATCTGACTTAATTAAGTGGTCACATGTTAGATATATGGAGACAGTAGAGAAAATCTGATTAGAAGAGGAGAACTCAATTTATATATCAAACATATTCTGCATATTATTTCACGTTAAAAGATTTGAATACTAGTGACCACAATCACCCCTCCTCCCTACTCCTTATTCTTCTTCTTAGATGTTATTAAAGAGGAATGGTTTGATGAATGGATATTTTTTTCACTCTAATTTTATCAAATTTGTAAGTGTTTTTATCATTTTATGTTATTAATATGTGTTGTAAGTTTATTCAAAGATTTATTCTTTTGTAATTTTAGTAAATTTATACTATTCTCAATCAATGTATTCTTTTAATTTGAATAAATCAATATTATTTTTTAAATTAAAAAAATATTGTGAATACTTTGAATTTATAATATGATTATAAAAAATACTGTGAATACTTTGAATTTATAATATAATTATAAAAAATAGTGTTTATCTTTTATTTTTTTAAAAGAATTCTCATAGGTTTCATCAGTAGAAGATAATTCTATTCGAGCCACGTTGAACGTTAAATATGAATATCTCTCTTATATGAAATTATAATCTAGATTCCCCACATTATAAAAATTTAGTCCATTCTACTAGACTCAATTTAGTTGGTCTATATCCTATATATTGTTATTATTATTACTATATACAATGACATAATATACTTATACATGCCCAAAAACGAATAAAAGTCAACAAATATTTCTATTTAACTTTAATTGTTGATCTAGTGGTAGAAAAGACATTAGATTTGTAGGTTAT
>JBBPBP010009780.1:10003629-10015444 GCA_037974735.1 Cicer chorassanicum
ACAAGCACCAAACGCACGCTGCATCAGTTTGTTTTATTTTCTTAAATTTTAAAATTTTCTTTTTATTTACCAAATTATTATTAATGAAACTAATAGAAGAGTACTACAATGTAAAATTATTTTATATTGGTACTTAATAATCGTTCGTGTTATTGACACATATGCACTTTATAAATCTGTTAATTTTTTAAAAATAGTTGTTAAATATTTATTTTCTCTTTCTTTTCCGATTTTAAAAACAACAAATTTTAAAACACTTTTAGGAGACAATTTTTTAAAAGAAATCAACTAAACAAATTTTATTATTTTTAAATTTTGAAAAGGGGAATATTGTTTTCAAAAAGCTAATCAAGCGTGCCCTTATTATTGAAGAAAAATTATTGGTAAACACCTGTTAATGGATTTATACACGTAACTGTTCACATCTATAGCGATCTAAAAAAATCGCAAATCAATTCAATAAAATCAAAAATAGCACAAAATTAAATATTTTTTTGGAGAACAGTACGGATTAAATTGAATTTCGGATTCCTTTTTCAAACCCAAAACAAATAAACTGCAATAATAAATTTGAATGTTTATTTTTTTATTAATATGATATATTGCATTTATATATTATTTGTTGATTTTTTATTTTTTTCTAATAATACATATTAGTTTAATTTAATCTATTTTGTTGTTATTTTATGTATTTCAAATATAATTGATCATTGTTATTGCGTAATATTAAATTTAAATATATATTATATTTTGTATCAATCCTACTATTTTACTGTATTTTTATAATATTAATGTTAATATATATTTTTTACAATTATAATTTGAATATTTAAAAACCGATACCAATTAAACTGTTGGAAATTATCGGTTTGAATTATTTTTAAACTTGTCGTTCAAACCAAACCAAATATTCGGATAATTTTTTGGCTCAAAATCAACCCAAACTACACCATGAGTACCCCTAAATAAATGTTATATGTTGCTGATGTGATAAAAAGAAAAAATTATAGAGAAAATAAAATATTAAATATATTCGTATGATGGTTGATTATTAAAATATAATAGATCGTAGTAAGGGTGGAGCCTACCAGGCAAAATGTAATATCCTTGTTGCCTAAGTAACCTGAAGACAAGTGCAACAAAATGAAGGTCTTCATTAAAAGTTATTGTTCCATTTTGAACACAATTATTGTGAATACGTTGCAACAATTCTCCAATCTCATGTTCAAAATGATAGTATAATCCCAAACGTTGGATTGAATCAATCAAGTTAGCTTCCTCCAAGGGGCTTGCGGAATTCTCGTTTCCAGGCACTAGCATCTTGCTCACCTTTTCTTTTAGCACAATAATTTGCTTCATTATTTCATCAACTTCCTACACATTAAAAATTCTTTGATGTTGGTCATAAGGATAAATTTTTGTGACAAAAGGAAAAATTCAATTTCATAACGCAAATTAAGTTTAATAAAAATAAAGTAATATATTACCATAGGTTCCGAAATATATTGAATAAAATGGTCTCCCCAAATGCTAGGGTGAAAATTTGCCGAACGTCGAGAGATATTGGAGTTGGCATTTGGAGTTGGAGCAACTAGTGATGATGTTGCTGAAATTGACATGATTTTATTTGTGGGTTAAATGACTCAAACTAATATTTCCTCTTAAGACTCCAAGATGAGAAAAACTTTATAAGGTGGGTCATTGGACATTGTGGTTATTTCTAACTAAACTAAATTTTGGACCACTCTATTTTTCTTCTATTAACAATAGACTTATATAGACTAATATAGCTCCAATCAATGCATGCGTATTTTCGTCAATTTGTTATGTGGTGAGAAATTTTTTTAGTACGAGGAGTTATCTTATTAAAAGTGGGCCTAACTTTTGCAGCTATGAGATGAATTTAATTTAGTGGTCATTTCTAAGGTGTGATGAAGTGAAAGCATGTGTTTCATGTGATATCTTCTACATGAATCCTAAGTTAGATGTGTGGTTTCAAACAACCTTATCATTTCCTCAACGTCGCTTGTTTCTATTGCAAAATAATAAATGAAATTTTGTGTTAAAATCATGTGCTCTTTTTATAAAAAAAACAAAAATTTAAGTGCTTGGGTATTGGGCTCCCTTCCTATGTGGAGAAAAGCCCAAATATTGTAGTCCATGTGTCTCACTTATTTAAGTGGAGAGGGGTCTAATTAGGGTTGGAAGAGAGACTATTTTCAGAGAAAAGGCAACCACCAAAAGAGAAAAGAGAAGAGTAAACTCTATTCCCGATTTTGATAATCAGTCTCAGAAAAACATCGATTGCGCATTCGTTAACCATTGGATTGGGCTGAAATTTGGACAGTAGGTTCGATACATTCAGGGCTTCGTTTTCAACGGTCGGATCGGCGAAACGACTTCTAGAGTGGGAGGAATCGAGCTCGCACAGCAGCAGGTTTTTGGTTGTTTCACTTCTTCTTGCTTTTCATTTGTAAGCTTTAGTGCTTTGTTATTTTGGTTGGTTGTAGGCACACTTTGTGCATCTTTTTGAGACTCTCTTGTACCCTTATTTGATTATAGTGGAGCTATTTCTTTGGTCTGGACGACCCGTGGTTTTTACCCTTGCATTGAGGGGTTTTCCACGTTAAAATATCGGTGTTCTTCACGCTATTTTATTTTGATTAATTTGCTGTCATATATTTGTTGTTGCTCCTCATGGGTTCTTGCAAGTTGGGGGAATTTTATATCCGTTGCGTATTACTTGTTATTGTGTTTCTGGGTTTATTCCCCATTAGAGTGGTATTAGAGCTCTTGGTTAAAGGGTTATTTGACTTGCTTGAAGGATGGAGGCAAATATAAATATAAAGATGGTATGCTTGAATGGTACTAATTACCATTTGTGGAAGGGCAAGATGAAAGATTTGTTATTTGTGAAGAATATGCATCTTTCTATTTTTGGTTCTAAAAAGCCGGATACTAAATCTAAGGAAGACTGTGAATTTGAACATCAACAGGTATGTGGTTTTGTTAGGCAATATGTAGAAGATAATGTTTATAATCATATTGCTAATGAGACAAATGCAAAAACTATGTGGGATAAGATACAGACTTTGTTCGCCTCTAAATCAGGGAATAATAAATTATTCTTACTGAATAGTTTCATAAGTTTGAAGTATAAGGAGGGAACGTCTATTTCGGACCACTTGAGTGAATTTCAGGGGCTCCTAGATCAAATGTCTGGAATGAGTATCAAGTTTGATGATGAGCTATTGGGACTATTTTTTACTGTTATCTTTACCAGAGTCTTGGGAGACATTTCGGGTTTCTATAACGAGTTCAGCTCCTAATGGTGTTGTTTCTTTGGAAACGACTAAGGGTGGTGTTTTGAATGAGGAGATGAGAAGGAAGGCACAAGGTTCTTCATCTCAATCTGAAGTTCTTGTCACTGAAAATAGGGGGAGAAGTCAGAAAAAAGAACCGAAGGGTGGTAGAGAAAACAGCAGAAGCAAGTCCAAGTCTAGATACAAAAATGTGGAGTGTCATTATTGTCATAAAACAGGGCACATACAGAAGAATTGTTTTCTGTAGAAAAAGGAGAACAAAGGCAAGAAGGGTAAGTAGAAACAAAGGGGTCGTGATGATGATAGTGATGATGACCGTGTTACTACTGCTACTAGTGATGATCTTGTTATTCTCCGTGACTATGAGTCAATTAATCTTGTATCTGATGAGAGCATGTGGATAATTGATAGTGGTGCTACACTACATGTTACACCGAGGAAGGAGTTCTTCACATCTTATACTTCAGGTGATTTTGGAGTTTTGAAGATGGGTAATGATGGTGTATCTAAGGTAATTGGTGTTGGTGATGTATACTTGCAAACCAACATGGGAATGCAACTGTTGCTTAAAGGAGTCAAACATGCTCTAGATGTTCGCTTCAATTTGATCTCCGTGCATATGCTTGATGAAAGTGGTTTTTATAATCATTTTGCTTCTGGAAAGTGGAAACTCAGTAAAGGTAACTTGGTTGTGGCTAGAAGGGAGAAAATTAGTAAACTGTATTGGACAAAAGCTTTAGTTGCAAAAGGCAGTGTGAATGCCGTGGATATGGAATCATCTTTGTGGCACCGAAGGCTTAGCCATATTAGTGAAAAGGGGTTAAATTGCTTAGCTAGAAAGGATGTGCTTCCAGGATTAAAGAATGTAGATTTGGAGAAATGTTCTCACTGCATAATTGGTAAACAAACTAGAGTATCCTTCAAAAGGCATCATCCCTCTAGAAAGTCAGAATTGCTTCAGTTGGTGCATTCTGACGTCTGTGGTCCTTTAAAAGTAAAATCTTTTAGTGGTGAACTTTATTTTGTTACTTTTATTGATGACTGTTCCAGGAAACTATGGGTTTATGTTCTGAAGACAAAAGATCAAGTGTTGGAGAAATTCAAACAATTTCATGTTTTGGTTGAGAGGCAGACAGGCAAGAAGCTGAAACGTGTTCGTACTGACAACGGTGGTGAGTATTGTGGACCCTTTGATGTCTATTGCAAACAGCAGGGTATAGCACATGAAAAGACTCCTCCTAAAACTCCTCAGCTGAATGGTTTAGCAGAGAGGATGAATCGGACACTTGTTGAGAGAGTGAGGTGTATGCTCTCTGAAGCTAAGTTGCCTAAACATTATTGGGGTGAGGCATTGTACACGGCGGTGCATGTTATTAATCTTACTCCTACTATCGCTTTGAATAGTGAGGTACCAAACAAGGTATGGTTTGGGAAGAATGTCAAGTATGATCACTTGAGAGTCTTTGGTTGCAAGGCTTTTGTGCATGTTCCGAAGGATGAAAGATCCAAGTTGGATGCAAAGTCAAAGCAATGTATCTTCATTGGTTATGGTGAAGATGAATTTGGCTACAAGTTGTACGATCCTATAAACAAAAAGGTTATTAGAAGTCGTGATGTAGTGTTCATGGAAGACCAAACTATTGAAGACATTGATAAGGTGGAGAAAACTACACTTGAGAGAGATAACGTTTTATCTGATGGTGATCCAGTTCAGTCACCTATTCCTGATTTGGATACTACTGATGGTAATGATCAGAATGATGAGCCACATGATTGTGTTGATGATCATCAACTTAGAGATGAGGTAAATATTCCAACTAGTGAAGATCATGAGTTGTCACACGATGAGAATCTTAATGATGCTTCTGAATCATCTCTAACCCAACTCAGGAGGTCTAAGAGGCAGAGACAACCATCTACAAGGTATGCTTCTGATGAGTATGTGAATTTGACTAATGAAGGGGAACCTGAGTGTTTTCGAGAGGCCATGAAGAGTGAAGAAAGTCAAAAGTGGTTAGATGCAATGCATGATGAGATGAAATCCTTGCATGATAATCACACTTATGATTTGGTGAAGTTGCCAAAAGGCAAAAGGGCTTTGGAAAACAGGTGGATCTATAGAGTGAAACTTGAGAGTAACTCAAAGTCCCCGAGGTATAAAGCCAGATTAGTGGTGAAAGGTTTCCGTCAAAGAAAGGGTGTTGATTTTAATGAGATTTTCTCACATGTGGTAAAAATGTCGTCAATTAGAACCGTGTTGCGTTTGCCAGCTACTCTTGATTTAGAGGTAGAGCAAATGGATGTAAAAACAGCTTTCCTTCATGGTGATTTGGAGGAAGAGATTTACATGAAGCAACCTGATGGTTTTCTTGTTGAAGGCAAGGAAGTCTATGTGTGTAGACTAAGAAAGAGTCTATACGGTCTGAAGCAAGCTCTAAGGCAGTGGTACAAAAAGTTTAAGTCTGTTATGTGTGACCAAAAATACATGAAGACTACTTCTGACCATTGTGTATTTGTTAAAAAAAATTCTAACGATGATTTCATTATCCTGTTATTATATGTTGATGACATACTTATTGTTGGGAAAAATATTTCCAAGATTGACAGGTTAAAGAAGCAGTTGGGCGAGTCATTTGCCATGAAAGACATGGGAGCAGCTAAACAGATTCTTGGCATAAGAATCATGCGTGACAGAAAGGAGAAGAAACTTTGGATGTCACAAGAACACTATATTTAGAGAGTGTTGCAAAGGTTTCAAATGGAAAACTCTAAGGCTGTAAGTACTCCTCTTGCTGCTCATTTTAAGTTGAGTTCTAAACAAAGTCCTTCTAGTGAAGATGAGAAAAGATACATGGAACGAGTTCCTTATGCTTCTGTTGTGGGTAGTTTGATGTATGCAATTGATATGAATCCTATTTGCAATAATTTATTTTAAGGATCGTTCTAGGTTGGAAACTCACAGATTGAATCAGAAATCGCGTATTGCTGGAGAACGCAATAAACGGAGCTGCGAAACTCAGAATCGGCTGATTCCAAAACGAGGTGAAAGATGACGTTCTGAAACGCAAGTTAGGATGTTGAATCACCGAAAACAAGTGTGTAGAACTCGAGATATGGTAACAGGTTACTGAACACGAAAATTGGCACAATTTGTGTATTAGGGTTTGATGTAAAGGGAACTCAAACTTATTATTATTCAGTAAAAGAACCAAGAACAGAATGGCGCCACAATCTAGGGATTGATAAGCCAAAAAGAACGCCACAAGGATTAAGAACCTTGATAAGTTCAAATTGAATTATTTCAAGAACTCTAGAGAGCAAAAAGCCTCACAAAAATAATGTTCTAAAAATCCCCTAAAAAAAGATAAGAGTTTGCCTTTTATAGTGGCACCTCCTTACAAGTTATTTAAATTTGGCCCAACTGAAGTTTTTTCAATTAGACCCAAATTTCTTACTAATTTAGTCTACTACTTTAATTAAAACTAATATTAAAATTTGATAACACATAGAATCAGCCTTCATTCCTTAGCTTCTTCAATTTGGATTAAGCAATTGACTATCTTGGGCTTCAAGTCTTCATGAGTTGTACTTGTTTCAAATAAAGTGGTTATCAAGTTATTTAGAATCTCCTTTGCTTTTTTTGACCTTGCTCTTGTCATTGGAGTTCCAAGACCTTGAATATCTTCTATGCTTCCTTCCTTTGTTATGCATTCTAGTTCCTCATCATTCCCTCCTTCTTGAACTGAATTTGCCCTCAAATTGCAATCTTCTTCATCTGCATCATACGGAGACAAATCAGCCACATTAAAAGTAGGACTAACACCATACTCACCTGGAAGATCTATTTTGTAGGCATTATCATAAATTTTGGACAGCACTTGAAAAGGTCCATCGCCCCTTGGTTGAAGCTTAGATTTTCTTTAAGAAGGAAATCTTTCCTTCCTTAAATGAACCCAAACCCAGTCACCTGGCTCAAATACAACCTTTTTTCTTCCTTTATTAGCTTGTCGAGCATAGCTATCCACTTTCTTTTCAATTTGTGCCTTTACCTTCTCATGTAATTTTCGAAAATATTCAGCCTTAGCGTTCCCATCCTTATGAATTAGAATAGAACTATTTGGCAAAGACATTAAATCAAGAGGAGTGAGAGGGTTAAAACCATAAACAATTTCAAAGGGAGAATAACGAGTAGTGCTATGAACAACCCTATTATATGCAAACTCAACGTGGGGTAAACATTCTTCCCAAGACTTAATATTCTTTTTATTACAGCCCTTAGAAGAGAAGAAAGAGTTCGATTCACTACCTCAGTTTGGCCATCAGTTTGTGGGTGGCAAGTAGTGGAAAAGAGAAGTTTAGTTCCAAGCTTACCCCAAAGTGTCCTCCAAAAGTGACTAATGAATTTAGTGTCTCGATCACTCACAATGCTTCTTGGTACACCATGAAGTCTAACTACTTCTTTAAAGAACAAATCTGCCACGTGACAAGCATCATCCACTTTTCTGCAAGCTATGAAGTGAGCCATCTTGGAGAATCTGTCCACCACCACAAAAATTGAATCTTTTCCGCTTTTAGACCGAGGAAGACCTAAAACAAAATCCATAGAAATATCAATCCAAGGGGAGTTAGGTATTGGTAAAGGAGTATACAAACCATGAGGCATAACTTTGGACTTAGATTTCTTACAAACAATGCATCTTTCACACAATTTGCGTACATCACGTTTCATGTGTGGCCAATAAAAATGTTCATGCAGCATGTCTAAAGTCTTTTGTACTCCAAAATGTCCCATTAATCCCCCCTCATGTGCTTCCTTCACAAGTAAATCCATAATGGAACTTTTAGGCACACATAACCTCTTTTCTTTGAACAAATAGTCATGATGTTTAAAATACCCATTTTGGGCAGCATGCACACAAGATTTATATATTTGAGAAAATTCAGGGTCATGTTCGTACAATTCCTTAATTACCTCAAAACCAATAAACTTAGTTTCAAGAGTAGAGAACAAAACATACCTTCTTGAAAGTGCATCAGCAACAACATTTGACTTACCTTTTTTATGCTTGATCACGTACTGAAATTGCTCAAGAAATTCAACTCACTTGGCATGTCTCTTGTTGAGCTTACCTTGGCTCTTTAAATACTTCAATGATTCATGATCACTATGGATTACAAATTCCTTTGGTAAAAGGTAGTGCTGCCATGTTTGTAGTGCTCTCACTAATGCATACAACTCTTTATCATAGGTAGGATAATTAAGAACAGCACCATTAAGTTTCTCTCTAAAATAAGCAATGGGATGCCCCTCTTGCATCAAAACAACCCCTATCCCCACATTTGATGCATCACATTCAATTTCAAAAGATTTAGAGAAATTAGGCAATGAAAGAATAGGTGCATGAGTCAATTTTTCTTTAAGGGTAGAAAATGCTTGTTCTTGTTTTTCACTCCATTTAAATCCCACATTCTTTTTAATCACTTCATTTAAAGGTGCAGCTAATGTACTAAAAATTTTAACAAACCTCCGATAGAAACTAGCTAAGCCATGGAAGCTTCTTACCTCGTTAACATTCTTAGGAGTTGGCCATTCTTGGATAGCTTTCACTTTCTCTTGATCAACCTGCACTCCCTGTGAGCTAATAACAAAACCAAGGAAAACTACATGATTTGTATATAAAACACATTTTTCCATGTTTGCATATAATTTCTCACGCCTAAGAGCTTCCAACACACTTCTCAAATGCAAAAGATGATCATCATAAGATTTGCTATAAATCAAAATGTCATCAAAGTAGACCACAACAAATTTCCCTAGAAACTCGCTTAACATATGGTTCATCAACCTCATGAAAGTGCTTGGTGCATTTGTTAATCCAAAGGGCATGACTAACCATTCATACAAGCCATATTTTGTTTTAAAGGCTGTTTTCCATTCATCTCCTTCTTTAATCCTAATTTGATGATATCCACTTTTAAGATCAATTTTTGAAAACACACAAGAACCATGCAATTCATCCAACAAATCATCTAATCTAGGAATGGGATGTCTATACTTTACCGTGATATTATTGATGGCTCTACAATCAGTGCACATCCTCCAAGTCCCATCTTTCTTAGGCACAAGAATAACGGGGACTGCACATGGGCTTAGGCTTTCTTGCACCCATCCCTTTTGCATCAAGTCTTCAACTTGCCTTTGGATTTCTTTGGTCTCTTGGGGTTAGCCCTATATGCCGGCCTGTTGGGCAATGAAGCACCTGGAATGAGATCAATTTGATGTTCTATACCTCTTATAGGTGGCAGGCCTTGAGGAACCTCTTTGGGAATTACATCATTAAAATCCTGCAACAAAGAAACAACTTCACTAGGAAAAGAATTAGTAAAATATGCAACCTTTAAGTCACTTTCTTTGCTCAACAGCAATAGCATTGGCTTTTTTAATTGCATAGCCTTTTTCACCTCTTTTTCTTTTATGAACAAATTTTGTGTTTTTCTCTCTTTCTTTTCACTCTCTTTTTCTTTTCCCTCTTTCTTTTGACTCTTTTTTTCTTTTCTCTCTTTCTTTTCACTTTCTTTTTCTTTTCTCTCTTTTTTTCTTTTCTCTCTCATTTTTGATTCATCCTCACCAACCTCTCTTGGAGACAAAGGAGCAAGAGTAATTTTGCGTTCTTTGTGTACAAATGAGAACTTATTTGTAAACCCATCATGATTGCTTTTCTTATCATACTGCCATGGCCTTCCGAGAAGCAAATGACAAGCCTCCATTGGTACTACATCACATATAACGGTATCCTCATACTTCCCAATAGAAAATTTCACCTCCACTTGCTCACTCACAATCTTCTCGCCTTCCTCATTAAGCCATTGAAGTTTGTATGGTTCTGGGTGGGATTTAGTCACCAGGTTCATTTTTGACACCATTCTTGCACTTGCAACATTAGTGCAACTTCCTCCATCTATAATTAAAGAACATAACTTACCTAGGATGAGACATCGAGTATGAAAAATATTATTCCTTTGTGTTTCATCCAAGTCTCTTGATTGATTGCTCAACATTCTTCTAACCATGAACAAGTCTCCTCCCTCGACAACTTCTTCCTCATTCTCTTCATCACTAGATGTAGCAGATTCAGAAGATGATCCACTAGTAATATCTCCATTCTTCTTAAGCAGCATGCTCTTCTTAGTTGGACATTCAGAAGCTATGTGACCTCTTCCCAAGCATCTAAAACATTTAATTTCACTACTTTTTGTTTTCTTATGAGCATCATTGACTTTATTTTGAATTCTCTGAGGTGCAATTGTGGATGTGTTTGATGATGTACTTCCCTCCTTCTTATTTCTATCCTTCCAACTAGAGGAATTAAAGTTAGAAGAACTCTTTCTTACACCTTTTCTCTTCAGTTGTTGTTCTACCTTAGTAGCTTGATGCACTAAATCCTCCAACTCCACATAATTTTGTAATTCCACAACATCACTTATATCACTATTCAGCTCTTGTAAGAAACGTGCCATAGTAGCTTCTCTATCTTCACTAATATTGGCTCTAATTAAGCACACCTCCATCTCCTTATAATAATCATCCACACTTTTGCTACCTTGTGTGAGCCTTTGAAGCTTATTGTGAAGGTCTCTATGATAGTAAGAAGGGACAAATCTCTTTCGCATTAACCTCTTCATCTCCACCCAACTATCCACCATTGGTTCTTCATGCCTCACTCTTTCTTTTTGTAATTGGTCCCACCAAATGAGTGCATAATCAGTAAATTCCATGGCTGCCACCTTTATCTTCTTCTCTTCCGTGGAATTATTGCATGAAAATAATTGTTCAATTTTCATCTCCCACTCAAGGTAAGCCTCCGGATCACTTTTTCCTTGAAATGATGGTATTTTAAGCTTCACTCCATCTATTCTATCTCTTCTACCACCATCTTCAATTTCCCTTCTCCTTCTTCTACCTCCGTCATCACCATGATTTTCTTGATTTTCTAACTGCTCAATTCTAGCATGTAAATCTTCAGTATGTTCCCTCAACATTCTTTGCATTTGAGCAGTTATAGCCTCCACTAATAATATGTTGTGTCCCCCTTGGGGAGGGCTATCATCACCACCTATTCCTGTCATATTTTAAACAAAAAGAAGAAAACAAACAAAAGTGAAAGAAAAGGACATCACCACACAGCTCACGTGTTTACACTCTTGAATTTGTCACTCGTGTTTCACTCAATTTAGGCTTTTTTTATAATGAATCCCTCTTGCCTTTTTCCACTCAATTGCTCTCTTCAAGTTCTTAGTTGAATCAGCAAGAACCTCAATATTTTTGAGTCAAATTGGTACGAAGAACTTAAAATAACACAAAGTAGTAGTAATGTGATTGAAAAAAAAAAACAAAATTACTCTTAGGAATTTTGTCAAACAGGTAGTGTGCACTACTTTTAACAATACAACTACCTTTTTTTTTTGTATTCTTTTTTTTTTTTTTTTTTTTT
>JBBPBP010009780.1:10024555-10041629 GCA_037974735.1 Cicer chorassanicum
ATTTAAATATGATAAAAATATATTAAAAATACATGTAATCATGTTTTTAATATATTAAATATATTAAAAATTCATTTTTATTTTAAAATAATAATGGAATTAATAAAAATAATAATTAAAAATTATTCAAAAAAAAGTTTTTAAAATAATAAATTTTGAAATCAGTTTAAAAATAATAATAAATAAAACTATTTTTAGATTAGATTTAAATAATTAAAAACTATTTTTTAAAATAAAAAATATTTTTTAAAATAAACATCTAATATTTTCGTAATGTTATATATTTTTTTAAATGTAATCCATTAAATTTTATTAAAAAAAGTATGTGATCCATTAGATTTACAAAATGTCTCAATTTTAAGAAATAAATGGACTAAAATTGAGAAATTAAAAATGGAGAGACCAAAATTACGAATCAGTTAAAATAGGGGACCAAAATTGCGAAATTAAAAATAGATGGACCAAAATTTCGCATCACTTAAAATAGGAGATCAAAATTGCAAAATTAAAAATAAAGGAATCAAAATTGCGAATGAGTTAAAATAGGGGACTAAAACTGCATTTAAGCTAATAACTTTATACAGTATTAGTGCATTAACTTTATTCATGAAAAAATTGATGAATTCAAAATCACGACGGTACAATTATTTGCACTATATAAGAAAACAACAAAAATAAAATTAACTTATACTAGAAAACTAGTTGTATTTCCTTCTCATTCATCTATTATTTAAATCTAATCCTTTTAATTATGATTTTTCGTTTTTTTGACAATTATTATTATGATTATTATTTCTCATAAAAAAATAAATTATATGTATAAGTATGGCCTTAAATTCCTTAATTTTTAAAAGCCCCTAAAAAATAATTTTTAAAAGACACTTACAATTGAATACTTTAAAATTTACCTATCATAGATACTTGTTAAACAACCAAAATCAGGAACAAGTACTCTTCGTTGTTTGTTCTTCCTCTCAACAAAGTGAGATAAAGCATTCAATCTCTGATATCATAGAAGCAAAAAAATAAAATCAAGGAATTATTAATAATAAAAGGAGGCTAATTTTCCCAACCCAACATCTATTTATAACCATGCATCTAAAAAACCAATAAACTTTGTATATTTAGATATGTGTTTTCAAATATACTTTAAATAATTTTAGTAGTGAGGGGGAAAGTAGTGCTATAACCCTAGGAAAAAAAAAAAAAAAAGGAATCCGCAAAAGTGAACTAAAATTGAGAAAAATTAACCTCTACCCGTCAAATTTTATCTTCAATCACTCACAAACCATTTGAATGACCTAACATACATTTCATCTTAACAATAATTTTTTGTTTTTGCCAAATACAAATTTTGCTTTGGTGGATTGAAAATAAGTTACCATAAATATGAATTTGAACTCTTTTGATTTGTATATTATGAAGATACTTCTTAGAAAATTTTATAGAATTTTGTTTGATGATATTTTAGGTGTTTGTATGTCTTGAAATGTGTTAATAGTTTTATAGTTTTTCTTGGACTCCATTCTCTTTTTTATTAAAAAACAATGAAAAAGACTAAACTTACCCTTTTTCCAAATGACCCAAATCCAAAAAATCCATGAACAAACACAATAGGAGGCATGTCATCATCATCTTTAGCATGTGTTACATCGGTCTCATAATTTTGAACAAGACTATGTGAGAGATCTTGAGCAACACCTGTTCCAAAAATGTAAAAACCATAAAACAAAATAAGCATGGAGCTCACAAACAGCTCCACCAACTGCTGATAAGCATTCCATAAAATCATTTTCGAAGGATCAACACACACCCAACATGCAAAAACCACCAAGTTCCAAAAACAATTAATTACCCTCTTTTATCCTTAACAAACCACAAAACAAGGCTGTTTCCAGCAGTTTAAAAGGTTCCATGCAAATATTGTGACAACATTATAACCTTGCTTACAAAGACACCACCTACACCAAAATTTCCTCCATGTTAAAAATATATAAATAATATTATTACCTTTGTTCTCTTGTATAAGAGTGTATTATTAACTATATACATCAATTTTTATTAAATCGATTGTCTCTTATAGATTTAATTATTATGTATTTTTATGTCGTAGTACCTTACATTTCCAGAGTTTGAATCCTGAAAAATCATAAATGTATGCCTATGTCTTCCCCCTCTTCCTAAATAAATTAATATCGATTTTTTATTAAAAAAACTTAAATATAGTTTTCATCCCTATTTTTTTTCTTTCTAATTTAGGATTTTGATTCTCTATTTTATTTTTAATGAATTTAGTCTTCATTGTAAGATTTGTTCGAGTTCACAACATTCCAATATATTGGCCTAAAATAAATTATAGAAACTACAAATTTTTAAGAGTTGGTAATTGGAAAAGCAAAGGTTATAACAACCACTAAATATTAAGAGTTGGCAATTAGAAAGACAAATGTTACAATTACCACTAAATATTAAAGAAATCAATCTCATTTGTTGGTACTGATATTTGATGGAAGTCTCATATTAAATGGCACTACCTATAAATTGATTATCTGTCTGTCTACAAAAGACACGTTCATTCTTCTACTTACATATACATAATAATTTTAATCCTTACATGTGTTTTAGAAAAGGGGTAAAGAGTGAGAAACAACTCTATTCTATCAACTTGATGCGAAGTACTATGACTTCCTCTTTGAATTCGGGTATGTGAAAATCATAACTTCAAGATTTTTACGTTGTCAAATATTTCCGCTAAAAGTTTATTATGACACTTAAATTTTACATGTTGTATTAAAGCTAAGTTATGAAATTTATGATTTTTCGTCAATAATGTTTAACCTCACAAATGTGATCGCGAACTATTTGCGAGCGCTCTTATGTACATATATTGGCTTAAATTAATTTATTGTTGCGAAGCTAATGTAAATATGAATTAACCAAGTCTGCTTGTTGATTTGTCAAATTCAGTTACTAAATGACCTTTGAAGGAATTCAATTTTTTTCTTTCTTATTAATGATATATTTGCATTGTTATACCTAGGTTAAAACACTTAACTTTCATAAGGTTATTTAAAACTTGTATACACCAAAGTGACAAAGTTAGAAGGAACGAAATATCATGAAATGTGACTGTTAATTAATCATAGAATTATATTTACCTAAAAGATATTTTTGTTCTATAAACTTGATTGTGAGAAATTAAGATTTGTTTAGATCAAATATATATTTTTTTCCTAAGACAATTTGTGTTTGGTTGAAAATTTTAATTTCTTGAATATGATAAAATTGGCATTATTTATGATAGTGTATTGTAGCGTTTGCTCAAAGGTGTTTAAACTATAACATGCTTTGATGTTTTATTTAAATATATGATAAATTTAATGTGAGCATATATTTTATGATTATTTTGAAGCAATTTCTCTTTATTCGCAAGAACGTTTTCAATGGTTTGAACTTTTCTTGATGTAGTGAACAAGTGAAGTTCCACTTATGTGTTTTAGACCTTGACTTGTCACTTTTGGAGGAAAAACATGTTGTTGATGATAAAACCACTGAGGATGAAAAGTTCGAGCTTAAGGCATGAGAGCGGTCCAACTGATTGAGCCTTATGTGTATTCAAATGACTATTGCAAACAACATTAAGACTGTTATTCCACAAACAGAAAGTGCTAAGAAATACTTTAAGTTTGTGAAAGAATGTTTTCGCTCTCCTGATATGTCACTCGACTCGTTGGTACGCTGAGGTGGCTCAACTCACAACCACAAAGTTTGATGGGTTGCGGGGCATACAAGAGCACACTATTGAGATGACTAACACTGCAAGTCTTTGGGTATGGCAGTGGATGACTCTTTTATGGTTCAATTTATTTTGAACTCTCTTCCTTCTTAGCATGGAGCTTTCCAAATTAATTATAACACTATAAGAGACAAGTGGGATGTTAATGAATTGATTGGAATATTTATTCAAGAGGAGAATTGACTAAAGAATTTTAAGAGTCATTAAGTCAATGTAGTTCATGGAGCTGGAAAATCATTGAAGTCAAAAGTCAAGTACTTTAAGAAAAATGGACCTGTTAAGCATCAGAATAAATGTCATTTATGTGCTAAAGAAAGACATTTCCAAAAAGATTGTCCAAAATGTAAGGTTTGGTTCTAGAAGAAAGGTATGTGTAAAACGTATGTATGCACTTTTGAATCAAACTTAGTTAATGTTCATCATAATTCTTGGAGACTTCACTATGGTGCTACTACTCAAGTATCTAATATGATGTAAGGATTCTTTACGATTCAAACCACAAGCCAAAGTAGGATGTTTTTTCTACATGAAAAACTGCAATAAAGCTTCAATTGAAGGCATAGGGATTTATCGTTTGATTTTGGATATTGGCTACTATTTATATCTAATAAAGGATCTTTATGTAATTTCAATGTCTAGCTAGGAGTTTAGTTTCTCTTTGAAAGTTGGACAATTGTCATTTTGAATTTAACGTGGACATGATTGTTTTCATTTATGCAATAATAATAAATTTATTAGTTCTTGTTATATTATTGATGATTTACATAGATTGAAACTTCATGATCAAATTTATGAGTTCTTGCTTACCGAACATCAAAATATTGGAATTAATTGTAACATGTTTAATGAACGGTTTGCATACTTGTAACATAAACGCTTGGGTCAAATATCCAAGGAAAAACTACAAAGGTTAGTAAAGAATGAGATTCTACAAAATCTAGATTTTATTGAGCTTGGGTTATGTGTGGATTGCATTAAAGAAAAGTATATCAAACATAACGAAAAATGTGCCACAAGAAGCAGTTAGCTTCTTAAAATTATACACACAGATATATGTGGACCTTTTGACACTTCATCTCTTGGTGGAGAAAAAAAAAATTTATCACTTGTATTGATGATTTTTCACGTTATGGATATGTCTATTTTCTTAAAGTAAAGTCTCAAGCAAATGATGCTTTTGAGATTTATATTAATGAAGTCGAAAGATTATTAGAAAAGAAAGTGAAAGTCGTAAGAGCTTATAAAGGTGGTGAATTTTATGGAAAACATGGTAAAATGGGACAATGTTCAAGGCCATTTGCAAAACTTCTTGAAAAGCACGACATTCGTGCACAATACATGATGCCATATATACCACAACAAAATGGTATGGTAGAAAGGGGTAATTGAACACTAATGGATATGGCAAGGATTATGATGAGCAACTCCTCATTGCCCAAATTTTTGTGGACGTATTCATTAAAAATTGCCATGTATTTATTAAACAGAGTTCCTAGCAATAGAAACCGAGTTTAAGGCACCTGCATGTTTGGGGTTGTCCAACAGAAGCAAGAGTATATAATCCACATCAAAAGAAATTAAACTCTCAAACAGTAAGTGGTTATTTTATTGGTTACCTAAAGAAGTCTAAAAGATATCTTTTTTTGTCCTAATCATAGTCGAAGAACTGTAGAAACTATCAATGCAAAATTCCTTGAAAATAGTGAAGTTAGTGGGAGTGAGAAACAACATAATGTTGACATAATGGAAGTTAAGGTAAGTATCACTTTACCTATAAGCTTTCCTTCATCGTCAATCATTCTGAATGTTGTTACAAATATTGTTGTACAAAATGTTGCAACCAAGTTGGTTTTCCACTTATAGTTTTGATGTTAACAAAATTATTTTATGAGAATAATAAATTTGGATAAATGGCTTCATTAAAAATGCAAAAACTGGAAGAAGAAAATCAAAGGAACGTACCAGAGGAAGCGACTAGAGAAAAGTCACCAAGAAAGTGACTAGAGGAAGCGACCAGAGGATGAGATCAGACGAACACAAAGTATATGTGTCTGCCTCTAAACATATGTCTCTGAAAGTAATGTGCCTTTGAATGTTATGAAGACTGACTTTGATGTATGGGTCTCAAGTTTTGATCTGATGTTTGGGTCTGAAGATTGCCTCTAAAGAATGACTCAATACTGAGTCTGAAGACTGCCTCTAAAGATTGTCAGAAGATTGAATTTGAAACATGCCTATGAAGCCTTTGCATATCTGTGATGTGGAAAAACTCAGCATGCCTCTAAAGAGTTCATATCAAGGTATAATTAACTCTGAAGAGATTGTTCAAATCATAAATTCAAAGCTCACAATCTACTGATCAAAATGGTGCAACACACTCCAAACGATGTCTCTGATATGCAGCCTTTAATGTTGCATTGACTCTGAAGTTTCAACAAGGTGATTTGTCTAATGCCACTAATTCTAAGTCACGTAATTATGCTTCTGACTGTCATTATTCAAAAAACACAACATCTTACTCCAACAAGAAAGTCAATACCTTTGATGGTAAGTTAACGGATGAAATTGTAAGAATTAAGTATGAAAAGAATACTTAGCCAAATCAAAAACTTGTGAAGATCCAAGAACAAACCGAATCTCTTCTAGCTCAAACCAAGCAAGAATATGAAAGAAGATTTGTGTTTTCAAAGACAATCTAAAATAAGATTTGATTCGGATTTATAATTGAATAGAATCTTTAACCAAGTTGAAAAGAAGATATGGTCAAGATTTGAAGAATATATGATCAAGATCTTATCAACAAGAAGATGTGTATTATTTACAAGAAGATTTGATCAAAGATTTATCACAAGAAAATATGAATTATTTACTAGAAGATTTGATTAAGATCGATCTACAAGAAGATATTAGTTATTTACAAGAAGAGTTGATCAAAATCTACAAGAAAATATGAATGATTTACAAGAAGATATGATCATGAATTGTTTACAAGAAGAAACACTCCCAAGAAGATACATTTATTAATTGCAAAGATATGACTCATATTTTGCAAAGGACAAAGAAGGAACCCTAACCTATTTTACAAATAGATACTCAAAGCTGAAGAAGAAAATAAGAGAACTCACAAGCACAAAATTTCCTAAGTCAAGTTCATAAGGTTGAGTTCTAGAGAAACACTTGCTCAAAAGAAATATTTTCTAAGTGTTTTCTAGTGTGAGAGTCGTTGTTACAATCAGCTTGTTAGAAGCAAACCAATTTGTTCCAAACTCTTGTAACCCAACCCCATAGTGGCTTTCGTGTTCCTCAAGAAATTTGTAGGTTTTTAGGTTGTGTTGAGCAGACTTGGCTTGTAGAGTCAAGGTGTTTGAGTTCCTCAAAAAGTCTATAGGTGTCAGGTTATTTCTAGAAGACTAGCTTGTAAGGTCATGTGTTGTGTAATTCAAGTTTTGAATTAGTGGTTTAAATTCTTCTGAGTGAGGGGACTAGATGTAGCTACCAAATTGGTGTTTAACCAAGATAAATTCTTGTGTCGCTTTAATTATGCAATTCTTGTTTTACTTTTGCCTCTAATCACTTAACCTGATTGCTACTACTTTTATTCTTAGTAACTCACCAAACCCGAACTAGTTTTAAATAAATTAGCAAAAGAATTCAACTTAGTCAAACATAATTCAACCCCTTTCTCATGTTTGCACCTTCAAAAAACTCTAACAACAATGAACAAAATTTGAATGATAACACACCCAATGAAAACACTAACTCACAAAGGTTTAAACCAATTGAGTCTCAAGAGGTTTCTTGGAGAAGATCTCAAAGAGAAAGGAAATAAGCTATTCCTAGCTATTATGAGGTTTATTTACTAGAGTCAGACATTGGAATCCATGAAGATCTAGTTTTATTTCCACAAGCCATCAATAATGTTGAGTCAAAGAAATGAATTGATTCCATGAAAAATGAGTTAAAATCAATGCAAAAAAATAAAGTTTGGGAAATCGTTGAATTGTCATAAGATGTTAAACGAGTTGGTTGTAAGTGAGTCTTTAAGACTAAGTGTGACTCAAATAGCATTATCAAATGATATAAAGCCCAACTTGTTGTTATATGATATACTCAAAAGGATGATGTTGATTATAAAGAAACATTTTCTCCAGTCTCAAAGAAAGACTTATTGCATATTATCATGGCACTAGTGGCTCATTATGACTTAGAGTTACATTAGATGGATGTGAAAACGGCCCTTTTGAATGGTAGTCTTGAAGAAGAAGTTTATATAGACCAACCTGAAGGTTTTCCAATTGAAGGAAATGATCATATGGTTTGTTAACTTAATGATTCAATATATGGACTGAAAAAAGCCTCAAGCCAATGATATATTAAGTTCAATGATATCATCATCTCTTTAGATTTTGAAGAAAATCTAATTGATAGATGCATATACCGAAAGATCAGTGGAAGTAAATTTATGTTTTTGGTCTTATATGTTGACAATATCTTGCTTGCAACTAATAGTTTGAGCATGTTGCATGAGATTAAAGAATACCTCTAAGAATTTTGAAATGAATGATTCGGGTGAGGCGTCCTATGTGATAGGAATTGAAATATTTCTTGATAGATCACAAGAATTGTTGGGATTGTCTCAAAAGGCATATATCAATAAGATTATAGAGAAATTTAACATGGAGAATTGTTCTGCTGGAATTGTACCAATCTATAAAGGGGACAAATTCAGTCTCATGCAATGTCCAAAGAATGACATAGAGCAGAAACAAATGTAATCAATTACATATAGTTCTGTAGTGTGTAGTTTGATGTATGTGCAAACATGCATGAGGCCAGATATTAGCTTTGTGGTTGGAATGTTAGGTCAGTACCAAAGTAAACTTGGAATTGATCATTGGAAAACTGCAAAAAAAAAAAAAAAAGTTTTGAGGTTTCTACAAGAAACTAATGAGTATATGCTCATGTATAGAAGATTCAATCAATTAGAGGTAATTGGATATACAGACTCAGATTTTGGTGGATGTGTTGACACAAGGAAGTCACTTTTGGCTACTTATTTCTCGTTGGAGAATGAGTCATATCATGGAAAAATATTAAGCAATACGTCGGTGCTTCATCTACCATGGAAGTTGAATTCATAACATGCTTTTAAACTACAATTCAAGCATTATGGATTTGAAATTTTGTTTCTGGGCTAGAGTAGTTGACACTATTGCTAAGCCGCTAAAAATTTATTGTGATAATTCTGCAACAGTATTTTTTTCCAAGAATGATAAATACTTAAAAGGCATAAAACACATGGAGTTAAAATATTTCTCGGTCAAAGAAGAAGTTTAAAAACAAAGAGTATTCATTGAGCATATTAGAATACATCTTATGATTGTTGACCCGTTAACTAAAGGGTTACAACCAAAGACATTTAAGGAACATGTGCATAGAAAGGGTTTTGGTTGTCGTATTGAATAATGTATTTGATAATGTAGATACTCAGAGTCTTTTATGATTATATATTTCTGAATTTTTATAATTTGTTTCTAGTCGTTGTGTACGTAATTTTAATTATGAGTTATAACATGAATGTCCTAGAAACATTTACGAGACCATAATGATATTTCATGTGGTGCTTTAGTACTTGTATAGTAGAGTCCTGGTGTTTGTGGTGTATGGAAGGAAGTGTGTTTTGGAAAATAATAATACGTGCCACCATTTCTCACATTTAGTGTTTTATTGTGTTAAGTTAATTATGTATTCACATGAATGAGATTTAATACATTAATGTTATGTGTAATACTTATGTATTGGTTTCTTTAAATTTTAGGTCAAGTGGAAGAATGTAAGAATTTTATGGGTTCTAAACTTTCAATTTATTGGCCTAAAATAAATTAGAGTAACCACCAATTTTTAAGAGCTAGCAATTGGAAAGGCAAAAGTTATAGTAATTATTAAATATTAAGAGTTAGCAATTGAAAAGACAAAAGTTATAGTAACCACTAAATATTAAATGAATCAATCCCATTCGTTGATATTTGATGGATGTCTCATATTAAATGGCACTATCTATAAATTTGTCCTATCTACCCACAAAAGAGACATTTATTTTTTCTGCTTACATACACATAATAATTTTCATCCTTTTGTGTGTCTTAGAAAAGAGTTGAAGGGAGATTTATTCTATCAACTTGTTGCGAAGTACTATGGCTTCCTCATCAAATCTGGATACTTCAAAATCATAAACTTCAAGATTTTAAGTTGTTGAATACTTCTGCTAAAAATTTATGATGACACTTAAATTTTACACTCGCACCTTATTTGCCTAGTCCCTTAGTATTATGTCTTGTATTGTAGATTTTATTTTTAATAATGAAACGCATTGATGGTTTTAAGTAAAAAAATCTATATACTCTCTTCAGAATGAATTATAAATACAAAAATAATTGAAAAGTTGATATATCTATTTTAATTTAAGATCGGATACATCAAATTTTACAACAATTTTTACTTATAGTTCAGAAAATAGGTAATATATTTCAAGTGTCAATGGCAAACGTAGTTAAAGTTATAGACTCCATGATGTTTATAATAGTCTTTCCAACGTAGGTTTATGCAATTGGTAAGAATATAAGCATATGTTTGAAAATCCGATGCAGTTGGTGATTTCAAGGTAGAAAATTACTCTGAGGCTAAAGCTAAAAATAGGAACTTCTAATTTTCACGGTGAAAATTGCATTGAAAAGCAATAATTGATTTGTCACCGCATTTTCAAACACACGCTAACTCATTCCAAAAAAATATAAGTGCAAATCTCGTTGAAAATATAAGAATTTTATTGGTGGTCATTCATAATTTGTATCTATAAGCTGTTTAACCCTAGAGACATGTCCTAAGTTTGGCGAGCCACTAGAGCTTAGTTCATCTAACTTTTTATTATTATAATAAAATACATTAGCATTCGATTTTCATTTATCGCAATATATTATGATTAGATTGTACTAATCTATATTCATGTATATAAGTCTAGGAAACATTTGGTATGAACAGGGTTCTTTTTTTACTCAAAAGTCTGGGAAGGGAAAATCCTTAATGCATGCATCCAAAGTTAGTTCACATGAATGCATCCAAAACAATATAAATCAAATTTCTACTAACATTTCCAAAAGCATTTTATTTGTAATCGTGAGATCGGAGAAAACAAAACCTAAAAAAATAAATGAAACAAAAAAAAGTTTCCAAGATATTTCATATATTGAGTCAACAATTGTATACACTGTTGTGATGTTATCATAAATACCTAAGCCTCTGATATCTCTCACAATCCTATGGTATAAAAATGAAGCAAAATGCAATTAGTATTTACATTTACAAAGGTGAAGAAGGAGGACATAAAATGAATGGCCTATATATATCTTGACATTTTTTTCTTTCAAGTTCAATAGGGAAGAGAGTAAAACATAGTATATGCTACTAGTGATGGATCTCATTAGGCATTGTTGGAAGCTTCTTCCTAAATACATGCTTCCTGCATCGTTCGAAAATACTGTCATAGATCAAGTCAAATTGCACTCCTGCTCTTTCCCTATTAATAATGAATAGTACATGATCACCCTCGACATATTTGTAGTACCTGTTTCATCAAATACCATAATTTGGTCAGTGCACAGAACAATTTCTCATAACAATATGTAAACTAGAAAATTCAGAACAAAGTGTCATAATTTCAAAATCAGTGATGCATATTTGATTTTACAACAAACTGAATACAACATCCCTCAACAGGTAACTTAAGATGGTCATTAAGAATTTCCCAAAGATAAGAATGAAAATCTTATGGAATAGTCAATTATCTGTTCATGATGTATACATTTATATTAAATTAAAATTTGCTGCAAGTTGTAAAATGAGATGATGTATTGCATTAATATTCAATTTTGTTGAGGATTACTGTATAATTAAAGCATGATAAATAGCATTCATAGAAATTATTAATTGGTTGGCCAATATAAACGGTTTGAAGGCCCATGCATGCAATTCAACGTTAAAGCAATTAATGCAAAATCAAGCTCTAAAGCTACACGTTTGACTCAAACAATTTGCTATGTCTAGTACTTGTTAAAATATAAAAGTAAGAGTTTGGCATTATAATTTCAAGGGTTAGAGTTTAAATCCCCTCGAACACATAAGTAAAAAGGTCATTAGTATCACCTTAATTAATTACTCCATTGATCTCATTCTAAATGTCACTATTTTTCTGTCTCAAATTACTTGTCATTTTACAATATCAATACAAAGTTAATTACTTTTTTCCACCAATATACCCTTATTGATTGAATCTCAACTCATTAAACTTGTCAACTAACTGCAATTAATAAGGATATTTGAGTAAATGAAATTCATTTTATCATTGAAATCATCAAAACTAATCATTTTCTTAAGAACCGCTAACAACTCAAATCAGACAATTAAAATGAGATGGAGGGAGTAATAATAAAATATAAAGTACTATGAGCCAAAGAATTTGGAGGTAGTTTTACAAACCAGATGCCAGGTTGTAATGGTTGACAATCTGAATCCTTTTCGACCAAACGGTTGGGGTGTTCAATCGGGAGGCGAGGATGAGTCATCGATATTGTGTTTAGTGCTCCATCATTGTCTTGCCAGTCCTCATCCCTGCACAAACAATTACAGAACATTTGATTTATTATCAAACTTAATCCACTTTATAATTAAGTATTGTCACAGGAAGGCGAAAACAAAATAGCAAGGACCATAAGCAAAAAGTGTATACTGAAAAACAGTTGCACTGTTTAAAAGCAAAAACTAGTATACTTGCATGGACCAAAGAACCCTACCTGTATCCTTTATAAGGGGTAGAAGCATCAGAAGGATGAGTCCACTGGCTCATTTGCAATACTCTTATGAATAGCAAGGGGTGAACTCCAAGTATACTTGAAGGAACAGTGACACCCATGATCTTCCTTGTCTGCTTGGTCGCGTAGCTGAAATAGTATGTGTTTGGGAATGTACGCAGATTGAAGTTGGTTTTTATAGACCCTTGAATTGTAAGATCAGGGAGGATCCAATCGCCTGATGCAAATGGACCTGCATTCCCCAACAGGCAATCGACAAGACCCCATATGCCCATCTTTCTCCATGACATGTTAAAGTGATCAAACCCAAAATTGTAGTAGTTTTTCAGCCAGGAAATGTCTAACCAATCATATAGTATCACCCCAATTCGGCATAGCTGTAGCAAGCAAATAGGTTTCAATGTTTTACCATCTTCTGGCCTGAAACAATAGAGACTAGGTTAGCACTCAAAGTTTGCTAAATGGAGATAATTCTTTGGTTTATAGCAAGATATTATTAATGTCTATATGAACAATGGGGAATTTTGGCCTTAATATTCATCAATGTTGTCAAATAGCAGCACTATAGCATTATAGCATACTGGAAATTTAACAAACTACAAAGTGTTGTCAAATAGCAGCCATAGCATAGTTATAACACTATAACATAGCAGAATTTGAACAAACTACTAATTTCTACTATTTGCGATTGATAACACTGATAATCATGTTGCTTGCTGAAAAGCCCATAAAATTCAGTTGAAGAAAGAAAGTGCATAATCTGGTGAAACAACGAGCATAACCAGATAGAATTCTTAATGTACAATCCCAAATCATAATTATTGATCTTTTACAATTCCACTTTTTTCCTAGGAACTGTTGCATGCTCTCTTAAAACACCGATTTTCAAGCTAAAAATATTATATTAAGAAAACTATTTAATATCAATAAATTTGTATACTTGTTCTATGTTTAAGCAGAAACAAAAGTTAATAAGAAATTAAGAACTCACTGCATGCCATCTAGGTAGGTTCTTGTAGTCCCATTAAATGCTCCAGATAAGGATGTGATGCTTAACACCCAGTTCTCAGAGGTGTTTTCATGTCCCTTGAATTCCTGAAGACAATATGAATATCAAATTATCAAAAACCAAAATAAATAAACACATAATTTTAGGTGAGCCTTTGTCAATCATAATTTTGAATGAACTTGGTTTTGTAATTTGATTCCCAAATGGATTTGGAAATTTTTCCTCCAAATTCATGTTTGATGTAAAAATTAGTTGTTTAAATTAATGCAGAAGTTTTCTATCAATTCTAGCCATACCAAAGTTTGAAGGCACAGTCAATTTCCATTCAAAAGAACCAAACATATACATTAATACCAAATCAGAAACTACCCTATATACTAAATATATGCAAGAAAACACATAACATTAGGACCACAAGACCAACCTTATCAGCAAGCATTTGTTGCAAGACACGAACAACCTGTGCTCCAGCTGAATGCCCAACAAAATGAATAGGATGATCCTCATCCCACTCAGGATAATGCCCTGCAATGTACCAAAATAACAAAACATAAGAAATTTTAATTAAAAAGAACTCAGAAGGGTAAAGTGGGAAGAAAATTGCTACAAACAACAAACATAACATGAAAATCTCCAAACCTTGTTCATAGATTCTTCCAAATTGTGAATGTCCATATGTCTTGCTGTGTTCTTCGCCATAATCAACTTGGCCTCCTTTTAAATAATAGAACAATTCTCTAGCCCTGAGAAAACAAAATTAACACAACTCTTTCAAGAATTTTTACAAACAGAAAGCAAGCACAAAAAAACCATTAAGATAAAAATACCAAACTTTTAACCCTTTAATTAACCACTAACCTATCATAGATACTTGTTAAAGACCCTAGATCAGGAACAAGAACCCTTTCATCTTTCTTCTCTGCTCCAGCAAAATATGATAAACCACCCAATCTCTGATAAATCAAAAAAACAACATTAACAAAATAAAAGAAAAAAAAAAGAATTTTGTAACAGAAACAAAATAATGGGTCATTATTTATTACCCCTTTGCCAAATCCAAAAATTCCATGAACCAAAACAATAGGAGGAAGATCATTATCAACTTTTGCTTCATTTTCTTTAACAGACAAATTATCTTTGACCACCACAACATTATTCAAATTAGTCTTTTGAAAATATTCATTGAGAGCCTGTGATAGATCTCCAGCAACAGCTGAACTAAATATGTAAAACCCATAAAGCAAATGAACCAAGGAACTCACAAATAGTTCCACCAATTGCAAATAACTGACCCAAAATCTGAACATTTTCAAACAACAAAAAAAAAATGAACTTTGAATATTCAATACACAAGAGCCTTCTTTTTAGCCTCTAAAAAAAACCCAACAACAAAAAAGAAGGCTCTTGCAAAGAAAATTAAAGGGTTAAAATCAAAAAACGTTTCAACCCTTGAAGATGAACGAAACCCTTGATTTTTTTTTACATAAGCCAAAAAAACTTCCTAATGAAACATGTGTATAAAGGGTGAAACTTTTGTGTTCTTGTTGTGTGATTATATACGCGCTTTTTATGTTTTTTATTTATTTTTAATTTGGTTTAAAGGGGTTTGAAATGAATATGGTGTTTTCTTTTCCCACATTTTCTACGTTTCATTTCTACCTCATAAATCACATTGGCCAATCACAATCACAGACTCTTTGACATCTGTCCACCCTTTATTTGTCCTTGCGGATGAGAATACCAGAACAGTTTTTAACTACTTTATTTTATTTATTCAAGTTTAAATAATAAATAAATAATATACAAATCATATGTAAATAATATAATAACTCTAAATTGAATTACTTTACTTAATAATTTACTACCTACATTGACTTTAAAACTGTGTGAACTTACCTAGTCAATAATTAATAAAAATAAAATAATTATTTTATTTCTTTTAATCATTGTATTTTTTGACATTTATGAAAAAATCATAAACGACATTTATTTTAAAAAATAAAATTATTAAATTTATAATTTTTTTAAAATTTGCTATAAGCATAAGTTATGTTTTAAGTTAAGAATCATACAAAAAATATATAAAGAAATGCTCATAAATTTCTTCTTATTTTAAAACGAATATAGTTATTTTTAAAATGCAATTAAAATATAAACTTATATGACAATATCATAAATTTTTATTAGATTATGATGTAAAACTCAAATTATATTTTTTATTATGTAAATTATATTTTTATTAGAATTTAATTTATATATTGTCAATGTTAATAATTTTTACACTATCAATCAATTACAGTTGTTAAATAATCATTAATATTTAACTTTTATTATTACTATCAGTATATATAAATTAAACTTTTTTTATTATACTCTATTATTTGAACTTAGTTAAATTTAAATATTTATGTTGCATGTTTTAAAGATAATTAATTAAAGCCACATTTGTGAAAAAGATCCCTAATTAGTTTTGGAATTTTTTAACGTATTTTATTTTGAAGTTCTAATGGTATACATTTTGATGGAAAAAACGCCCACTTGGTATGTTACACTTGGCATGAGGTGGCAATGAATTCTAATCATAGTCAAGGTGGGACCACTAAATTGGACAAAATCTATTAAAAAAACAATAAAAAAATTTCGCCCATGAAATAGGCAAAAGATTATTAGATAGATAAAAAATTCTAGGCGTTTCGATCAAGTGCGCTGTGAAAGAGCTGGAAGGTTCCCAACTTTCACACCAACCCCAACTGCATTCAGCTTATCCATTCCATTTTATGACTTCCAATTTTCTAACGCTTTGTTTGGAACTTTTGTACGTTGTACATTTGAGTCCTAACGCGCTTTGTTGACCGTTAATGACACACGTTGTTGTTCAAATTTTGTGGGTGAGAGAAACCGTGATTTTATGCTGGAACAATTAATGACCCTATAGTCGACGAGATTAGATTGGGATTTGATGGATCAACGTGGGTAGACTCTTTTTAAAGAGAACGTGGGTGGATCTTATTATCTAAATGAAAATTGTTTCGATAACTATTTTCTCCCTTTTTTACTCCGTTTAAGGTTTTTAAAGATATATTAAGAAATACAGTATATAGTAAAAATAGATTAATTATTTTGTTAATTACTATTATAAATTAAATATTTTTAGTAATTATTGATGTGTTTTATACTACCATAAAAGTAAAGTTAAAATAATGTTACATTCGTCTTTAATTTTAAATTTAAAAAAATTGTGTCATCAAATCTTAATATTTTTTTAAAATTACTAGGTACTTTTATTATTTTATTTTAAATATACTGCTTATTAATAATATTAATTTATTTTGAAATATAAAAAATCAAATTTTACTTGTTCAAATTTAAATGTTATTTTAAAAACATCTATGCAAAAACGAACAC
>JBBPBP010009780.1:10044630-10093720 GCA_037974735.1 Cicer chorassanicum
AATCTAATCATATAATAGAAATTCAAAAAACTATGGCATTTTACGTGACACCATAATTTTAGATTCTCAGTAGCATGTTATATCAGCAAATCATGTCATTTAAATAAAAAGAAAAGATAACACCATAAACTCAAACAAAAATTTAAATTGTAAAGACAAAATCTAAAATACATTTTTTAAATTAAGACTACAATCAAAAAGTAACCATATCACATGACAAAAGCATAAAATATAAAAATATAAAAATATAAAAATAAATTATTTGACTATAAAGATGTTCATCAAATGGGCTCTACTAGATCACAAAATATTTTGATAAAATAAATGATTCTAATCAAAATTGACAAATTAATGTATATATCTCACGAAAACTTATTTTTATAGTTTAATTGTGATACAAGTATCATCACCAAAAAAATATAAGCTAGTGACAAGGGAGAAGTTGAATCATAGATGATAGATGAGTTTACAAATAATTAGAGCGTAGCTTGCACGGTTTCAACGTACTACTGTTTAGGTTGATCATTTTGATTTGCTTGCGCAAATCTCCAAAAGCATGATGATTGAGCAGCACATGCATATTTCTTGTTATTTTTTATATGTATAGTCAAATTAATAAACATTACTTTTTGGGAAGAAAACAAATAAAATACGTGCAAATTGAATTCAGACGTGTATCTGTTCTAGCGGCTCCTTTTAATAATTTAATTTGGACGAATATTTTGGTGAGTTTATTTTTTGTCATTTGCGCTAATTGCATTGCATTAACAATTAATCCTACTTTGGTACAATTATTTTAAAGGTAAAAAACATTCTCTTGTTCATAATTTGGAATTTTCAAAGAATTTGACTTGCTTTGTTACATAAACAAAGGTGTTTAGCATCTTATCGAAGTCTTTGTTGGATTAACTATAATTTGTCTAATTTGGTTCTTATTTTAATCACTAACATAGTCTTGTACGTATTGATTGAAATTCAATGCTTTCTGACCAACATAATTAATTATATTTAGGGAGGATTTGGCTAGTCAAGGACATTATTGGAAAAAAAAATCAGGATATTTAACTTTGGTAAAAAATTATATCTCTTCTACAATGATACACTATTCCACACATATCTTTTAGTCTCTCATGAATAAAATATAAACAAAAAATTGTATTTGAAAAGTATATATACGTGGTCTAGAATTATCATATATATATATATATATATATATATATATATATATATATATAATATTAATGTATTTACAATTATCATAAATATAAAATGAAAGATATTGATTTAGATATAATGTAAATAATATTAATTAGATGATACAATTGAAAAAAAAATGTCATAATCTGTGGTAGGGCTGGCTTCCAAATTTATTTATAGTTATATGTTAGCTTAGTTTGTTAGCTTAGTTGGTTAAGTATACGATTTTGAGTCTTTTGTCCATGGCTCATATCTAATGCTATAATTTCAAAAAGCTATAATTTTAAAAAGGAAAATCTAATATAACCTTAAGACTAAGGGTGTATACCCGGTCACTTTCGAATCTGACCCAACCAACTCTTTGAAACCCACTTATATTTGGTTCGAGTAACGGGTTCAACAATTTGAATTCGTAGACCTGACCCGGTGATTAGTTATGTTTTTTTTAAAAAAAAAAAAAATTGTTTGGCAACCCAGCAGCCCAATAGGGTTTCATTCTTCTTCTTCTTCTTCTTCTTCTTCTTCTTCTTCTTCTTCTTCTTCTTCTTCTTCTTCTTCAGATTTTTAGCTGCCGCCACCCCACCATATTTTTCTGTTCCAGCAGCTGCGCCGTCGCCCACCTTCTTCCACATTTTATTCCACACGCAACCCCATCATTGACGTCGGTCACGCGAATAGCCGAATATAGTGACTTCTCATTTTCGTCTCTTTCCTATATTTCCAACTATGTCCACCTACTTTTCTCTTTCGATGAGTAAAAGCAAAAGATTCAATCACAATAAACAAGGAAATGAATGATTGATTCCTCTCTTCCTATTTTTTCATATGAAGCCTTGAAATATTTCTTCATATCTTTTTAGACATCTTCATTTGTTTCTGGAATGCAATTGAAGCAAACATACGATAGTTGTTTTTTCAAGGTAATTTTAGCATCTATAATGTAATTTAAGCATACATAGTACATACAATAGTTGTTTTTTCAAATAAAACAGTCAAACAAATGCAATCATTTGTGAACTTTCACTTTGAGTCTCTGATAGATTATCTTGTATATAACATGTCATTCGACCACATGCAACTGTAGTATGACATGCGGCATGAACATTGCATTCTTGATTGGAACTATTTTAGGTTCAATTTGAAATTTTCTAACTATATTATTGTATAGATTTGAGACAAACGGAACGAGTACTAGAAGTTCTTAATCAATTTGCTCCACAAGAACAAGAAGCTTAATAACAACAAGCACGAGATTTAGGCATCTCACCATTGTCGCCAATTCAAGTAAACGAGGTACCCAAAAGAAACCTAGTAAAGCCTCTTCTAGTGCTAGGTTAAATTTTAATAAGGGAAATGATACAGGTACATGTAAGTATTGTGGGAAAGTGTACGCAACAAATAGTTCTAGTAATTGAACCACTAACTTGCTTAGACATATAAATAAGTGCTTTAAAAATCCAAATAGGCAAGTTGATAAGAAACCAAAGACAATTGTTCTTGGAAATGAAAATGATGATGACCCTAATGTGTTGGTTTTAAATATGCTGAACTAGAATAATACTTGCAAAGATGGTTATTATCGATGAACTCCCTTTTAAATATGTTGAAAATGAAGGGTTCAAACAATTCATGAGTGAGGCTCAACCTAGATTTAAAATTCCTTCCCGTGTTACTGTTGCTAGAGATTGCTTGCAATTGTATTTTGATGAGAAAGAATAGTTGAAAAGTATGTTGTCTGCAAATAAACAAATGGTGTCTTTGATCACTGATATTTGGACATCGATCCAAAATATGAACTATATGTGTGTATCAAATCATTATATTGATGATGAGTGGGATTTGAAGAAGAGGATATTAAGTTTTGGTTTGATTTCCGACCACAAAGGTGAAACCATAGGGATAACTTTAGAAAATTGCATGAAAGAGTGGGGGATTAGGTCTATTTGTTTTGTTACTGTTGATAATGCAAGTGCTAACAACTTGGCTATTGCATATTTAAATAGAGGCATGACTCTTTAGAATGGTCGTACTTTATTTAATGGGGAGTACTTACATATGAGACATAGTGCATATGTATTGAACTTGATTGTCATCGGTGGCTTGAAGGAAATTGACTCATCAATCACTAAAATAAGGGCTGCATGTAAGTTTGTCAAGACTTCTCCTAGTAGGTTGGCTACTTTTAAGAAGTGTAGAGAAGCTGTGAACCTATGTTCTAAAGCTATGGTAACACTTCATGTACAAACTAGGTGAAACTCCACCTTTTTGATGTTGGATATTGCTGAATAATATGAGCATGCATTTTATCGTTTAGAACATGTTGATGTGGCATCTGTGTCTAATGGTAGGGAGATATGAAGATGTCCTAATGAAACTGATTGGGAACGTTCACGTGTCTATGTGAAGTTTTTGAAGACTTTCTATGAAGCGACTCTTTCTTTTTATGGGTCATTACATGTTACAAGCAACTCTTTTTTTTAAGCAGCTAATTGAAATTCAGAAAAAATTGACTAAATGGAAGAACAATGTCGCGGCCTAAAATTTCGAGCGTTCCTCGAATTCAATGGAGTCGCCACCAAAATTTATTTTAAAATAGGGAAAATCTTGGGAAACCCTTAAAAATAGAAAATAAAAAAAAAATGGTCTTTGAAACCAAATTTTGAGCCCAGGAGTCGATTATGCGTAGGGAAGGTATTAGCACCCTACAACATCTGTTAAAAAAAACGGTTACCTATAATTAATTGTGCAAAATTAATATTAACTTAAATATATTTATTTCATTTTATTATTAAATATGAATAACAATTATTATTAATTTTTAATATGATTTTGGAATAAATATGTGCTTAAGAAATAAAGGACAAAAAAAGAAATATTTATTAATGTGTTTGACAAGAATGTGATCTTGCTCCTACGTATCTCCCGGTGCGATGGAGAAATCAAAGCTACGTAGTTCTTTGTTAGAAAATGCGGATATGTTGATTGTTTTTTTAAAAAAATTGTTTTGTTATATATATAAATATATATATTGACGAAAAAAAAAATTTGTTTGATTTGAGTAATTATTTAAAAAATGCGAGTTTTGGGACGATCAAGTTGTACAACTCGTGTCTCAAAAACTCAAGGAGTAAAAAAGATGTCACATCTGATTTAATACTCTTAAAAAATATTTTGTATTATTTTCGGTTTAGATATAAATTTTAAAAAAACCACTAGATTGTACAATATTTATCTTAACAACTCAAATATAAAAATAATACCACATCTAATTGCACAAATTTGTAAGTCGATTTTAGATTAATTTATTAAAGATAAAAATAAAATAATAATAATAATAAATAAATAAAGAGAGTTTTAGAACAATCAAGTTGTACCTCTTGTGTTCTAACAACTCAAAGATTAAAAAGATGTCTCATCTAATTAATCTTTTTAGGAATATTTAATATTATTTTCGGTTTTATGAAATTGATATTTAGTTAGGAATGGAATTAACCCTTTAAAAAAAAAATAGAGTAAGTGGCTTTAAAAAATGGGCTGATAATTGAACAAATTTTTATTTTAGGCCCAAGTTATAACAAAACAACATCAACAAAAAAAAAAGTAAAACAAACCCTAGATCAGACTTTGGACCCAAATTATAACCAAACAAAAGGTTAGAACAAAAGCTAAAAACCCTAGTTACAGGGGCGGTCACATTACCAACCAAGAGAGGCTAGGTTGGCAGAAGCAAAGCATCAGCGGCGGCTAGAAACAAAATGGCCTGGTTCTGGATCTGCTCGATCAACGGAGCTTGGCGTCGCACTACCAACTGGAGTGGTTCCGCACATGCCGACTCGGCGACGACGGATTCGTGCCGACTCGGCGTCAGCAGCTTCGTGCCGTGCTGGGTGGTTTCGTTCATTTTTAATAGTGATCGTAAAACTCATGGAAAAATGAAGAAGAACAGATGAACGGCGACGGAGACGAAAAGGACGACATCCATAGGTTCAAATTTTTTTAGTCTTATTTTCTTATCTTTTTCAATTATAATGTTATCTTGTTTTATTTTTTACAAATCCAAACTTTGCATGGTTATTAATTATCATGTGAAGAGAGAAAATTTTTACTTTAACTCTTCTTCTTCTGCTTGTCTTTCTTTGCTACTACCTTTGCTTCTTCTTCTTCGTTTTAGGTATTATTCTGTTTTGTGTTTTTTTTCTTTTTTATGAAATTTGATAAGGTGTATTTATAGCGTTTTTTATCTGGTTAGTTGCTTTCTTGCCTTTGCTTTCGTCATTCTCCAATGATTTCCTGTTTGATGTTTAATCTGTTATACTCATTATCTGAATTTTTTCTGCATCTCTGATCTATTCACAATTTTAGCTTATGTTTGTTTTTATCTGTTGATGCTTATTTGCTGGACTTTTATTTGTGTGTAAAGGAAATAGAAGTTTTTACATTGGCAGCTTTGGGTCTTAACTTAGTTTCTGCTTCAAATTCAGCAGTTTGTCTTTTTGTTCTATATCATGTGTACAGAGGCTGAGGCAAAGAGAGTTTTACTTTTTATCATATCATCTTTTGGGCTTGTTTTGTGTCCAGGATAAAAACCTTGATGTAAGCCTAGTGCATCAGCAGCAATGAGTAGCAGCAATGAGTTAGGTAATAGACAGCAGTGAACAAACAAGGCAGCATAAACAACTTGTAATTTGATTGTAAATTGATTTGGTTTTAATTTTAATGTAATTGATTTGGTTTCATTTTAATGTAATTGATTTGGTTTCATTTTAATGTAATTTAATTTGGTTATGTAAATTGATGAGATATCATTATAATTATTCTATTTCCCTTTTTATATATTTTTTCCTTTTTTGATTTATTTTAAAAAGGTTGGACAAAATTAGGGTAATACAGCTGCCCCTATTTAATTATATTTTACTTGAAAAAATATGAAAATATGAATAACAATGGTTTTCATTTTCATGTTGTCAAGTAAAAGATAAGTAAATATAAGGACCTAAATTTTGTCCAATAACAAACGCATGAATTAAAGTGTCCTTGAAATGTTAAAGTGAGAATGATGCAATTCTTTTGAAATGTGCAAAATGATCGTCTTCAGATTGGTTCCTGATGCGTAGATCGACAAGAATGAAAGGATGATCGTCTTCGGATTGGTTACCAATGTGTAGATCGACAAAAATGAAAATGATCGTCTTCGGATTGGTTACCGATGCGTAGATCGACAAGAATGAAAGGATGATCGTCTTCAGATTGATTACCGATGCGTAGATCGACAGAAATGAAAGGATGATCGTCTTCGGATTGATTACCGATGCGTAGATCGACAGAAATAAAAGTGATCATCTTCGGATTGGTTACCGATGCGTACATCGATAAAGTGCAAGTGATCGTCTTCGGATTGATTACCGATGCGTATATCGACAGAAATGAAAGTGATCGTCTTCGGATTGGTTACCGATGCGTAGATCGACAGGAATGAAAGTATGATCGTCTTCGGATTGGTTACCGATGCGTAGATCAATAGGAATGAAAAAAAAACGTAATTGGTCCAATCTTGAAGGCAGATAAAGCGGAAGAATAAGTATATGATACTTGCAATTCGAACGATAAGGTATGAATGATTCATGCATGTGTTATGCATTGAGTATAGGTAAAGTGTCAATGAAGATGCATGGATCATGCGAGTATGCATGATTTATGTGTGTCATGCATTATAAATCAATTCTTGTTCATTTCTTTAATTCCCCGATCCTCATGCTCTTCTACGCCCCAAGATTTAATGGATGAATAAAAACAAATATTATTTCCACATGATGACTCTTCGTATCTATCGAGTGACCGTTTTTCTTTAGGCGAAGCAAAAATCCATTGTTGAAAATGATTGCTCTTCATGCACCTATACATGTTGAGGATCTATCGAGTTCTCGTTTATATACTTTTCAAGTGTCAAAATAATTAAAATATTTTTTATATTTACACATATTTCAAATTCCAAAATTTATTATCATAAAATAACATTTTTTTTTAAAAAAATACTAGAACCAACAACCACGAGATTGAATTGGCTTAGAAACAGGGTAATGTATAACATCAAATGACAAGATTGGAACATGTACATTCATTACATTGAGAATAATACAATTGAGCTAAGGGTTACAATGTAGGGATGAATGTGTTTAGGTTAAGTTGAAGGGATAACAAACGCTATTCATTCTTGTAATTTAGGCACTCCCATTGGTCAGCTTCCAAGAATAATAATTGCCCCGGTTTGTAGCGCTTGATTTTTTTTTTATCCCTAACTTTTGCATGGACTGCTCTTCCAAGTTTTCAATCCATCGGGATGTTCTAATTTTTGCCTAGATCGCCTTTTCAAGTTTTCAACCTAGCGAGCCCATTCTTGATTTGATTTTTTTTTTTAAGCATAATATTTTTTGACTGCATCTGAATTTATTGGAAGTGGAAGGTCGCCTCCATCCATTTCTGTGAGTATTAGAGCTCCCCTAGAGAAAGCTTTTTTCACAACATATGGTCCTTCGTAATTCGGGGTCCATTTTCCACGAGAATCATTTTTTATGGGTAATATTTTCTTTAACACCAAGTCCCCTTCTTGAAACTCTCGAGGACAAACTTTTTTCTCGTATGCTTTTTTGAGTCTTTTTTGATATAGTTGACCGTGGCACAGAGCTATCATTCTTTTTTCTTCTATGAGATTTAATTGGTCAAATCGTGATTGAACCCACTCAGCCTCTTCCAGTTTTGTTTCCATCATGACTCTAATCGAGGGAATTTCAACTTCAATGGGAAGTACCGCTTCCATTCCATAAACCAATGAGAAAGGAGTTGCCCCTGTTGAGGTACGAACAGAGGTTCTATAGCCATGTAACGCAAAGGGAAGCATTTCATGCCAATCTTTATATATCTCCACCATCTTTTGTATGATCTTCTTGATATTCTTATTTTCTGCTTCTACAGCCCCATTCATTTTTGGACGATATGGAGAAGAATTATGGTGCTGAATTTTGAAACTATCACACAACTCCTTCATCATTTTATTATTCAGATTGGTCGCATTGTGAGTGATTATCTTATTTGGTAAGCCATATCGACAAATCAATTCTCTTTTGATGAATCTGATAACTACACTTCTTGAAACATTGGCATAAGAAGCAGCCTCAACCTATTTTATGAAATAATCAATAGCTACTAGGATGAATCGGTGCCCATTTGAAGCCTTAGGCTCGATGAGTCCAATAACATCTATTCCCCACATTGAAAATGGCCATGGTGATGTTAAAACATTTAAAGAGGTGGGTGGTACATGGACTTTACCAGCATAGATTTGACATTTATGATATTTCTTTACGTAACTGAAGCAATCGGACTCAATGGTCAACCAATAGTAGCCAGCCCCTAGGATTTTTCTTGCCATTGCGTGTCCATTTGCATGAGTTCCGAAAGAACCTTCGTGAACCTCTTGGATGATTTTCTCCGCTTCCGCTTGATCCACACATCTGAGGAGAACCATATCATGATTTCTCTTGTAAAGCACATCACCATTTAAGAAGAAGTTCATTGACAACCTTCTTAAAGTCCTCTTGTCGTTCTCTGAAATACCCACTGGATATTCCTTGTTCTTGACATATGATTTGATATCATGAAACAATGGTTTGCCGTCAGACTCTTCTTTATCGATAAGCAATATGCTGGCTTATCTTTTCGTTGAATTTTTATGACCGGCATATCCTGACCGATGCTTATTTTGAACATTGACGACAATGTGGCCAGGGCGTCGACCAATTGGTTTCCTTCTCGAGGGATATGGTGAAAAGTGATCTTCTCAAAGTGTTCTGTCAGTTCTTTGATATGGGTATGATACGGAATCAATTTAGAATCTAGCGTTTCCCCCTCTCCTTTCGTCTGATGGATGACCAACAATTAGTCTCCATATACCTCAAGAACTTTCACCTTTGATTCAATAGCTGCTTTAATACCCATAACACATGCCTCATATTCTGCAATATTGTTTGTGCAATCAAAACACAACCTAGCAGTAAATGGAGTGAACTGGTTCTCTGGGGAAATCAAAATGGCCCCAATTCCATGCCCTAAGGCATTAGAAGCACCATCAAACACCAACGTCTATTTTTCTTTATTAGGTGACTCTTCAAATAAAGTCATTATGCCTTCATCGGGGAATTCATACTGCATCGATTGGTAATCTTTTACAGGTTGTTGGGCCAAATACTCTGCTAGGGCACTTCCTTTAGTAGCTTTTTGCGTAACGTATACCAAACCATATTCTGATAGCAACATCTGCCAACGAGCAATCCTTCCAGTAAGAGCAGGTTTCTCTAAGATGTATTTAATTGGGTCCATTTTAGACACCAACCAAGTTGTATGACATAACATGTATTGCCTCAACCGACGAGCTGCCCATGCTAATGCGCAACATGTTCGTTCAAGCAGTGAATACCTTGTTTCACAGTTGGTGAACTTTTTGCTCAAATAATAAATAGCATGTTCTTTCTTATCGGATTCGTCATGTTGCCCCAGTACACAACCCATTGATTCGTCAAGTACTGTTAAGTACATAATAAGTGGTTTCCCAGAAACAGGAGGCACTAAGATTGGAGCTTTTGACAAGTACTGCTTAATCTTTTCGAAAGCTTTTTGACAATTCTCATTCCATTCAACCTTTTGGTCTTTGCGCAACAACTTGAAAAATGGCTCGCATGTAGCGGTGAGATGCGATATGAACCTGGAAATGTAATTCAATCTACCCAAAAAGCCACAAACTTCTTTTTCCGTGCGTGGAGCGGGCATTTCTTGTATTGCTCTTACTTTATCTAGGTCCACTTCTATCCCTTTTTGACTAACGATAAAACCAAGTAACTTGCCTGATCTTACACCAAAAGTGCATTTAGCAAGGTTTAAACGGAGTCTGAACTTCCTTAGTCGCACAAACAACTTTTGAAGGTTAACAACATGGTCTTCTTCAGTCCGAGATTTGGCAATCATATCGTCCACGTAAACTTCTATTTCCTTATGCATCATGTCATGAAACAAAGTTACCATTGCTATTTGATAAGTTGGCCCAACATTCTTCAATCCAAATGGCATCACTTTATAACAAAAAGTCCCCCATTGTGTGATGAATGTAGTTTTCTCCATATCTTCGGGAGCCATCTTGATTTGATTATACCTTGAGAAACCATCCATGAAGAAGAAAAGAGAATATTGAGCAGTGCTATCTACTAGGACATCAATGTGAGGCAATGGAAAATCATCTTTAGGACTAGCTTTGTTTAAATCCCGATAATCAACGCACATTCGGTCCTTTCCATCCTTTTTTGGAACTGGGACAATCAACCCATTGAGGATATTTTGCTACTGCTAAGAAACCAGCATCAAATTGTTTCTTGACCTCTTCTCTAATTTTAAGTGACATATTAGGTCTCATCCTCCTCAATTTTTGTTTAATTGGAACACATTCTGGCTTGAGTGGTAGCTTGTGTTCAACTATGTTAGTATCTAGCCCAGGCATATCTTGGTATGACCATGCAAAGACATCCACATAATCAAATAAAAGTTTAACCAACTTTTCTCGTTCAGTTTCTTTCATAGACATACCAATTTTAATTTCTTTCTTATCATTTTCAGTCCCTAAATGGATCACTTCAACAGGTTCTTGATAGGGTTGAATTATCTTAGCTTCCTGTTCAATTAACCTTTCTAGTTCTGGGGGAGGCTCACAATCGTCTTCACAATCCTCATTAGTGTGATTAATTGGGTGTTCAAAATTACAAGAATGGGTTCTAGCGCTGCTATTTTCAACATATTCGTTTTCGACTTTGCATTAATTAAATTAAGAAGAAAAAAGGAAAAAAGAAAATATGAATAAAGATTGTCAAAAAATAAAAGAGAAAAACAAAAACTATTGGAGAATTCAAAAATGCATTTATTGATAATAAGTACGGAATTGAAATACATGCGCCCTAATTAGTTATCCTTATAGCCTTGGGCAGAGCAAAAGGAGTTAAAATACACAATTACTTTGAACATGAATGAACAAACACAGGAAACTCGATGATCTTCCAATTGTTGAGACTAGTGTTTGGAGGACAAGGGTACACCAATTTAAGGGTATCATCATCAACGTGGTCCTCTTCTTCCAAAACAGCCACATGGTCAGTACATACTATTCCAGCGCTCTTAAAGGTTTGGCAAATGTCACAAATAGAAATCTTCTTTGAATTCAGTGTCTGATTTTCAAAACGAGCCATTCTGCTTTCCATTCTTTCCTTCACAGCCTTTTCTTTGTCAGCGTTAGTAGGTACATACCCCAAACTGTACCTATCGTTCTTTTTGGGTATATCTAACAATTTTCCAAATTTAACAAAAACTCCTCCTTCCAAAATCGATTTGGTAGACTTTAAGGAGGCGGTACACAACTTTGGTTCTTTTAAAAGAGATCCTTCACCCATGAAGACAGCATTGGCGATTTCTAATGCTTGAAAGGAAGTCTCTATGGCTTCCTCCGTGTCTTCAATGTAGCCCATAGAAGATAGATGACTCACTACCATATCTTCTTCCCCAGATATTATCACCAGCTTATTGTCCACTATAAACTTTAGTTTTTGATGGAGAGTGGATGTCACTGCTCCAACAGCGTGAATCCATGGTCTCCCTAAAAGGCAACTGTATGCTGGTTTAATATCCATCACTTGGAAGGTTATTCCAAAGTTATGGGGTCCAATTTGAATCGACAGGTCAATCTCACCCACAACTTGTCTTCTGGATCCATCAAACGCTTTCACCACCAAAGCACTCGGCTTCAAACAGGCTCCCTCAACAAATAGTTTTGATAGTGTTGATTTCGGCATGACATTTAAAGATGAACCATTATCAACTAGCACTCGTGCAAGAATATGATCATGACACCTCACAGAGATGTGTAGTGCTTTATTATGCTCTATCCCCTCAGCTGGTAATTCACCATCGCTAAAACTCAAGCCGTTACTGGCGGTAATATTACCGACAACTCCATCAAACTGGTCGACAGTGATATCATGAGTAACATGAGCCTCGTTTAAAACTTTCACCAGTGCCCTTCTATGCGCTTCAGAGTTTAATAACAAAGCAAGAACAGATATCTTGTAAGGGGTTTGATTTAGTTGATCTACCACCTTATACTCACTTTGCTTGATAAACTTCAAAAATTCATTAGCTTCTTCTTCGTGCATTGTCTTTTTGCAAGTCTCTGGCCCTTTTATAGTATGATTCATAACTTCTTTCCCTTTTCCTCCATGACCCTCTTTTTCCTTAGGTTGTCTGGGGGCATATACTCGACCACTCCGAGTCATCCCACCAATCCCCGAAATGTTGGTGATATCAGTTCCTTTAGATTCACAACTATCACTAGATTGATGATTGGCCGAGTGTGAGGTAACTTCATAATTCCATGGCACCGCTTTGGTATTTAGGTAAGGAAAAAGGGTTGGTGCTTGGACAATTATTGCATTTGGCCTGCTAGAAGTTGGTTTAAGATTTTCTTTCCTAAAAAGGATTTCCAATGGTCTTTGGAAAGATCTACTATTTTCCATATACGGTTCTATGGTCAACACATGATCATCTTTCGCACATTGGTCTATCTCATATTCAATGACATTGACAAAAGTATCCCCGTGGCCCGGTAAGGGATTACTCCCTACGTTGGGACCGTCTTCCTTGAAGGTAAGCCACTTTGCGTTAATCAATTCTTACACTTTAGATTTTAAGGCTTGACAATCTTCAATGGAATGTCCTACAGCTCCAACATGGTATTCACATTTGGCGTTTGGGTTATACCACTTTGGGAATGACGGTTCCAGAGGTTTCATTGGTCTCAGGGCTACCATTGAATTCTAGAGTAGGTGAGGCAACAATTGGCTGTATGTCACGGGAATTGGGTCAAAATGGGTTATCTTCTTTTCTCGATTAACTGGTGGTTTGAATTGACTCGGGTTAGGGTTTTGGATTCGTTGGTTTTGTTGTGGAAATGCGACGGGTGATGGTTGTATCAGAGGTGGTTGATAAAAAGGTTGCCTTGAAGGGTGATATTGGGGGTATGAAGTTTGTGAAGTTGCAGCCACATATGGATAGGGAATGTAAGGAGTTTGGGGTATCGGGGGTTGGAAATTTGGGGGTCGATAAGAATTTATGGATGGAAAATAGGAGACTCTTGGGTTTACCATTACAGCGTTAGCATCTGCTTCTTTCTTTTTTATGAATCCCATCTGGGGTTTCTTCACGCCACTTGCTGCACAGATGATCTTGCCACTCCTCATCCAACTTTCTATCCTTTCTCCTATCGTGACTAGGTCGGAAAAGTTTGATGACATACTCCCAATCATCTTTTCATAAAAGGGCGACTGGAGAGTATCCATAAACATACCAACCATTTCTCTTTCGGATAAAGGAGGTTCCACTTGTGATGCCACTTCTCTCCACCGTTGTGCGTATTCTTTGAAAGTTTCATTGTCCTTTTTCAATGAATTTTGCAATTGCATCCTATTAGGGGCCATGTCAATGTTGTACCTGTATTGTTTTAAGAAGGCATCAGCCAAGTCCTTCCATGAACGAATTCGATTTCGCTCGAGATGCATATACCAACTTAACGATGCCCCACTCAAACTGTCTTGGAAAAAGTGAATGAGAAGTTTGTCGTTATGAACATGAGAAGCCATTTTTCTGCAATACATAGTCAGATGATTTTTAGGACATGTGGCGCCTTTGTATTTTTCAAACTCAGGAACCTTGAATTTTGAAGGGATAGTCACATCGGGAACCAAACACATATCAAAAGCTTCGAGACCATAGACATTATTCCCCTCAATTGCTTGTGTTCGTTCTTCTAAAACATGGAATTTCTCTTTTGATTGTGTATCATCCCCAACGTGAGGTTGTTGCCAATTCCTGTTAGCATCAAAATGGGGTATTTGGGGTGCACTATATGGAATATTTTCTGAGGGTATAGTGTTTTGGGGTGGTGTGTAGCCCATAGGAGGTGGGATTTGTGGTTGGTTTAGGCTTTGGGTGTTGATAGTTGAGTGGTTCTGGTTATTGTCCATAGGGTTGATGACTACTGGCGGAGTTTAACCATGTGGGAGACCATACATAGGAAATTGCATAGCCGCTGTACGATACTGTTGAGTAGTCGGGGTAAAGCCTGGTGGGCGAGAAGGAGTGGTTTGGTGTTCTTCATTTGTAGTTGGAGGATCCCCATCCGTATTCTCCTTCCTTGCCAAAGCCTTTATAGCTTCGAGAATTTGATCAACCTTGTCCGTCAATTGGTTAACATATGCTCTCATGACTTCTTGGTTTTGCTCAAGTTCATCCATGATATTGGAGTTCGCGCGAGTCCGATAAGGGTGTCGGGGAAACAACTTTATTGATTTTTCTTTTCTGTTTTTTTTTTTAAAAAAAAAATAAATGAATGAAATTCCAATGAGTATGTATTAAATATGAATGGAATGAAAACGAATTAATTAGTTAATTATGATAGTTGGATGTTGGGGAATCATAAGCCTTATATAAATTTTGTTTAACAAATACGAATTATATGGGATCAAAACAGCAAATCCTTCATTGATGAGAAAAGAGTACATCACATTTAAATTAAAAACTACATTGACTATGGTACTTCAATCTTCTCTTTTAATAGGACAACCAATCTCTCTTAGATGCTTTGGAATTTTTATGATTGCTTGATTAGCTAGCATCGCCAATTTTGAAAAACAGTCTTTCCAATGCCTGCCCTTATCTTCCAGCTCTTTATAGATCTCTTGATTCTTCAACTGACCTAACAACATCATAAAACGATCCTCCCAATATGTGGTTTCATCCTTTAGGTCGTTATAGATCTTTTCCTGGTAATCAATGTAATTCTTCAACTCACTATAATTCTCCATTTCTGTTTTTAGTGCATCTTGATGTTTTGAGAGTAATTCTTCAATTTCTTCTTTGTGTTGCCTCTCATTCCTTAATTGACTCTCATACTCAGCCACCATTTCTTTCAATTGTTTCTTTAAATCTTCAAACTCCTTTTTTATGTTTCTCTCAGAGCTTGCTGATTTTGTCCACAACTGCTTCCACATATAGGCCTCTTCAATAGCTACATTCTTTTTTTGTTTTCGCACATCTAACTCTTCATTTGCACCTCTCGAACAGTCTTGTATGTCAAGTTTATTTTGCTTTTCAATTCTCAACCTCTTGTTGCTTCTCTCAAGGAAATGACTCTTACAGGAGTTTTCTGATAGTAAGTTCTCGTTCTCTTGCGAGACTTTTTCTAACTTTGCTTGTAGCTCTTTTTTCTCCTCCTCAGATTTTAACAATGATGCTTTGAGTTATTCTGTTTCTTCATTGGCAACAAGGGTAGGTTCAGATATTTCCGGATCACTCGAGGGTGTGCTGTGGAAAGGTAACTTGATTTCTTGGACTCTTTTCTTTACCCATTGTTGATAGGGTTCCTTTGTGCTGCAACTTCTGCATTCGAGTACTCTTCCTTTTCTAATGATCATTTCCCAAGCTCGACATATCCTTCGCAACTTCGGTGGGTCTTCTGTACCCGTATTATGCAAAACAAAAGCTTCCAACGACTTATCATCTAGTTTCTCCAACATAGGGTAGCCAAGCTGTCTCAGAGCTACCGTCGGATTGTAATTAACACATCCTTTGGTTCCCATGAGAGGTACATTTGGGAAATCTCCGCATTGGCATATTACTTCCTCCACCCCTTGTTCTCTATGATACCATGAAACTGTGTGCCCAGTAAGGCTAACGATACTCTGAGCCCATTCACGATTACTTTTAACTCCAACATGATATCCTTTCTTGAACATATGTGTAACACCCCGATTTTTAAAAGCGTGAGTGTATTTTTTAAAAAAAAAAAAATCGATAAAAATCCCAAGTTAAATCCATAAATAAAGAAAATACTCTTGGATAAAATATTTGAGTCGTATCACCACGACAAAGGTTATCATTAATTACAACAGCGGAAATGGTTTTCAGCAAAAATCCAAAGTAAAATATACACCGACTAAAATGCTCTGTTTCAAATACACAAGTTCCCTTTTTACAACAACAACTTTGAAATAGGAAAGGGAAAATAAATAAAATTCTTGATTACAACCCTAAGCTGATCATTAATCTATCTGAGGGTGACTAGGTACTGAGAATTAACGAGTGGCAACAAGCCCCACTACTTCCGGTTACAAAACCAACCCATCGCTGTGCCACGCCTTAGATCGACCCTGTCTATCATCTGAGGGCAAAGCCCTGATTTCCACAAAATTTGTAAAGGGTCACCAACCGAAATTAACAAATACCACATAGCATTCAATCTTAAATGCACAAAATCACCTTTCGACTTCACATGCATCTAGAAAAGGTTTACATATGCTAAACATGCATAAACAAAGTTGAAAAATGAAGTTTTGGATCAAACAGCACTGTTGTATTCGAATACACCCTATGTGTAGTCGAATACACTTGCGAAAACAGCAGAAAACAGCAAAAACAACACTGACAACACTACTGTATTCAAATACAGCCTGTCTGTATTCAAATACAAAATTCCATTCAACTGTATTCGAATACAGCACCTTGTGTAGTCGAATACACTTCAAAAAAATCAAGTTAGTAGCTAATTTAATCATCTGTATTCGACTACAACACAGGTGTAGTCGACTACACCTGTCAAAACAGCAGAAAATCAGTTTTTAACCCTTTCAAAAACATTCCAACACTTTCAACACCAATTCAATCAATCCCAAACACCAACACAACACAAATCACTCATAACAATCAAGTACGCATATACAAACATCATCACATGTCAAACATGACTCACGTGCCAAGCACCCTAATGCAATGCGTATATGCCAATGCACATGATTCCGGAATATCAACAAAACCCTCCTCGAAGGGGCGTAAATCATAATTGTACAGCCTCTCACCGACTAGTACTAATTACCAAGGTGCAGTCTCTCACAGGCTAGCACGATTTACTAATGTGCAACCTCTCACAGGTTAGCACGACGCGATAATCCATGTAAGGGTAAGATGAACCATCCAATCACGTGGAATCATCCCCTATACGGATAAGATGAACCATCCAATCACGTGGAATCATCCCGTGGCCCATCCGGTCACCACTATCACCGACGCGATAATCCCCGTAAGGATAAGATGAACCATCCAATCACGTGGAATCATCTCGTGGCCCATCCGATCGCCACTATCACTACTATGAAATGCATGAGCATACTCTGACTCTCGACACCACAATCATTAAGTAAATGCAGCTATTAAAAGATTCCCCATTTTTAATGCTCATTTAACACTAATGATTATTAAATTTAACACAGAGCATACTCAATGCATACAATCCTCAAATCACATGAAATTGAATTCACAAATCATATTGAATTCAAATCACCACATACACAATCTCATCAATTCATACCAAATCAAAATACACACATAATTTGCATTTATTCAAATTCCCACATCTCGAAACATAAAGCAAATATCCACATTCCTAAAGTTACCCATAAACACATCAATCATACAAAGTAAAAATAACCATCACCCACACCTCAAAACTCATTAAATTCAATTTCACCATTTACCCACAAAATGCATTAACTTCATTTCTCACAACAATACACCTTAACCCATCAAATTTATTTTCCAAAATTTTCAATCATAACACTCCAAATCAAAACTCAAAATTGTTAAACATAAACCACCAAATTTCTTTTCCATAACTCACATAAATCCCATTAAATTCCTTTTCCCCAAATTCACACATAAACCCCATCAAAATCAAACCCCACAAATACACATATAGAGTCCTATTTGCAAGCTAAAAATTTGGAAGGAGCCCTTACCTCGACGGTAGCTCGAACGGCCGATTACGGCACTGCGATAAAATTCCGATAAAATTCCCGCTTCGCACAGAGTTGCAAAAATTTGTTCCCAAGCACCGCAACGTGATCAAGATCAACTTTCTCTACAGTCGCGTCGCGAGATAAAGCTTGGATATGGGTGATATTTGAGGTTTTATTTTTGGTGGTTTTGGAAAACCACCCACACTTGGTTTTCTTTATTTTCAAAACAGAAAAGAAAGAAAGAAAGAAGAAGGAGGGACGAACTCGCGAGCGCAGGGAGGAAATGTTTTTTTTTTGTTTCGCTCTATATACATATTACTTAATAAATATATATATATATATATATATATATATATATATTATTAACATACCAAACAATATATATATATATAAATATATATATTAAATCAAACCAACCAAAACAAACACTCTCACACACACCCCAACAATTTTGATAAAAATATTCATTCTCATTGCAACTCAATTGACAGGTAAAATTTTCTGCAGCTATAGATATTTTTAACAAGATTGTCCGATAATAAATTTTCCGCAACGTAATTAAATTATTTCTCGCCAAATAATTTAAAACGGGACCCACAAAATGTTTATGGCATTTTAACATCCAAAATACCAATTAAACTTGCTAAAAAGTCTCATAATTCAACAGGAAAGCACCCGAAAATACAAAAAGTACATTTTAAAATTAAGGGTATTACAATATGGGACACGAACCAAGTATACAGCACTGGAACACAACACAAAATTGTTCCCCCTTTCTTCTCATGTCGCATATGCAGAGAATAATATACATCAGCAAGAACCGCGGGAACTGGATTTTGTTTATTTTTGTTAAAAGCTAAGAAGACATTGATGGCAGCAAAATCTACAAAATTATCAAGGTTTGGGAATAAAACAATACCATAGATAATTAGAGCCAAAATATCTATAAAAGTACTCCATTCTTTTTTAGCAGCTAAATCTTGACACTTTTGCTCTAGATATTTTCTTGAAAAACCATGAATAGCTCCTTTTTCTCTTTTGCACTTGCCAACTCTCTTATGTCGATTTTCAACACTTCAGCAATTGTGCCCAAATTCGGTGGTTGCCCAATATATCGATAAGGATTTTCTTTCACTAAAGAGTAACCCAATATTCGTTCAAATTCCTCTAATGTCGGGGCCAACTGAAAGTCTTGAAACGTGAAACATCTTAAAAGAGGGTCGTAATACTGAGCCAATGCCATGAGTGCCCCTATTTGCACATTTACTGCCAAGAGATTTAGGATCTTCCCATGTTTGTGAAAGAAACTATCACGTTGTATAGTTTTCATTTGATTGCTAATGTCTCTTAAACTTTTCAAATCAGGTTGCTTAAACTTTAAAAGTAAATTTTTTCTTTTTTCCGATTCCATTGTCCACTTTAATTTAACACGACTAAGATCATTATGATTCCCAAACAATCCTGAAAATTGATGCAAAATGCCAATTTATTTTTCAAAAGAAACAATGTCATGAGAAATGAATGCAATTATGTAGAATGACTGTTGTGAATATATAAAGTTTGGATGAATGTATGAGGTATTGTTTCTTAAATTGATATTCTTATGGGAAAAGGGTCTATTAGCTTATGTAGTGAAAATCTCACAAGGGTGACTCTATAGTTCTAAACACGGTTCCTAGAGCCAATAATCCTATATTGGAATATTGTCAACAACAATAGGTAAACTATTTGGAGTGACAATATCCTCAACAAGATCGAACTCTAGGTGAGATCTTCATGCTAACCAAACAGGATGTACATCCAGAAGGCTCGCACTACACAATCTCGAAACTAAACTTAAGTTTTGTTCAAACCCGGGTATAGGATTCCACTCATAAGTGTGTGTCTTTGTAAAAGTGTAGGGTGTGGAATAAGTGTAATTCAATAGTTCCACAATGCTAATAAAACATATATACATATACAAAATAAATAAATAAATAAATAAGTAACTAAATAAATAAATAAAAATGACATACTAACTTAAAAGAGTATTATACTATCAGCTAATACTTAATAAGAGATGATAAAACATAAAGTAAAAGAAAAATGAAAAACAAACAAATATAGAATAGGTTAAAAATTATCTAAATGTCCCCAGTGGAGTCGCCAGCTGTCGCGGCCTAAAATTTCGAGCGTTTCTCGAATTCAATTGAGTCGCCACCAAAATTTATTTTAAAATAGGAAAAAATTTGGGAAACCCTTAAAAATAGAAAAAAAAATGGTATTTGAAACCAAATTTTGAGCTCGGGAGTCGATTATGCGTATGGAAGGTATTAACACCCTACAACATCCGTTAAAAAAAACGGTTACCTATAATTAATTGTGCAAAATTAATATTAACTTAAATATATTTATTTCATTTTATTATTAAATATGAATAACAATTATTATTAATTTTTAATATGATTTTGGAATAAATATGTGCTTAAGAAATAAAGGACAAAAAAAGAAATATTTATTAATGTGTTTGACAACAATGTGATCTTGCTCCTACGTATCTCCCGGTGCGATGGAGAAATCAAAGCTACGTAGTTCTTTGTTAGAAAATGCGGATATGTTGATTGTTTTTAAAAAATAATTGTTTTGTTATATATATATATATATATATATATATATATTGACGAAAAAAAGAGTTTGTTTGATTTGAGTAATTATTTAAAAAATGCGAGTTTTGGGACGATCAAGTTGTACAACTCGTGTCTCAAAAACTCAAGGAGTAAAAAAGATGTCACATCTGATTTAATCCTCTTAAAAAATATTTTGTATTATTTTTCGGTTTAGATATAAATTTAAAAAAACCACTAGATTGTACAATATTTATCTTAACAACTCAAATATAAAAATAATACCACATCTAATTGCACAAATTTGTAAGTCGATTTTAGATTAATTTATTAAAGATAAAAATAAAATAATAATAATAATAATAATAATAAATAAAGAGAGTTTTAGAACAATCAAGTTGTACCACTTGTGTTCTAACAACTCAAAGATTAAAAAGATGTCTCATCTAATTAATCTTTTTAGGAATATTTAATATTATTTTCGGTTTTATGAAATTGATATTTAGTTAGGAATGGAATTAACCCTTTAAAAAAAAAATAGAGTAAGTGGCTTTAAAAAATGGGCTGATAATTGAACAGATTTTTATTTTCGGCCTAAGTTATAACAAAACAACAACAACAAAAAAAAAGTAAAACAAACCCTAGATCAGACTTTGGACCCAAATTATAACCAAACAAAAGGTTAGAACAAAAGCTAAAAACCCTAGTTACAGGGGCGACCACATTACCAACCAAGAGAGGCTAGGTTGGCAGAAGCAAAGCATCAGCGGCGGCTGGAAACAAAATGGCCTGGTTCCGGATCTGCTCGATCAACAGAGCTTCGCGTCGCACTGCCAACTGGAGTGGTTCCGCACATGCCGACTCGGCGACGGCGGATTCGTGCCGACTCGGCGTCAGCGGCTTCGTGCCGTGCTGGGTGGTTTCGTTCATTTTTAATAGTGATCGTAAAACTCATGGAAAAATGAAGAAGAACAGATGAACGACGACGGAGACGGAAAGGACGACATCCACAGGTTTGAATTTTTTTAGTCTTATTTTCTTATCTTTTTCAATTATAATGTTATCTTGTTTTCTTTTTTAGAAATCCAAACTTTGCATGTTTATTAATTATCATGTGAAGAGAGAAATTTTTTACCTTAACTCTTCTTCTTCTGCTTGTCTTTCTTTGCTACTGCCTTTGCTTCTTCTTCTTTGTTTTAGGTATTTTTCTATTTTGTGTTTTTTTTTCTTTTTTTTTTGAAATTTGATAAGGTGTATTTATAGCGTTTTTTATCTGTTTAGTTGCTTTCTTGCCTTTGCTTTCGTCCTTCTCCAATGATTTTCTGTTTGATGTTAAATCTGTTTTACTCATTATCTGAATTTTTTCTGCATCTCTGATCTATTCACAATTTTAGCTTATGTTTGTTTTTATCTGTTGATGCTTATTTGCTGGACTTTTATTTGTGTGTAAAGGAAATAGAGCTGGTTTGCTGGGTAAAAACTTTTTTATATTGGCAGCTTTGGGTCTTAGCTTAGTTTCTGCTTTAAACTCAGCAGTTTGTCTTTTTGTTCTATATCATGTGTACAGAGGCTGAGGCAAAAATAGTTTGACTTTTTATCATATCATCTTTTGGGCTTGTTTTGTGTCCAGGACAAAAACCTTGATGTAAGCCTAGTGCATCAGCAAGGCAATGCATCAGCAGCAATGAGTAGCAGCAATGAGTCAGGTAACAGGCAGCAGTGAACAAACAAGGCAGCATAAACAACTTGTAATTTGATTGTAAATTGATTTGGTTTTAATTTTAATGTAATTGATTTGGTTTCATTTTAATGTAATTGATTTGGTTTCATTTTAATGTAATTGATTTGGTTTCATTTTAATGTAATTTAATTTGGTTATGTAAATTGATGAGATATCATTATAATTATTCTATTTCCCTTTTTATATATTTTTTCCTTTTTTGATTTATTTTAAAAAGGTTGGACAAAATTAGGGTAATACAAACAAAGAGGATGTTGTTTTGAAAAAGATGGCTGTAAATATGCAAGTAAAATTCAACAAATATTAGGATAATGGTGAGATAAATTTTCTTTTGTTTGCTGTTGTTTTTCTTAATCCCTGTTATAAGCTTGAGTATATTGAGTTTTGTTTTAAAAGATTGTATGGCACTGATAAGTCCGATGATATGATGGAAAAACTAAAAATCTCATCGGTAAATTGATTGAACACTATATTGTTTTGTATCTCATTACTAATGAAGCTATGGATTCTAGTACCTCGAATCGCAACATGCACTCACAGTCTAACATTGAAAAGGGGGATGAGGATGATTATGAATATTTGTTTAGATTGAACATGAAGAAAACACAAGGTGAGTTGCAAAAAAAAAAGTGAGTTGGATAGGTATTCAGAGGATGGTGTTGAAGAGGACTTCTTACATTTGACATTCTTAAATGGTGGAAAGGAAAAACAAATAAATACCATGTTCTTTCTCACATAACTAGAGATATTTTGACTATTCCAGTGTCTATTGTATCTGAGTTGGTGTTTAGTACAAGAGGTCAAATCCTCGATTCATTTCGTAGTTCGTTAAATGCCACTACTGTTGAAGGTTTGATTTGTATCCAAAATTGGATCAAATCTCCTAAGAAAATTGATTTAGCAGCTGAGTTTGTTGAAGTACAAAAGATTAAATCAGGTACAAATGTTTTATTTTAACTTTCAAATTGATTTTCCTTTATTTTTGTTTTTCTTTTAATCATTTGGTGTGCTAATGAGATTGTGTGTTGTATTTAAAATTTTAGAGTTGTCTGAATTAGTTTCAATTGATGTTGGGGTGACTGTTGCTGAGCTTAACACAATCACTACTACATCTTAAGGTACTTGATATTGCTTTGTTTCATGAATATTTTACTTATTTATTATTTCTCCTTCTTTATCTCCTTACTTTTATTATTGATATTTGTTTTTGCAGATTCCCAATTGTCCCCTTCCATAATTTGAGCAACTTGTTAAGTGCTTGGATTTGAAGTTGACATTGCTTAGAATTGATGAATTTTTCATATTTTATTGATTTATTGTTGGCTTTACCTATGTATTTGAAGCTTGTTGAATTTATTTATGTATTTGAAGATTTTTGAATTTTTTTTTGTGAGAGGTTGTTGGCTTTTTTTAAAGAATTGAATGGTGTGGTTGAAATTTTATGGTTTTTGAGACATTTAAGTATTAAATATATTTTTATTCAATTAAATTATTATTGTTGTTACTTATGTTTCTCCCATAAAATAAAATACAAGTTACTATTTATGTATAACCTGCCAACCCAACCCAACCCGTTTTTGATCGATTTGGTTCGGGTTAAATGAAAAAAATAAGAATTTAGAGCTCAACCCAACCCAAAGATAATCGATCGGGTCAGATTTTGTCAAAACCAGTCAAATCCAACCAGCATATACCCGTACTTAAGACATCTAAACTCCACTACTCTTACCAATCCACCCCTTATTAGTTATTTGACACATCATCAAAATCATGGCTATTGTTGTCCATTTTGATATTATTTATGTTCAACAAAAGTCTTGACTCTGAGGACATTTGTTAGATAACAAATTTGAAGTCACATTGAAGTAAGAAAGAGAAAGAAGTCTAAAAATTAAATGCATTATCATTATGGACTTAGCGTAAATTTCCTAAGTTAAAACACTCGAAAACTACACTCACTGCAAAAATAAGTTGAGATAGTGGGGATCATATTTAGGACTTTTTAACCCTAGGAGATTTGCTAATGCCTTTTAGCCCTCACTATGTAACTATGTTGAATTTTTGAGGGTTGCAACCCTAACTAAATAGTCAAGTTATTTTGCTAGGACCAAAGCCCTAAGAAAATATAGACATTTGGATTTTGTGAGGGTCATAGCTCTAAGTGATGCTACATTAAAATTTTGCTAGGGCTAAAGCCCTCAAATAAAAAAGGGTGAAATTTTTTTTATTCAAAACTTCACATTACTTAGGGTTAAACCCCTAAGTAATGTACTTTCACATTGACCGATGGTTAAAGCCATCACTGATTGACATGAAAAACAAATTTTAGAGAACTAAAGATGTCACTGATTAACTCATAAAATTTCCTATGACTAAAGTCCTCACTCACGCTCCTTCTCTTTTCATTACTACTTCTTCCTCCTCCTTCTCCTCTCTTCTCTTCTCTTTTGTTCTTTTCGTTCTTTCTTCCTCATTTCCAAGTTCTTCTCTTCTTCTTCCTTTGTCTTTTATTTTCTTCTTCCTTCTCTTTTATTCTTTGATAATTTACGAGCACCATAGTCTACACATCTTCTCTATTTTCTTAATTTTCATGTTGTTCTTGGTATATAATTTTGTTTTTGTTTTTGTTTTATTTATATTATGTTGTTTTTTGTTATTGTATTTCGAAATGTATATTAATAATGTTATGTGTGAAATGTGATTTGTATGTTATTTTTTTCTTATTGATTTATGTTATGTTTCATATTGTAAAATGTATTTGATATGAAAATTAAAATTTTAGATGTTTGATTTTGATTTTTTTTTAATTTAAACTTGTTCTAAAAATTGTATATTGTATTTATTGGGAATTTTTTACAAACATATAATAATTGTTGATTATTTTTGGTTAAATAATATTTTTTGAATTTATTGAACACATTTTTTTAAATTTAAAATATGCTAGTACATTTATTGTGTATTTTTTGAAAATGTTTTAGTTTGTATATTTAATAATATTTTATTAAATATTTGTGCGTTTTTTGTATATATGTTATTTAAAGTTGTATAATTAAATTTAAATGAATTTTTTATATTTTTTAATTAATAAAATTAAATAATGCAATTATTTAAATATGAATTTAAAATAAAATCAAATTTTTTTATTTTTTTATGGGATCATTTCCGAGAGCCTTAGCTTAAAAAATGACATGTCACATGAGTTTTGTGAGGATTTAGCCGTAGGAAATTGAGTAATAGGTAAGGATAGTGAGAGCCATAGCCCTAAATGTTTTGAAAATTTAAATCATTGAAGATTGTAGCCTTAGAGGTATATTGCGAGTGCCACAATCCTAGGTTGTTTATGAGGGTTTTGGCCCTAAGTATGGTTCTGTTTTTTTTTTCTTCTTAAAAAATGACATTTTGCGAGGGCTTTTGCTTTTAGTATTCCTTTCTGATCAGTGTTATAGTTAGGACCCTTTGACCCCATAAATGGTGTGTTTTTTTAAGCATTTTTTAGGGTTTTTGGCCCTAGTAAAATGACAAATTTCTTGTAGTGACATTGACACGGTGACAAACGCAAAGTATTTGTGTCAAATGGTAAGTGTTCGATGAAAACTTGAAGGTGCTAACGAAACTAACAGTTACATGAAGACGTGTCATGGATGAAAAATATAATTTTAAAGCGTTAGTTGTTTCCCTTTTATACAAATAGCCATTGAATACTTTGTAATTAGGGTAACTTGATTCCAACAATCCAAGGAAAAAAATTTGGAGTTTTAAGTATGTTCTTAAATCTCTATCGATTACTTTTTATCAAATTAGTTCAAGCATTTTATTTCCGGTTGTTTATCTTTTAAGCAAATTCTTTTTCTTGCAGCTTACGATTCATGCAAGTTTAATTTCTGATCGTTTTTAAAATGTGTTTACTCTTCTGTCAAGTTTATTTAAATTCATTTAATTACTTCTCATTTCAATTCTAACATTTTGTATTTAAAACTATTTTCTTTTTTGCCTTTTTTGTTTCGTTCCATGCACATTGAAATAATTTTATTTGAGATATGTCAGATGTAGTTATGTTTTCTATTTTGCACACGTTTTTCATCAAATCCATGTCATTTAGTTCATATTCATTCATTGACCATAATTTTTTTCAAGTTTCTCTAAGAGAGCTTTGACATGATTTTGAATAGTTGTCTCGTTTGGTAACATGACATAAATTCTTACACCTGAATCAATCTGTCGTATAAACCTTATAAACAATGCCGACACAAGGGTAAGGACACTAAAGTAAGCGCTATGCCTTCCTCAAAAACAAAATTTTTTACTTAATAAAAAGACCTCAAATATTTTTTTATTTAATAAAAAGGCCTCACATTTTTATATTCTTAAAACTAAAACTGATAAAATCTTATATAAATTAAATAAAATATTTTGTTTTTGTTGAAAATTATTTAATACTCTCCTTAGTACATGTAAATTAGCTAATGAAGGTAGTAGCGATGAGAGAAATATTAGTTATAAATTGAGAAATCATGAGACAAGTAGTGAACATATTGCTTATTGGAGTGGTACAACGCATACACACTATTCGCTTCTTCAACTAAAAGATGGAAAACATTATGAGTTTTTGATGTTGTTGTAGAACAGTTGAAACGTCTTATTTTATTTTTTGAAAAATATAGAGAAAATAGATTTGAAAATACCACTTTTAAAGAAACTTTCTACAGTTATTAAATAAAATATTAATAATTTATTTATTAACTTTTGAAAAGGTCTCGTCTAATAGTTTTGCTTTAGACCTCGTAACGTGTTGGACGGACTCTGTTTATAAATTATTTATAGATATGTTGAAGCTTATATTTTAACTTGATAGAACTCACACTAAATATTTTTTGTTAATGTTTCTTATAGTTTCTCTATCACAACCAAAACCAACATTGACACTTGGTCAGTTAGAATGTACCGATTGTTTGTAGTATTATAATATACTCCGTCTGTTTCACAATAAGTGTCATTTAAAAAAAAATCTTAAAAAAAATATTATTAATAATTTTTTATGCAACTTTAATTATTTTTTTTTATACTACTATTGAATTAGTATTATATACACAACGTTTAAAACATTATTATACTTAAAAAATCCACCAATTATTAAGATAAATAGTTTGATAAAATAATTTATTTATTTGTTCTAACTAGTGCATCTTTTAATATGTGCGAAAATGTTAAAAGACATTCACGAATAAAAAAAACCAAAAATTAATGAGGATAAAGCTCATTCTTTAGTGTTACGATGTTAATGTGAAATACACGATCAAAATAGAAAATTAATATTTATTATTAAAATGAGTATGTACATAAATTATTTTATATTACCTAACAAAAGTCAATCACTACTTAGTACAGTCAGTTGACTTAAAGGATACAATTTTCTTTTGGAGGTCAAAGCCAATCAAAAAGTTATGTTGGACTAAGTTACCAAAAATTGTAGTTTAAGAATTTCCAAATGTTGTAAAAGCGAAGCACACAACCTCATGATTAATTGGAATAAAGATGTTAAAAGCATTCAATGGGAGATTTGCGCCACTAAAATGTACAGTGAGGTGTTTGGCAAAAAAGTAAGTGGTAAGGTTGCATCAATTCCTGTATTTGAATGAGGTGTGATTTCAAAGTAATAGAATGGTGATCTTGACATTGTTGTAGTGACTAATTAGAATGTATAAACTACTGCAAGTTATTATGTGAATATTTATGACTAGTTGGAAAATTCTAAGAGGTATTTATAGAACTTAAAATTCAATATATATTATTACTATAAAGGTTAGTAGTGCTATTTTAATTAATAAAAATTTTCCCGTTTTTAAATAAACATTATGAAATACTATAATTAAATATTAAAGATGTTAAAATAATTGTTATTCAACATCATTAAATTTAATTTAACAAATATAAACTAATACAATTAAATAGTATATTTAAAAAATATAATGTATAAATAGATTATACAAGATTTTTATCATAGTTGATTAGTTTTTTTTATTTATAATAATCGTATTTCATTTACTATGTATTACATTTTTTTACCAAAATTTATTATGTGTTATAACTGTTAGCGTTCAAGCTATTCTAACTCAAGTGCAAGAAAGATAGAATCAATATAGAATGGAATATGATTGTAGGACTTGTTTATTAACTGAATGGAATGAGTTATTTATACATGACTCATTCTAAAAGTCCTCTAGTTAACTAACTAACTAATTGAGAAATTAGTTAGTTAGTTATTACAACTAACATAATAACTTGAATTATACAAACAGAAAACAAAGATCAATCTTTGTTTTCTAACACTGAAACGAAGATCGATCTTCGTTTCTAACACTTTCCCTTAATTCAAGTTTCTCAGTGATTTTACATTGAGTAATCTCCTTAATTCTTCAAATCTACTTGTCCTCAAGGCCTTAGTCATGATTGTTAAGACAAACTCTCAAATAAAGTTTTGATGAAAATAAACAAAGTTTTAATTAAGAATATTAATTATGATTCTAAATGTTATGTTAATTTAATCTGTGCTCTTGAGTGTTTTTATTAAAGATAGGAACCAAGCAAAGCAAAGAAATCAGAACAAAAACAAATAAAACAGTCATGATCATAAACTGCACAAAACAGAGAAAGATCAGCAGAATCAAGAATGATTGTCACAACCACTTCACCAATCTTTCTCCAACTCTTTTACATTGATTCTGCCTTAATTCTTTATATCAATTTCATCATTACATGGCAAGGAACATATATGAATCATGTTTATCCAAAACGGTTCTCGAATCACTAAGATAAATCATCATGAATCTAAGCATGTCAAAAACGGACTGCAACTTTCTCCAGTCTGGAACTGTCAAGAAAGTTGAACAAAATTGAACGTCAAGATTGGTTATAAGTCCTCAGCGTATCCAGAAGACTATCAGACCAGATTGATCATCTTTCTCCACCTCTAATCAACGTTCTCCGTTTCTGAAGAAAAACAATCTCTGTTTCTGCAGAAGAGGACTTCTCAGTTCTGCAGAAAATTATTCACTCATTTCCAATCAGTTTTGGATCAAATCAAGTGTCCAAACCAAAGCCCAGTTATCATCAAGTATTATCAAAAGCTTAATAGGTCATTAAGCGCGCAAGAAGCTGGTGCAAAATTAAGTAAAACAGCCCAAACAGCAAAGCCCAAAACTGTCACATGAATGGTGCATTTTTGTCAACAGATTTATTGCTTCTGTCAGAAGAAAAACAGAGCACTACCAACGGCTCTTTCTGACCAGAATTAATTGCTCAAATCATCTATAAAAGGAAGGCAAATTCGCAAGCATCATTCAGATCTTCAAGTGCCAAGTATTCTCACTAAATCATATTCACTTGCATTCTTGAAGCTATCTCATTCACAAAAGAAATCAGGCTAAACCCATTACATACTTCCAGTTTATTCTACTGAGTTCCTTTTTGTTCTGAATCTATTCTCAAACAAGAGTTGAGCATAATTAGATTCAATAAAATCCTTTAAATCATTATTGGATAAACTCATAACTATAAGGATTGTTTATAGTTTGAGAGTGATTAAAAGAGTTAACTATAAAATCCTAACAGACTAGTTAGGTGACTTGATTGAATCCTTTCTAGGTGGAAAGGAAGTGTGGTTACAGATCAAGGTTGATCTTTAACTGTGATTGTTCTCCGTTCTTTGAACACTTAGTGAAAATCTCATAGTTGTGAGAACTGGACGTAGCCCACATTGGGTGAACCAGGATATATCTTTGTGTGGTATCTCTTCCTTATCTTTATTTACATTCAGTTATTGTTATTGTCAAAATTAAATAGAGAAACTAAACTGTGATTTTAACTAATCAAGAACGTTCTGCGTTTTCTGTTTTAAAACCAAGAACGTTCTCCGTTTCTGTTTTCATAACCAAGATCATTCTTGAGTTGTGTTCTTAAGATTTTAACAGGAAATTTTAAATAGGCAAGATTACAATTCAAACCCCCTTCCTTGTAACTTGACATAGCTACTTCAATTGGCATCAGAGCCAGGTCTCTAAAAAGAACACTTTAACCAAGTGCTAGAGAAAAAGATCTAGAAGAAAAAATGTCAAAAGCAAAATACATTGTTGAAGGAGGATCCTCAAACAGGCCACCATATTTTGATGGAACTGATTACTACTTTTGGAAAAACAAGATGCAGCTGTTTCTAAAGTCTCAAGACACAGGAATGTGGCGCATCATTATAGATGGAGATTTCATTCCAAGAGCTAATCAAAATGATTCAAACTCTGCCAAAAAGGAAGAAATCGACTGGACATCTGAAGACAAAACTAAGGTACTCTTAAACTCTAAAGCTCAATTATTCTTATCGTGCGTTTTGAGCAGGGAAGAAAGCGAAAGAGTCGATGAATGCACAACTGCTAAAGAAATTTGGGATACATTGCAAATTCATCATGAAGGAACAAACCATGTCAAAGAAACAAGAATAGACATCGACATAAGAAAATTCGAGCTGTTCGAAATGAATGAAGGAGAAACCATTGATGAAATGTATTCAAGGTTCACAACTATAGTGAATGAAATGCGATCCTTGGGAAAATCTTACTCAGTACAAGATAGAGTAAGGAAGATCATGAGATGTCTTCCAGTCATATGGAGACCAATGGTAACAGCCATAAGCCAAGCCAATAATCTTGAAGTACTAGCACTAGAAGAGCTAATTGGAACCTTAAAAGCACATGAGGTATTACTATAAGAAGATAAACCTGTCAAGAAAGGAAAAGCAATAGCCTTAAAAGCATCTCAAGAAAGCATGCTTGACCAAACAGAGGAAGAACCAGAAAAAAAAATTCAAGAAGATGGTGATGAAGAAATAGCTTTTCTCACTAAAAGAATTCAAAGAATAATGAGAAGGAGAGATCAAATGAAGAAGGGATTCCCAAACAGAATAGAAAATCCTAAAACAGAACTAGAAAAAAGCCAAATTACATGTTTTGGATGTAATAAGCTGGGACATTACAAATCTGAGTGTCCTCTGAACAAAAGAACACAAAACAGATTTTCTTTCAAAAAGAAATCAATGATGGCCACATGGGATAACTCAGATGAATCTGATGAGGAAGAAGATGAAGAAGCTAACATTTGCTTAATGGCAAACACTAAAGAAAATGAGGTAACAAATTCTGAATCCTGCATTTTGTGTGAACAAATGGAAAAAGAACTTGACAACTTATTAAATGATTCAAACTTACTCATTCAAAAGTGTAGTTCCTTAAAAGAAAAATTTTATAAAGAAAAGGAAGAAAAAGAAAAAACTCAGGTTCTGAATAATAAGCTAAAGGAAATCATTCAAAATCTGAAAGAATCTCAAACCAAAAACTTTCACACTGAAAATCAAGAAAGTCAAGAACATTCTACACTTCAAAAGGAGAACGTTCTCCTTAAATCTGAAGTTCAACTTTTTATAAATGATCTGTTAAACTTTATTAAAGCTACTGGAACATTTCAAACTATCATGGGATCTCAAGTTGGAATATTTGATAAAGCTGGTCTTGGTTTTAATCAAACTCAGAAAACCAAAATGTATGAAAACTTTTTTATTCCAGAAAGAAGAGAAAATAAATGCAAGATCAAATGTTCATATTGCAGTAAAATTGGACACCTTGAATTTGCATGTTATTTTAAGAAAAGAGATGAGAAAATCAAGAGCAAACAGAGAAAAGAACAATCTGAAACAAAAACTGTTTTTTCTCAGAAAAAACAAGAACGTTCTCTAGATAAAACAGAAAACGGAGAAAGTTCTGAAAATCTGCCAAAACCAGTTAAAAAATCTTTTCATAAACAAATAATTAAATATTCTTCATGTTCTAAGATTGGACATTCTGAATCTACATGTCATAATACCAGAAAATCAAAATTTAGAACTAATCCACAAGGACTCAAGACAGAATGGGTACCAAAAGTTAATAAAACCAAAACTGCAGGTTGGTTCTCAAGGTGTCAAGAAAAAGCCATGGTTCTTGGACAGTGACTGTTCAAGACACATGACAGGTGATAAAAATTGCTTCATGTCCTTTAACAAGAAAGATGGAGGGTCTGTCACTTTGGGAAACGACAATCAAGCTCGAATCAAAGGTAAAAGGACAATTGGTAAGAAAAACTCTGCTCAAATAACTGATGTTCAATATGTTGAAGGTCTGAAACATAATCTCTTAAGCATAAGTCAACTTTGTGACTATGGCTGTGAAGTTATTTTCAAACCCAACATATGTGAAATCATAAAAACAAAATCTGGTGAAAAACTGTTTTCTGGAACCAGAAAGAAAAACCTTTATGTATTATATCTTGAAGAACTGCCTGATGAATCCTGCTTCATATCTATTGATAAAGACAAATGGATCTGGCATAAAAGGGCAGGGCATGTCAGCATGAAAACCATTTCCAAAATTTCAAAATTAGAACTTGTCAGAGGCTTACCAAAACTGAATTTTGAAAAAGACAAAATATGTGAAGCCTGTGTCAAAGGAAAGCAAGTTAAAAGCAGCTTTCATTCAAAAGACTTTATTTCCACAAACAGAATTCTTGAATTACTTTACATAGACTTATTTGGTCCTGTCAAAACAACCAGTTTAGGAGGAATGAAATATGGTTTTGTTATTGTTGATGACTTCTCTCGATACACTTGGGTACTATTTTTAAAACAAAAGATGATGCTTTTGAAGCTTTTAAAATCTTTTGTAAAAAGGTACAAAATGAAAAAGAATCCAACATCATCTCTATAAGAAGTGATCATGGAGGAGAATTCATAAATGTCCCTTTCAAAAACTTTCTTGATGAACTTGGCATTTCTCACAATTTTTCTTGTGCAAGAACTCCTCAACAAAATGGAGTTGTTGAAAGAAAAAATAGAACCTTACAAGAAATGGCAAGAACAATCTCTCAAACAGTTTCCATTCTCTCAAACTGTTGTCTCTTTCCAAATTCTTTTTTCATCTCTCTCTCTCTCTGTATCAAAAATGGCTCGAACAAAGCAATATGCTCGCAAAAATGCAAGCACTGACACTCCATCACCATCATCATCTTTTTCACCAGTATACGAACGTTCACCTTCACCTCCACCCAGGCCAACTCCTCCACACCATTCATCTGACTCCTCTTTTTCTGACTATCTTTCTTCGTCTCCTAAGTCCAACCCTAACACCTCCATTCCTGAACCTGTATCCTCTGTTCTTCCTCCTCTTCATTCCTGTCAAACCCCAAATTTTACTCAAGTTCCTCCTCATTTAAGAACATCCTTTTCTAAACCCACACCACCACCACAAAAATTTGTCAATCCTCCAGCACCTAAAAGGCGCTCAATGAGAATTCTGGCAGGAATTGGGACCTCAAGGACCCTAATCACTAAACCTGCCTACTTCATCATCTCAGACACTGAGTCAGATGAATCATCTGATACTCCTCCTCCTTCAACAAAACCTGTCACTCCACCAAAATCCTCTTTTTCGTCTCAGACTCCTCAATCAAAAACCTCAATACCGACCCCATCAAAATCATCCTTTTCTGAAGTCTCTCAATCTACTCCTCCAAACCAAAAACGGAGACTAATGATTGAATTTTTCTCCTCCTCAACACCCACTCAACCTAAAACTCGTACCCTAAAATCAAAAACCACCATTCCAACCTCAAAATTTCTGGCAAGAACAAACTTACCCATTCGCCAAAGATTCAAAACAACTGTACCTAAGCACAAATTCCGTCTTTCTCCTTCTTCATCTCAAGAACGTTCCCTAACCCTGACACCCTCTCCCACCTATATTCCAGATCGTCCCTTCAACTCCAACTACTCCAAAAAGCCTTATAACCACTTCAAGAACGTTCTCATATCCCTCAAATTTCTCCTTCTATTACTCTAGAATGTTCTCCCATTCAAGAACGTTCTCCTGCCTACCACAAATCCTCCTATCCAGCTCAAGAACGTTCATCTACTGAAGAACGTTCTCCGTTCCATACTACCTCTACCTCACAAACCACCAAACGACCTCTTTCACCTCAATCTCCTTCCTCTCCTTCCTCTGCACCTTCCTCTGACTCTGACTCTCCTATGCCACCATCTCCACCTTCCAAAAAGGCCAAACCTAATACCACACCTCTGATTCCTCCCACTGCCACCAAACTATTTAAGGACAAATGGGCTCAGAGGCCCATTGGTGTTGGCAGAGTTTTCATCTTCGACAAACTCATAGTCGATGGCAACGCTGTCAAACATTTTACTGATGCCCTAGGCTGGACTGCCTTTTTGCAAATTTCTGAACCACACTATCCAGATACTGTTCGCGCCTTCTACTGTCAGACCAAAACATTCCCTGAAAAATCTCTGTTCATTTCCACTATCAAGGGAATTGAGATTAGATTGACTCCTGACATTTTGGCCTCAATCTTGGATCTTCCTACTGAATGTCCTACTGTCTTTGGAAAATCCTAGTATGCAGCTCTCAATCTTAAAGAGACTGCAGTTCTCTCTGAACTATTTCAAGAGAATTCCACTAGGTACCTCTCAACATTCCTTTGCCCTCTCCCTAAAATTTTCAACAACATGAGTCAACATACTCTTCTTCCTCACTGTGGAAGCCATGAGTATGTCTCTGAAAACGACGCACTAGTCAGCTTTCACCTGCTCAACTGCAAGCGTCTCAACCTTCCTCATCTGATACTTCATCACATGATCGCTGTTGCCAACAAAGACTACAAGAAGAATATTGTTCCTTATGGTATACTTCTTACAAAAGTCTTTAATCATTTTCATATCCCTCTGGCCAATGAAAAATCTCTTATCAAAATCTCCAAATTTTCCACCAAAAACATGGCCCATATGAAAATCACCGTCACCAGACAGCCTTCTCCCCATCCTGAATCACAGCCACGATATCCACCAACTAACAGACCCAGAACCAGACAATCTGCGCTACTCATTCATTCATTTCCATCCACACTAAAAAGAAAACGTTCTACCAGACGGGAAGCTCCTGTTACAGTCCCCACATCACCTTCTTCTTCACCAGCTCAAGCTACTGATAATGCTCCAGAAAGTTCTCCTCATTCCCCAGAACATTCACCAGAAAATCCAGAACGTTCTCCTCAGAACCCAGAACGTTCACCAGAAAACCCAGAACGTTCTCCTGAACGTCCCCCAGAATGTTCCCCTCAAAATAGAGAACGTTCTCTCAGCCCTCCTCCTACCAATCCTACTTTCTCCGTTTTTCCCCAACATTCCACCATTTCCTCCACAGACTTCATCTTTTTTTCCCAACTTCTTCGTTCTCCCCTTGACGCCATGACAACACTACTTCCTCACCAAAATGTCTCTGCCATGTCACTTGCGTACATTTCTCCACAAACCACCACATCATCAATTTTTGGAATTACTCAATTCTTGGCTTCTTCAGAACCTTCCAACAACGTACTTCATCCAATCAGTCGAATCCTCAGCCACTACCTGCCTCTCTCCCGGATGTCTCTGCTCCATCAAGCAGCATTGCTCCCATTCCTCCGACTATCATGACTCCTCCAAAAGAACCCACCAACTTCGAAATAATGACAACTCTGCAACTTCTCTTGGCTCAACAGACTCATCTACAGTCTTGGCTCACGGATACACTTGCACCCAAGCTCGGAGTGCCTCCTCCTCCTTCTTTTCAACCTGCTCTGTCTCCTGCTCCTGAGCCTATGCCTGTTCCGTCCAAATCTCAATCATCTGAAGGCTCTTCTCCTTCTTTAGCAAAATAGGGATCTTTTTCTCCTTCCTTTTTGTATGACTAAGGGGGAGAATTAAGTTTAGTTTTTATTCTGATTTTAATATTATCATTTGTAAATCAGGATCTTAATTTTTGTAATTCAGCGATTGCATTATTAATGAAATATCCTTTTTCGCAAATAAACTGATTGCATTAGTTATATCATTGTAAATCTATTGCATCAATTGACGGGGAGCTTTTACGCTCTTGAAAATTAAAATTAGAATCAAAATTAAAATCTAAATTAACATGCTTGTCATCATCAAAAAGGGGGAGATTGTTAAGACAAACTCTCAAATAAAGTTTTGATGAAAAGAAACAAAGTTTTAATAAAGAATATTAATTATGATTCTAAATGTTATGTTAATTTAATTTGTGCTCTTGAGTGTTTTTATTAAAGATAGGAACCAAGCAAAGCAAAGAAATCAGAACAAAAACAAATAAAACAGTCATGATCATAAACTGCACAAAACAGAGAAAGATCAGCAGAATCAAGAATGATTGTCACAGCCACTTCACCAATCTTTCTCCAACTCTTTTACATTGATTCTGCCTTAATTCTTTATATCAATATCATCATTACATGGTAAGGAACAGATAGGAATCATGTTTATCCAAAACGGTTCTCGAATCACTAAGATAAATCATCATGAATCTAAGCATGTCAAAAACGGACTGCAACTTTCTCCAGTTTGGAACTGTCAAGAAAGTTGAACAAAACTGAACGTCAAGATTGGTTATAAGTCCTCAGCTTATCCAGAAGACTATCAGACCAGATTGATCATCTTTCTCCACCTCTAATCAACGTTCTCCGTTTCTGAAGAAGAACAATCTCTGTTTCTGCAGAAGAGGACTTCTCAGTTCTGCAGAAAATTATTCACTCCTTTCCAATCAGTTTTGGATCAAATCAAGTGTCCAAACCAAAGCCCAATTATCATCAAGTATTATCAAAAGCTTAATAGGTCATTAAGCGCGCAAGAAGCTGGTGCAAAATTAAGTAAAACAGCCCAAACAGCAAAGCCCAAAACTGTCACATGAATGGTGCATTTTTGTCAACAGATTTATTGCTTCTGTCATAAGAAAAACAGAGCATTACCAACGGCTCTTTCTGACCAGAATTAATTGCTCAAATCATCTATAAAAGGAAGGCAAATTCGCAAGCATCATTCAGATCTTCAAGTGCCAAGTATTCTCACTAAATCATATTCACTTGCATTCTTGAAGCTATCTCATTCATAAAAGAAATCAGGCTGAACCCATTACATACTTCCAGTTTATTCTACTGAGTTCCTTTTTGTTCTGAATCTATTCTCAAACAAGAGTTGAGCATAATTAGATTCAATCAAATCCTTTAAATCATTATTGTATAAACTCATAACTATAAGGATTGTTTATAGTTTGAGTGTGATTAAAAGAGTTAACTATAAAATCCTAACAAACTAGTTAGGTGACTTGATTGAATCCTTTCTAGGTGGAAAGGAAATGTGGTTACAGATCAAGGTTGATCTTTAACTGTGATTGTTCTCCGTTCTTTGAACACTTAGTGAAAATCTCACAGTTGTGAGGACTGGACGTAGCCCACATTGGGTGAACCAGGATATATCTTTGTGTGGTATCTCTTCCTTATCTTTATTTACATTCAGTTATTGTTATTGTCAAAATTAAATGGAGAAACTAAACTGTGATTTTAACTAATCAAGAACGTTCTGCGTTTTCTGTTTTAAAACCAAGAACGTTCTTCGTTTCTGTTTTCATAACCAAGATCATTCTTGAGTTGTGTTCTTAAGATTTTAACAGGAAATTTTAAATAGGCAAGATTACAATTCAAACCCCCTTCTTTGTAACTTGACATAGCTACTTCAATGATATCAGCCAGTTGAACTTCAGTTTGACAATAAATGAGTTTCAACTTGTTTCTTCCAACTTTATCTCTTAAGAAGTGAAACCTTGTCTCAATGTGTTTGCTTCTGCCATGAGACACATGGTTCTTTGCCAGATTTATTTCTGAAACGTTGTCAATCACAATGGAACTGGCCTACAAACTTCCATCTTTATTTATGTTGTTAGTGATGTTGAGACAAAATCTCAATTTAATGTTTTGATGAAAACAAACAAAAAGTTAATTAAGAATCTTAATTATGATTCTAAATGTTATGTTAATTTAACTTGTGTTTTTAAGTGAATTAATTCAAAGATGGGAGCCAAACAAAGCAAAGAAATCAGATTCAAACTGAACAAATAAAGAAACAAGAAAATCTGGAAAACGGAGAATGTTCTCCAGTTTCAAGAATGATCGTCTCAGCCTCTTAACCAATCAATCTCCACTATTTCAACGACGCTTTTACCTCTGAATTTCATACTAAGTTCATCAGTACATGGCAAGGAACAAGTAGGATCCGTTTCAGTCAAAGAAGACTTTCGAATCACTAAGATAAAAGGTCATGAATCAAGCAGTTCAAACTGACAAAACCAGTTTGATTATCAATCTCCGTTTATGCAGAATTTCAGCATTGATCTCCTTACTTCTGCAGAGGTTTATAATCATTCACCAAACTGTTTTGGACAAAATCAAGGCTCCAGATCGAAGCTGTAACATCAATGATTACACATGAAGCTTCAAAGATCATTAAAACACAAAAGAAATATGATCAAGAACAAAGGCAAAAGCTAAGCATCAAGAACTATCAAGCAAGATCAAATCAGTTTTTAATGCAAGGAAAAATCTTGCAAATCGCGAATGGATTTCCAGTTCATATACTAGGAATATACAGCTCTCATATGAGCAGAAGAATCACTCAAAAGGATCAAAGATTAAAGATTACAAGTCAAAGCAAAAGTGACAAATGATCATTCTGGACAGCAGTCTAGAAAACGAAGATCGATCCTGCCATATGTCTGTAAAACGAAGATCGATCCTCACTTCTGTCATAATAAAGAATGATAAGTTCTTTGTGAAAGATTGCATCCTAGAAGCTTTATTCATCTTATATATTCATCAAGAATAAGCAAGAATAAATCTAAAATAGAATGATTCCATAATTCGAAGAATCAAAGACATACTTCATGAAAAGTATAAAGCAAGATCATTCTCCAAAACAAGCAAGTGCAAGTACAATTAACAGGCTGTAAAGTACATTGCTGATGTACCTTCAATCAAGACCTGCATACTTGACTTAAAGTCAGTAATCATCTCAGACAAACAAACAATATCACAAGTACAAGTCAGTTCATCTCCAACCAATTCGAAGAATGATCTTGGATGTCAAGAACGTTCCTGGATTCAGCATGAACTCTCTTGCTTTTCAGTTGATCTTATCCATTCATTTTCTCATGACAGCTGGCCTTCTTCCAATGGTTAAATGAGCTGTCATAAGCCATCTTAAAGCCTATAAATACAGCTTCATGATGAAGAACAAATAAGAGCTTCAAGTACTAAGAAAATTCGTTACTCATTTCAATCATACTTGAATTTCTCTCACTCACATACATTGAATCAATTCTGATTTTTCCCATTCGATTCATAGAATCATTCTCATATATTTCTCTGTCAAAGAATTAGATCTCAAACACGAGTTGAGACATCTCAAATTCTAACATACAATCTCATCATTATTGTTAAACTCAAACCATAAGAGTTTAGTATAGTTTGGGTAGATTGTAAGAAATCCTATCAAGGTTGATAGATGACCTGATTGAACTCCTTTCTGAGTGGAAAGGTTTTAACTTTATAATAGATCATGGTTGATCTGAGCTAGGTGTTGTAAAACCAAGAAGGTTCTTTGTTTTGAACACTTAGTGGAAAATCTCACGGTTGTGAGGACTGGACGTAGCCCAAGTTTAGGTGAACCAGGATACATGCTTGAGTGATCTCTCTATCTCTATCTCTATTTATTACATGCATTACAATCAGCTTTTATATTGATAAAATTGATATTGTTGTTTTTCCACTAACCAAGATCAATCTTCATTATAACCAAGATCAATCTTGAGTAAAACTTTCAGTTTTTTAACAAGAATTTTCAAAAGGGGCAATTTTAATTCAAACCCCCTTGCTTATAATTGACATTGTTATTTCAATTGGCATCAGAGCCCGGTCTCTAAAGTTGAACACCTAACAAGTGTTAGAGAAAAAGATCTAGAAGAAAAATGTCAAAAGATATGTACATTCATGAAGACGCAAACCTGTGTTTGATGGCAAACATTGAAGATACAAAGGTAACAAATTCTGAACCATGTCTTGTATGTAAACAAATGGAAAATGAATTTGATAATTTGCTAAATGATTCAAACTTTCTCATTCAAAAATGTAGTTCCTTTAAAGAAAAATTTCATAAGGAAAAAGAAGAGAAAGAGAAAATTCAAGCTAGGAATGATAAACATAAAGAGATCATTCAAAATCTGAAAGAGTCTCAACTCAAAAAATTTGAATCTGAAAATTCTGAAAGTCAAGAACGATCTTCACCGCAAACGGAGAATGATCTTCTCAAGGCTGAAGTTGAAATTCTTAAATATTGAGACTTTTCAAAAAATCATGGGATCTCAAGTGGAAATATTTGATAAAGCTGGTCTTGGTTTTGATAAAACTCAAAAAGTGAAAATATATGAGTTAAAAGCAAAACCAAATGCAAAACCAAATGCTCATATTGTAAGAAACTTGGACATCTGGAATTTGCTTGCTACTTTAAGAAAAGAGATGAAAAGGTTAAAAGCAAAAGGTTTTTTAAAAGCGAAGATCGTTCTGCAAATAAAGCTGAACCAGTTTTGAAAATTCTACAAAACGAAGAAAGATCTTCATGTTGTTCTCAAAACGAAGAACAATCTTCAGGTTGTTCTCAAAACGAAGAACGTTCTGGAACAAAAGCAGAACTTTCTCCAGAAAGTCTGAAAAAAGGAGAACGATCTGGAACTTCTTCAAAATCAAGATTAATACCCCTCAAAACCCAGATTTCGAAATCAATTCCAAGATCAACAATTAAATGCTCTTACTATCTCAAAATTGGTCATCATGAATCAACTTGCTATTTTAAAAAGAGATCAAGTTTTAAAAAATATTCTAAAAGAAGATATATTAACCATCAAGGACCCAAACAAATATGGGTACCAAAGTCATTACTAACTTGTGATGTAGGAACATCATCCAACAATCAAGAAAGAACATCGATACATGGACAAGGCATTCTCAATACTCATGAATGGAAAAGTATGGTGCCTCCTCTCATTACAAAAATTTGAAGTGTCTATAACATTTAGAAACATTAACAAATCAAAGGTACATGTATCATTAGTTGAAATAATTTTGTATAGATTAAGGATGTTTGATATGTGAAAGATAACTTTGTAAAATTAATTTTAAAGTTATTTTGTTAAAACTCCACATGGCTGATGTAAAATAAACATCCTCATGTTTCAGTTTAAAGAACAATCATTATGTTTTATACTTGGATGAAATTTCCAACCAAATCATGTTTTTAAAGTCTTTTGAAAAAGTATTGTCATTTCTATAAGAAACGATCAAGGAAAATTTGAAACATCATTCTTCAAAAATTATTTTTTGATGAAAATATTATTTCACATGATTTGCTTGTCAAAGAACTTTCCAACAATATGAAGTTTGTTTTAAAAAAAAATTAATTACAAGAAATGGCTAGTTGTTTATGTCTAATTGTTGACTCCTTTGATCCATAATTTGAGTGGAACCAGCCAATCAATTAAGGATTGTTGAAACTGATAAATGATTTTTTCTGTACCAGCCCTCTTATTAGATGTGAAATAAGCATGTGTAGTAATCTTCAATATATGCTTATACACTTGTACATGAATCCATCTAGATAGTTGAGACAATTAAGTGCATCAAATGTGCCCAGTTTTGGAGCACAAGATAGGTCTTAGGAAACTATCTATGGCTAACAAAAAGTAGTTAATTAATTGTAAAAGTATCACAGATGGTAAGATTGCTAATAAGAATTCAAATTGTGTTGCTTTTCTGAATTATGATTCACTTAGTTGGTCTAACCTTTTACTTTTGTTCACTATTCCTTTTAATTTCATTTTGGTTAATAACATATAGCTAAAACATAGGTACAGTGTCATAGATGTTGTTCTTACTTTTCCTCTCACTAAAATACAATTATTTCTATCAAAAGAGATGATGAGGAGGAAGAACAATCTGGACAGTCACAGCAGATTGTTTCCCAGGAAAACGAGATTGATAATCAATCTCGTTTCACACTCCTCCTAGTGTTGAAAAATAATTTTGGGGAGAATGCATAAAATTTGTTTTCCATATTTTTAATCTTGGCTCTATTAGAAAATATCTTTAACATACATTCATATGAATGTTTGAGAAAATAGAAAGCAAAACATACCATACTTTAACATTTTTGAATGTCATTATTTTGTTTTGCATGATAAAGAAAGTATGGGTGAATTTATTTTAAAATGTCATCAAAGTATATTTTCTGAATACTCTACATTCTATAAATATTATAGAATATAAAATCGCAAGGCCCAAACTATATATGGTATTATGCATATTATGTTTGATCACTATGTTGATTTTTATGTTGAAAGATAGGATGGTGAAGAAAAATAATTACAGTGTTAAAATTGGATAAATCACAAAGTTGTTAATGTTCAAATATCATCCATGCAAACTCCAAAGTCTGATCATGAAGTGGCAAAACAAAACGGATCTAAGAGAAAGATCAGTTTAAGCAAAAATGTTTATACTAGAACATTCTCCACAAAGACGAGAACATTCTCCACAAAGAGTAGAACATTCTCCACAAGGGCAGAATGTTCTTGACAATAAATATATTTCATCCAATCAAAACTAATGCTTCCTATTATGATGATATGGTTGAAGAACATCAACAAGTTTCTAAAATGAGTTGGAACAATTTGCTTTTGGCACTCCTACACCTACCTCACTACTTACATTTCCTCCTAAACATCTCCTCATGATCAAATTATTAGAGGAACTAATTGGGAGGGATTTATATGGTACCAAAGTTGCTGTTGTTAAAGGTGTAACTACATTGGTTGACATGCCTTTGAACAATCATCCAAAAATTGTATCTATTGTGGAGGATATGGCAAACAGGGGAATCATGTGCAACAAGTGCTTGACTATGGAGGAGTATTGCATGAATACAGTGCATGCCACACATAATTTGGACTTAAATGATGATGCTGTACAAAACAGGATCCGAGAATGTTCTGATAATCAAGCAGGAACAATCTTCGTTTCTTAACAACATATGCTCACATTGTCCACTTGTCTGATTCAAGTGTTGCTTTGGATATTATCAAGGTATATCCTAATCATGATTACTATTTAATTCATTCATAGAACTCAATCCTTATCATAAATTCAAATTATCATGTTAAATGAATTAACATATTTTCCTACAAATTCACCTCTCTATGTCCTTAAAAGTATTCTCTATCATGATCTCAATTTTTTTTTTTTTTTGCATATTTTTAGTAGTCAATACATTGCTTGATGATTGAGTATAATTTTTTGAATATGGCTTTAAAAAAAAATAATAATTGAGTTTATAATGTGGTTTTTGAGAAAGATCCTTCTTCAACGTATTTTAAATATATATCCTTGTTTAGGATTTATTCTTGAAGGATTTCAACAAGATAATATATGTTTGGTCTTCATGAAAATGATTTGTGTATCTTATTTCTTTAAAACTCAAAACTAATCCAAAAAGACTATGGCATGAAGTCAAAAATTGATATTTGAGCATTTTGAGACATATTAATATATGTCTTTGCAAATGAGTCTTTTGTTGCTCACTTCTTTTGTGAAAATTGATCTCAAATATTTAAATTTATTTTAAGCATGATAGCAACAATAAAAAATCCTCATACATACTTACTAATAAAAGTAAGTTTGAACATGTGTCATATTGTCAATATGTGTGGTTGGAAAAATGTTGTAACAAAACATTTTTTTTGTGAACAAATCTCTTTGATCGTTTCAAAAAATTAGTTTTGAAAAACACAAACTTTATTAGCATAAGAATGTTTTGTAAAGAGAGAAATTATATTTGACATGTCACATTCATCTTATTTTTGCTTCCCTATATGCGTTCACTCTCTCATGTTCACATTCATCTTATCTTACTTGTGTTTTTGAATTTTGAAGGATATCAATTTCAAAATATTCAGGGGGAGTTTTTAGAAAATATTATTTTTCTTAAAACTGGAGTCTACTCATTGTTTTCTATGTGTAGTATACATTTCCTCTGTATTTCCCAACCTTTTTGTGTTGACAAAGGGGGAGAATTAATTTTAGATTTTATGTTTAGATTTTATGTTGGTTCAAAAATCTGAAGCATATTTTGAGGGGGAGCTTTTAAGCTCTCTATGATTAAAATTAGAATCAAAATTAAAATCAAAATTAACATGTTTGTCATCATCAAAAATGGGGAGATTGTTGAGACAAAATCTCAATTTAATGTTTTGATGAAAACAAACAAAAAGTTAATTAAGAATCTTAATTATGATTCTAAATGTTATGTTAATTTAACTTGTGTTTTTGAGTGAATTAATTCAAAGATAGGAGCCAAACAAAGCAAAGAAATCGGATTCAAACTGAACAAATAAAGAAACAAGAAAATCTGGAAAATGGAGAATGTTCTCCAGTTTCAAGAATGATCGTCTCAGCCTCTTAACCAATCAATCTCCACTATTTCAACAAAGCTTTTACCTCTGAATTTCATACTAAGTTCATCAGTACATGGCAAGGAACAAGTAGGATCCATTTTAGTCAAAGAAGGCTTTCGAATCACTAAGATAAAAGGTCATGAATCAAGCAGTTCAAACTGACAAAACCAGTTTGATTATCAATCTCCGTTTATGCAGAATTTCAGCATTGATCTCCTTACTTCTGCAGAGGTTTATAATCATTCACCAAACTGTTTTGGACAGAATCAAGGCCCCAGATCGAAGCTGTAACATCAATGATTACACATGAAGCTTCAAAGATCATTAAAACACAAAAGAAATATGATCAAGAACAAAGGCAAAAGCTAAGCATCAAGAACTATCAAGCAAGATCAAATCAGTTTTTAATGCAAGGAAAAATCTTGCAAATCGCGAATGGATTTCCAGTTCATATACTAGGAATATACAGCTCTCATATGAGCAGAAGAATCACTCAAAAGGATCAAAGATTAAAGATTACAAGTCAAAGCAAAAGTGACAAATGATCATTCTGGACAACAGTCTTGAAAACGAAGATCGATCCTGCCATATGTCTGTAAAACGAAGATCGATCCTCACTTCTGTCATAATAAAGAATGATCAGTTCTTTGTGAAAGATTGCATCCTAGAAGCTTTATTCATCTTATATATTCATCAAGAATAAGCAAGAATAAATCTAAAATAGAATGATTCCATAATTCGAAGAATCAAAGACATACTTCATGAAAAGTATAAAGCAAGATCATTCTCCAAAACAAGCAAGTGCAAGTACAATTAACAGGCTGTAAAGTACACTGCTGATGTACCTTCAATCAAGACCTGCACACTTGACTTAAAGTCAGTAATGATCTCAAACAAACTGACAAGATCACAAGTACAAGTCAGTTCATCTCCAACCAATTCGAAGAACGATCTTGGATGTCAAGAACGTTCCTGGATTCAGCATGAACTCTCTTGCTTTTCAGTTGATCTTATCCATTCATTTTCTCATGACAGCTGGCCTTCTTCCAATGGTTAAATGAGCTGTCATAAGCCATCTTAAAGCCTATAAATACAGCTTCATGATGAAGAACAAATCAGAGCTTCAAGTACTAAGAAAATTCGTTACTCATTTCAATCATACTTGAATTTCTCTCACTCACATACATTGAATCAATTCTGATTTTTCCCATTCGATTCATAGAATCATTCTCATATATTTCTCTATCAAAGAATTAGATCTCAAACACGAGTTGAGACATCTCAAATTCTAACATACAATCTCATCATTATTGTTAAACTCAAACCATAAGAGTTTAGTATAGTTTGGGTAGATTGTAAGAAATCCTATCAAAGTTGATAGATGACCTGATTAAACTCCTTTCTAAGTGGAAAGGTTTTAACTTTATAATAGATCATGGTTGATTTGAGCTAGGTGTTGTAAAACCAAGAAGGTTCTTTGTTTTGAACACTTAGTGGAAAATCTCACGGTTGTGAGGACTAGACGTAGCCCAAGTTTAGGTGAACCAGGATACATGCTTGAGTGATCTCTCTATCTCTATCTCTATTTATTACATGCATTACAATCAGCTTTTGTATTGATAAAATTGATATTGTTGTTTTTCCACTAACCAAGATCAATCTTCGTTATAACCAAGATCAATCTTGAGTAAAACTTTTAGTATTTTAACAGAAATTTTCAAAAGGGGCAATTATAATTCAAACCCCCTTACTTATAATTGACATTGTTATTTCAAGTGACTCCAACCACAATGCTTGGCATGCTGCATAGCTGCCAGCAATGTACTCAGCTTCGCATGATGAGAGTGCTATCACAGGCTGCTTCTTTGAGCTCCATGCTATTGGAGATTTCGTGAATTTGAACACATATCCTGAAGTGCTCCTTCTATCATTCTTGTCTCCACAAGTCTCATATCCTGAGTTTGAGTATCCCACCAAGTCTTCACTTTCATGCTTTAAGTTTGTTGCAAACAGAATTCCATGCTCAATTGTGCCTTGAATATATCTCATTATTCTCTTAACTGCCAGCCAATGAGAAAGTTTGGGTTTTTTCATGAATCTGCTTACCACTCCCACACTATAGCAGATGTCATGCCTTGAATTGCACAAGTATCTTAGAGAACCAACAACGTGCTTGAGTAAGGTTGAGTCACCCAACTCTTCTTCAATTTCTGTCCCCAGCTTTGCATTGATCTCCATTGGAATGGCTGCAGGGTTGCAATTAGCCATATTGAACCTTCTCAGGATTTCTCTAGCATACTTCTTCTGATGCATCAACAGACCTTCCTTAGTGTCAGTGAACTCCATGCCCAGAAAATAATTCAGCTTGCCCAAATTTGTCATTTCAAACTCCTTCTTCATGATTTCATTGAATTGTTCAATTTCCTACATATTGCTCCTAGTGACTAGTAAGTCATCCACATATAGGCAAATTAGGATCATGGCAGGTCCTCCATTCAGTATGTAATGTCTCACATAAACTTCATATTCCACTGTGCACTTGATGCATCCAATGCCAATTAGGAATGTATCAATCCTTTTTTTCCAAGCTCTTAGTGCTTGTTTCAAACCATAGAGAGCTTTCCTCAATCTGAGCACTTTATCCTCCTTTCCCTCAATCACAAATCCAGGTGGTTGAGAGACATACACCTCTTCTTCCAGTCATCCATCTAGAAATGCAGATTTCACATCAAGCTGGCACATCAGCCAGCCCCTTGCACAGGTCAGTGCTATCACAAGCCTAATTGTCTCAATTCTGGCTACTGGAGCAAACACTTCAGAATAGTCTATACCTGTCATTTGTAGGAATCCCTTGGCAACCAATCTAGCTTTGTATTTAGCAATTGTTCCATCTGGATTCAACTTCAACTTGTAGACCCACTTTACTCCAATTTGTTTGTGATTTGAAGGCAAATTTACAAGTACCATGTTTGATTCTTCTCAATCGCATCGATCTCTTCCATCATTGCATTCTTCCAGGGTCTCTTTTTTAATGCCTCTTCAATATCCAAAGATTTTGCATTAGCAAATAAGGCAAAGTGTACTAAATCTCCACTGTTGTCAACTTCATTGTCATTATGCACTTCAAATTCTTGTAAATGTGTTGGTAGCTTTCTTGTTCTCTTGGATCTGCTTGATTCAATTCTTCCTTCATCTCTGCTTCTAGTGGTATGCTGCTCATTCTGTACTTGTAAAGGAAATATTAAACAATAAAATTAAATCAAATATTTATCAAATATAGATATATAGAGTACTATTATAATTAATTTGTTATAAATTATAAATATTGTTGTTAACACTTTATAGTTCTTTTAAATTTTGATAAAATCAAATATAAATTATGCATAATACTCCCTGCGGTCTTTTAACTTAATTTCAAGTAATAATTAAGTCTTTTATTTTTTTTTTCCTCTCAGTTTAGTCTTTTATTTAATTTTAAGTAACAGTTTGATCATTTATGTCTTAAAATGTCAATAATGTTATCTTTTTATTATAGAAACTCAATAAATTCATCAAAATCTCCAAATAAAATCCATAAAATTCATTACCAATTTCATGAAAATTAATATATATTCATCAAATTCATAACTCAAATATTCAAATAAACTCATATTTTCATCTCCAACCACATCAAATTCATCAAATAAAGAATAAAAATATGAGTTTATTTGAAGATTTGAGTTATGAATGTGATAAATTTTGCATCGTATTGAAGATGATAGTTAATTTTATGGATTTTATTTGAAATTTTTTGATGAATTTTCTGAGTTTATGTGAAAAAAAGATAACATTATTGACATTTTAAGACATATAAAATCAAATTGTTATTTAAAATTAAATAAAAGATCAAATAAAAAAAATAATATAAAAAATTAAATTGTTACTTGAAATAAATTAAAGTGATCACGAGAGGTATTATGCCTATAAATTATAAAGTCCATGACACGTTAGTTTAGCCATAAACGTTTAATATTGTAACATTTGGTGTTAAAATCTCCTTGAAGATAATTTGTAAAGAGACTATTAGTGTAAATTTTTTAATAATAATTTCCCCTTCAAAAGTGCCTTATCTATATATATATATATATATATATATATATATATATATAT
>JBBPBP010009780.1:10095639-10106201 GCA_037974735.1 Cicer chorassanicum
AAATGTCTAATATATATCTAATGTATATAAATCTACTATATACAAATACAAAAAAAATATATATTTAATGTTCTTCAATAAATTTTTTTACCAATAACTCATTTATACTTTCATTATTTGAAAGAAAAAAAAAACGATATTCAATCATTCAAATTGGTAGAAATTACATTGATTGAGAACAATATAATTCAAAGTCGTTAAAACTGAAACAAATGAATCTGTGAACAAACTCGCGATATCCATATTAATAACATAAAACATAAAAACTATCTATAAATATGACAATACCTACAAATATAACAAAAATATTGTGTTTGAAATACTCATCTTTCTCTAGCTATATTTTATATATCATATATTAACAAACTATTATATATGAAATTTTAACATTCATAATGTAATTATTAAGTTTCTAGTGTTGTTTTTTTAATTAATAATTATTATTTAAATTATTAATTATTATATTTTATTTAATTATAAAACTTATATAAAATATCTCATATAATTTATGTGCATTCTGTATCTTTAGTAACTGCACGAGCTCACATACAGTATATATAATTTTATAAAAACTTAACATTCATTTAAAAAAATGAAATGATAGATTTAATATCTTAAATAGTTCATGCAGACGCTTATAGAGAATACATTGAACATGATGAGACTTGAATACATGATCTCTACCAAATCATTGGTTTTTTTTTCTTTCGAAACAGTAAAACATATAGTGAAGCAAGATCAGTGAGAGAACATTAGAAGAATTAATTAGAGGCCTAAAGAATAGTTGAATATTTGATGAAATTAGGTTTTCCGGTAAAGAAAAGTATAAGATGGTTATACATTTTAATGAAAACTAGCAAGGAACTTGTGCATCATCTTGAGTATCGATGATGCCTAGTTAATATTTTATATGTGCATTATTTAGATATAAAAAGATTATATTTTATTTATTAATCACAAATATTTGTCTCGTATTTTTTATGTATCGATTATAAATATTTATCCAGTGTATTTTTTATATTTATCAATGATAAAAAAATTAAATGAGAATAAAATTGTATTTTTGATATGTGTTTCTTTTCTTATATTTATAGTAGAAGTGAATGAACACTTCTCGAACTCTTGTTTCAACTTTTTTGATTGTGTTTTTTGTTTTATTTTTAAAAAAGGATAAAATATAATTTTGAAAAAAATATGAAAATAGGGGTGTAATTTAAAGGACACCAATTAATTTTTTTGTAAAGTTATGGCCATCTCTCCTACGACGGTCCAACACTTTTTGGAGACCTAAATTTAAAGTAATTTTCTAATTAAAAAAAATAATAGAAGCATTTTAATGCTAATAATAATATTTTATTTAAATGTTATCTTTCTTACTTTTTGAGATTCAATTTTTTTAATTATTTCAATTGTTCCATCTTTTTGTACTTGTGAAGGCTTTTCTTTGGTGTACATAATCTTTTGAGGCCTAGGAATATACAAAAAGCAAAATAAAAAATTACGGAGACCTCAAACTCTAGCCTTACTGGTTTGGGCCTTAGCCCAACCATGTTCCTCCCCTACCCAAAAAAATAGGTGGTTTTTTCTTTACCCCTATGTTTTTTAAATTCCTCAATTAATACGTTTAAATTAACCAATTGAATAATATATTAGAAAAAGAAAAAAAATATAACTCCCTCTCTACAAGTAATATCATTAAGCACTAAGTCCAAAATTATGAGGAAAGAAAGAAAAAAAAGGAACAAATGAAAATGTGATGTTAGAAAAATCACTCAAAAAAAACTTTGGAGAACAAGAAGGTAGGGATGCTAATAACAGTACAAAGTATATTTACTATTTCTCTTTTAAGATTTTTACATAAGAGTTCATGCAGTAATGGTATAATCAATGGATGACATGTTAGTCAACATTTTTTTAAAAAAATTCCTGACCAAATTTAATTTAAATATAAGAATAAATTACCCCAAGCACTTTGAATGCCCTTCAAAAGGAGAACCAATATAACCCAAACCCAAAAATACCCAAAAGAAAAAGAAGATTCACTTCTATATGCTATTTATTCCTTTAGGGACATCTCACATTTCTTCCAGGTCCACCATAGTAAAAGTAATTCCCCCAAACATTATTTATTCCTCCTTGTATATCATAACAATTTGGATGATCAGCTAGAACCCGAAGATTTGACAAGGGTATCAAATTATTATCCCAGTCCACAACTTGCAAATTCCTAAAATATGATGCTTTTCCAAAACCTTCTCCGGCAAAATGACCACTACCCATTTGAGTTGAAGTGTGAGACCCTTGTCTCGAATTCACAATTTCTCCACCAAATTGTACCATACTTGCATGATATCTTAAATGGGTGAACAAAAATGATGGCCAATATCCGACTAAGATTCCAGACCCAAATTCAAGCCACCAATTTCCATGTTTTGGATCCTAAAAGAAAAATAATTATGTTATTTAAATATTAAAATGCAGACACTAATTATATTTATTTATATTTCTTTATAAATTTTTTACATTCTACAACTTAAAACATTAATTTAAAAATATACAAAATTTTGATGTAAAAAAGTCATTTATCAAAAAGAATAGTGGAGCAAAACCTTCAATGGCACACCTTTTGTTGCTAGCTTTCTTGTTTTGTAAATAAGGAAAAACAATTTTATTAAAGATAGACATAATTATGAATAGCAACATGTTAGCCAGGGTGGTAAGTGAAATGAGTCAAAAAGAGGAGTAGAGAAAGGTGGTGAAGGGTATTTACAAAATATTTGGAATTTTGTTAAAATAATAATAAAATGAAGAACAAAAGGGTGAAGAGTTCAGAATTAGAAGCTCTTTGTTGGGAAAAAGAAAGAGAATCTTTAAAAGAAAGGAAAGCATAAGAGAAAATACAGTTCATTATTCGAATTCACTAGTGCATGCGTGTAATATCCCAAAGTATTAAAGTCACTAAAGTGGTGCTTCTTAACTACGACTAGACATAGTATAAAACTTGTGCACTATTTTCATTTTTTGTCGTTTTCAAAAAATTTATTTTATATAAATAATTTTTATCTTGCAATGAAAACATAAAATAACCTCCCCTATGCTTCTTCTAATACTATTCTATATATCACAAAATTCAATGGTAATTGCGACTTCCAAAACAGTGGAGAGAGACCACTTTTGAACATTTTTTAATCATTTTATTTATTTATTATTTGTTTTTGAGTTCCTTTGAAGCTTTTGACCATGAAATTTGAAGACTTTTGTGAACCAATAAAGTATTCAAATCAAAGGGCCTGGATCAATCAATCTTATGTAATGAAATATTTTATCCTTTAGGTGGGACCCTTAAAGTGATCCACAAATATTGTTGGATTTCAACCAACGTGTATATACTCATTAAACTAGGACATAAATGAATTATTATGAACCCTTAATCTATTTTATAAGGCTTGAGTGACAAAGTTTAACTTTTCCAATCAATAGTAAAAACTGAGATTACCCACCAAACAGAAATTAGAATAAATAAATAAAGGTAAAAGTAAGCCTTAAAAAATGGGACTTATAATATAAATTTTCAATAGTTTTCTAAGGTCAATTTTATTATAGAAAATAAAAATTACCTTCCAAATGAGCAAGCTAATATCAAATTGTCCCCCAGAATATGAAGAAGTTGGAGATATTGCGGCCCCAATTGCAATTTTATTATTAGTTTGAACAAAACCCGAACAAAGTAAATTATAGCATCCAGTAGCTTGATATGCATCACTCTGCAAACAATAATAATAACAATAATAATCATCATATATCATTATTATTGAAAGTCTTCTTAGTAGCTATCTTACACTTCAAGCAAAGTTTCATAATAATAAATATATAAATAAAATAAAATAAAATATAATTTTCTTCCTTTTTCTTTATTGATACTTACCGTCCAATAAGTAAAGAATCTAGGGTAACTGTCCCCATAGAGCTCAGGGCTGACCTGCACAAAAATTAATTTAAATTAGTTTTTTAGCTAAGTTACAAAAATTAAATTCATGAATAAAAATGAATCATAGGTGGTTGAGCATTCTAACTGTCTTTGAATGCTAACCAAGTATAGTGCATTTAAGAGTGAACCGTTGAAACTTGAAAAATATAATTTTATTTTAATGATATAAATAAAGTGTGTTTCATCAATTGAAGCCTAAATTAAGATATAGTAATGACTTAATTAATACATGCCTGCCAACCAGCTTCAATGGTATTGAGATCATCTCCAAATGAACCAGAAATGACCCACATTTGGGATAAGCTGAATTCATATTGATTTGCCACACGTGGGGCCCACACGTTTATGCTAGCCTTTGCTCCATAATATTGATTTCCAGTCACATACCCAACTGCATGCTGTGTAGCAATTAAATTCAAAATAAATTGTTATGCCATTTTCAATATATTCCTTAATGAAAATTAAATTTGAAGTTAGATTTTTTTTATTTTTTTAGTTACAAGTTTATGATAGTTTAAATTTCAAGTTGAATTTTTTGGTTAAAATTTCCTATACAAGATAATGTGATAGTTGCAGCATACACAAAAATAGAAAGATCAATTACTTTGGAATAAGTGAAATATTAACTAGCTGAAGAATCATGAAATTTTGTGATTACTATAATAAGAAAAAAGGTTGAAGTTTCACCATCCATGATAATCCAGCTACTCAAAATTTATTGTTCATGCTTCCATGATTACTCATTTTCATACCAAACAAGACACATAGACATTAAAACATGAAGAAGAAAAAAGAAACATATGCAAATAATGAAAATCAAAACACTCAACTACCATGTGCTTCCTCTTCAAGTTTTCTATCATATTTGTTTGTTAATTAATTAATGCCTTGCCTTAATTGATAAACCAAAAGAAATTTAATAAAAAAAAATTAAAAAAAAAATAAACCAAGGCTTCAATTTCTTAGTGTGATTTTTCAGAAGTTGCATTGCATATACCTCATGTCCATTGCTGTTTGTGTCTCTTCTAACTCGTCTTCTTAATTTCCTTCCAAATCGATTGATAGAACTAGCCCTTAACATGTCTTGTTCTTTTGTTCTTCGAATTGGAATTGTTCCTTCTGGACACGATTCTCCTGATAAACTCCATAATTGAAAATTATCACTCAACACATCCATTTTGTTATGATTTTCAGGCCTTTCTGGAGGATCCTACAAGCATTCAAGCAAGAAAATAATAATATTAATTTTTTAAATATAAAATTCCATCATAGCTTAACTTTAATTAATAAAAAATAAAAAACTTGAAATTATTTTTAATTCAATTAGAACTTACCAATGGTTTATGTCCTTTAAATAGAGGATGATCAAAAGCTGGTTGATGATGAGATATAACACAATCTATGATATCGCCGTCAGGACTCTACAAATAAAAATAATCAAATTATGTTCCAAAACAGAGCAAAAAACAGGGGAAATGAAAATAGAAAAGAATGAAACTTTGACATACCTGAATTGTCTTAATAGAAGGTTTATTGATCTTTTGAAGATGATTTCTTATGATAATCAATTTTTGCAACTCTTCCTTTGGTTTAAAAGTGTTATTAGCAACTGGGTTGTTACCAATTTCTGAAGAGGAAAAAACAGGACAAACCAAAGAAAAAACAAGAAGAAAATGTACAAGGTTGTAAATGATTGGAGAGTTGAAACACAAGGTGAAATCCATGTTTAAGAAATTTGTCTTCTTTGTTTCTATTGAAGAATCCGTTTGAACTTGTTCACATTGATCTTGTCTTCTTCCATTCAACAAAACAAAATTGTGTGTTCCTAGATTTTGATTGTGCCAAGGGAAACACATCTCCAACACATAAATGAGTAAATTACTTCTTCAGCATTTTCAATGCATTGGAAGCATAGTATATAAATGTAATTGCTTCTATTCTCTCTCTCTCTCTCTCTCTCTTTCTCTCTCTCAAACTTCTAAAACTTGGGGTTTGTTACTGACAACTTGAGGTCTCAGGCGTTGGCTGGCTGATTAGAATAAATGGAAGAGTTTGTGTTGTGTTGAAGTTTTGCCCATGTGGGTTGGAGCCCTTATAAATGCTAAGATTAGTGATGAAATCGTGCCAAATTTAAAAATTTCTAGGAGTGTGTAAAGGGCTACACCAAATCATAACTTATAAATAATTGTTGACATTTGGTGTTTGGTGTATTTATTAGAAGAATAAATTAATAAAAGGAAATATATGGGGTTTCTCTCTTGATCAAAGGTATCTTTCTGCTTAACTAAGATCATTTCATGGTTATTCTATATTAAATAATATACTATCTTCGACGATAGTATAAAATTACTTTACATTGTTAGCGTATAAAAAATAATAAAAGACTAAATTGATACAAAAATTTAAGATAAATGACTAGTGATATTAATTTTTCACTTTTAAAAATATATAAGTTTTCCTAAAAGAGTTTTATACAAAAGTTTTTTTTTTAACTAGACTAAATGAATTAAATTAGCAAGACATTATTCTGTGCACAAGAGGTGCGAGGAATAGAGTCAAAAGGTTAACAAGAGAAAGCAAGTGCATGTCTTTTTGTAATTGTTAATGATGATATATTTATTTTAATATAGAATTTTATTTGTTGGTGTTTAATTAAATAAAAAAAGTGGATATGTAACTATCTATTATGAAAAGGATTATATATTTTGAAGATATAAAATGTACTTGAAACCATCAATTTGGGGTGTGAGGAAAGAGAAAGGAAGAAAGAAAGGAGATTGAGAGAGATAGCAAGGCATGTTTCCAGTCTACAATACAAGGACTGAAACTTTACCTTTTGTGTTGTTTGTTTATTGGGGCAAAAAATGGGACTCATGATTTCTGTTATTCTTTATTTTGTGTCTGAGGACAGATAGGAATTACAATTTATTCTGAGTTTCCAAAGTTCTAACTTTGCTTTGAGGGTCTCTTCCTTTCTCATTTCCCAAGATGTTCTATCATCAGTCACCTACCACATATATATATATATATATATATATATATATATATATATATATATATATATATATATATATATATATATATATATATATATATATATATATTATATTACTCTTTCTACGTTTATTGGAAAATTACGGTGAATTATTGTGATTTTGAAAAACACATTTTGAGAAATTAAAAAAAATTATTATATTGTAACATTATTGTGTTTTTAATCATAAATTTTCGATTTCTTAATTCGTTTTTTGGAGATTTAATATTTGATCACTAATTAACTTATCTTAGTTATTCTAAGAGATCAAAGTAAATTTCTAAATTCATTTCTATACGTAAATAATTTAGAGACCACATATTTATCTATAATTTTAAAGTTGGTATATTCACTTTTTAGTTTGTCACTTGACCTTGTATGAGGTAAAAAAAAAAATAGTGTTCTTTGTAAAATTGATTTACACAAATATGTTGTTACACAAAATAGTGTTCTTTGTAAAATTGATTTACCATAGTAGTGGCTGGAATTTTCTATAGTTACAATATGGATGGAAGTGAAAAACCAAATTGTATTTGTGTCCCCAACCCAACCTTGTTGGCATGCGCAAGCTTGGCTTTATGTGCTGCATGTTTATCATGCCCATGCTCCATGCACCCTCCATGCGTATCATTCTTTGTCTATGGTTTTTGGGGCTCAATCTTTTTTTGTCCTACTTGAAAGTGAACCCCATCAATAGGAAGTAAATAGCACTAATACTATTTACAAACTTCAAATTTTATTTTTGTCAAAATATTTCTGGTTTTTATTTTTCAAAATTCATATTAATTGTTAAGATTCTTATATTTGATGAAATTAGATTTGATAAAGCGTTTATATGTGGTAGATATGTAGTTCTCTTTTACAGGTTGATTTTGTGGATTTGTGTAGTATTCAACCTAAATTTTAAGATGATATAATAGTCTATCAAAGATTCATTTAATTATGTATCAAGTTACTGCAATTAGGGTCACTTGGGTCACACTTAGATTTTTAGATTCTAAACGTGAGAAGTGTGCTAAGAGTTTCAGATTAGATGAAATCATGTCAGACAAAATATTTATGTGTTCGATAATCCTTACCTTATAAGTCAATTTTGTAGATAATCCTTACCTTATAACTCAAATTATAAAATTAAACTTACTTATTAATTATTACACTCTATATATCTCCACACCAACCAAACATATTTTATTAAATTAGAGCACAATAAATACTTCATGCATCAAGTTATAAGATCAATAATCAAATTATTTTATTTATAATGATGTTAAATTGTTCATTTCAACGGCAACAAAAAATTATGTTTTTTTAATCAAAGCAACCTCAATTCATTTCTTTAAACAAAAAGTATATATGCAATACATAGAGAAATACATTCAAAAATATGGTGACCAGTCCATGAACGGGTAACCCTTATAAATGTATGAGCTACCATATTTATTTGTCTCTGACTAAACTTTATCACAAAGTTTGAATTAGAACCTAACAAAAAATATTATGTTAATTACATAAAAAAGAGAGAATTAGTGATATTAAACACAGTATTTAGTTAGTACGTACAATGACTAATTTGTTGCTTTTAATTTATTTCTCCTTCTCTTGACTTTTTTGGCTGTGGTTTGCTTAATGTTTGGGGATTTAATTAGCAATTATATCCACGATTAATTGGTGCTAAGCACTCATTTTGTTTAACATATATAAAAGTACCAAAATACATTAGTTTGAGTGTTTTGCAGCTAACGTGTTGGAAAATGTAGATTTTGGATGGATGGAAGAATTGAACTATGACAATACTGTAGGATCTGATGGCGTCATATCATAGATAGCAAATTGTTTTCATTGACAAAATTGTATTATTTTTATTTGAAAGACTTTCTATTTTTTCAGAATAACAATTCATGTATTCATAGTTTTTTCAAGTATTTTATTAGAAATAATGTATTGGATTCTCTACCGAATTCTAAACGTGGATATTTATTTAATTTTGAATTTGAATCGTAGTTGGTCATATTATATTAATTTAGTTCTTTTTATCAGATCGTTAATTTATATTAATTTGACGATCTTTTTCCAAAATATAAATTAACAATTTTTTTGTCTTTAATTTGTGATTAAGACAATCATTTGATCAATGTCAGTTCGACGAGTTGAATGACAAATTTTGTTTTCCCTTCTAATTAACAAACTAACATTGATAGACATTATTTTAACCATAAAAACAAAAAATATCTTTAACTTAAACTTTAAAAGAATATCATTGATCATTAATAAAATTTTAAATAATTTTTAAACGATGAAGAACCTATGAAATGATTCACCCTAACATATGCTACATTGTGAAATTTGGGACTAATGAAATTATGAGAGCACTAAAGCTAAAGTTGGCTTTCATTCACAGTGTTTCTCCTTTTTGGGTTGTGGCAATGATGCCTACCATTTTGCCAGCACTCCATTAATTTCTAGCTCTGAATTTTTAAATCAAATTATTTTTCTCACTTCTCATATATAGCATTAAAAATAAAAAGCATATAGAGAATTTGGTCCCCTGTGAGTCACTCTCATTACAGCTAATTGGGTAGCATAAAAAATTTACATAATCTCAGTGAAACCAGAAACTCATGTCTCAAACATTCAAAAACATTCAGCAATGCACTTTATGTACAAGTTAGTTGAAGGTAAGTAACAAGGTAATGCTTGAATAGCAACTACAAACAAACACAAAAGGCCAAAACTAATGATTTTTTGTTTTATCACAATTTGTTGTTTGAGTCATGCTAACAAATGTCTGGACACTTGTTAACGAATAAAAAATAATAATAACAAAAAATTTTGAATAAAAAATTTTACTTTATATAATTTTAAATTTTAAATTACACAATTTCTAATTTTGTTTTTTATATTTGGATTCTTAATAAGTGCTAACATTTTCCTTGTTGTTTTAATGAAAACTGCAAATTAACTAACTCTAATCAACTCAAATAAAGGGTTAATTTTAATTGTAGTATGCAGTTTTTATCAACTTTGACCCTTAAACTATTATATTTTTTAAAAAACATGGCAAAAGGAAAAATGATCATTTTATAACCCACTCTTAAAAGATTTAAACTTCATTAAAGTTATAAGACTAAATTTTTATCATTGAGACTAAATTTTTATCATTGAGTTAGCGTCTCTTGAACTATACACAGGATTGAACTAAGCTACTAAAACAACGGTTTTAAGTCTAAAAACAAAATTTACTTAACAAATAAATTTTTTTTTTTCAAATTTACAATTCAACAAATTTTGTTATAATTATATAGTTAATGTCTCTTAAACTATACACAGGATTGACCCAAGTCACTAAAACAACGATTTTAAGTCTAAAAACAAAATTTACTTAACGAAGAAAAAAAATCCTTCAAATTTACAATTCAACAAATTTTGTTATAATTATATATTAGCTTAGTTGGTAAGTATAAGATTTTTAGTCTTTTATTCACAGTTCAATTTCATACTATGACATTATTTTTATATTTTTTACAGTTTAAAAGATATATA
>JBBPBP010009780.1:10112672-10133604 GCA_037974735.1 Cicer chorassanicum
GAAACAATAAAAGATACCAAATAATTAGGTCCATTATAAAAGGAATACCATAAACTTTTTTTTTCCATATAATTGTTCGTTCACGGCCGCTGGGAAAGAAGAGAAAAAAAAAACAAGACACACAGGAAGAAGAAAAGCAAAACAAAACAAAAAACACAAGAAGAAGAAATGCAGGAAGAAACATGAAAATGTCAAGCACAGCGGGGCTAAAAAACGGTCCCGCTCCGGCGACGGTGTTGCGAAGGTTTAAAGCAAATTTTATTCTTTCATCTCAAAATGGTAGATTTACATAACACAGTTTTTATTTTATTTTATTTCATATATAGTCATCCTAAATTTACATTTTTGTAGAATAACAAGAAGATTAAATAGAGGAAAATAAACAAAAAAATACCTTACTCTTATGTATTTTGATGAGATTTTTATTTGTTTTGTTTCCGTTTGTTTGTTTTTGTATGGGTCTAGGGTCTCAACAATTTCAACAATTTTACTACTCTTCTGAGTTGATTCCTTTTCCTGTCTCAGACCTATTCAAAAAATTCTACCACCTTTGATTTTTTTTGTCTCAATTTATAAGTAAAATGGTGAATGCTTCTGATCAGTAGATAAATTTGAGCTTTGGATTTTGTATTGTTTTACGACCAATTTTAACTGGATTTTGTATTGTTTTTTTAACAAATTTTAAGCAATGTATGATTAAGGAAAAAGTGTTTTCCACCTTTTCAATGAGTACACAGATTTTACAAGTAATTACCTTATTAGGCTAAAAAATAAATCAGATTAGGCAACAAACTGATTTTGAGCATGTTTGTGATTTTGAAAATAAAAGTGTTGCTATGTTTTCAAGAAGAAGAGTGTGTTGTGTTTCAGGAAGAAGCGTGTTGTATTTCAGGAAGAAGCGTTGATGTGTTCCAGGAAAAGCGTTGATGTGCTCCAGAAAAATCGTTGATGTGCCAAGAAGAAGCGTGTGTGAACAGGTCGTGAAGCGTAGCGTGTGTGAACAGGTTGCGTTGATGGGTTGAGTTGATGTGCAGTGCTGTGCTGGTATACTATATAAAATGAAATGAAAAACTGGCAGGGCAGGAAAAAGAGGAAAATAAAATAAAAGTAAAATAAAATGAATGAAAAACAATAAAATAAAATGAAAATAAAATGAAAGTAAAATGAAATGAATGCAAAACAATAAAATAAAATGAAGTTAAACAGGACAATACAATTAAAATGAAAATTATATGCATATTTTTAGAGTTATTTTTAGTTAATCGGACAAAATTGAGGTACTACACATGGGGTTCTGGCTTTAGATCATCTCCATCGCCATCCTCCTCCTCCTCCTCAAAGTATGTTTCTTCTTCACTCTCCTCACTTATTTCTTCTTGATCAAAATCGCTCACATCACCTAGTGGAATATATGGTTCAGGTTCAGATGTTTCGACCTGAGCAAAGTATGGTTCGGGTTGGTATGGTTCTAGTTGATATGGTTCAGGTTGATAAGATTCATAATTTTGAAAAGAATAAGTGTTTTGTGTATGAAAATTGTATTCAGGGTGAGGTGTGGTTGAGGATGATGGTTGACCAACATTTGATAATGGATGACCATCCTCAAACATGACATATAACTCGATATAGTTGAGAAAATGAGAACAAAGAGTGGAATGAACGAGAGAATCATATTCTTCATGGTCAACCTCTAAATGTTGAATTTAAACCAAGTTATGAATATATGGTTTGGTTTTGCAAAATTTTTAAACGATTTATTTATGTAGAAAACCAATTGGTTGATCCTCGTGTCAATCCACCCCAACCTCCACCACAATCTAGCCAACATTTTTTTTCGAGAATCAATTCCCAACACAACACAACAAAATTAATATTATATACCAACACCTCCTAACACTCAACCGCCTTCTCATACTTTTACCCACACACGACATCAATCTTACGGGTTCACGCTAGGGAAAAATTTAATATTGACAGCCAACAACCACATCAAGAAGACAATCGTCGACTATCCTTTGCATCAAGCGAAGAGGAATTGTTATATAACACGTTCAATACTCGTTATAATACACCTGAGTCCGCTACCCAGTTACTGAATAATATGTGTCAACAAAGCTTTCAAATTCCAAGTTTTGGAAATGCATATACTCCGTTGAATCAAATATTCAACCGAACTCAAGGTGGAAGTAGTTCTTCTGCATCACTTCCTCCTAAACATCCTCAACAGGAAGAAGACGAAGATCAAGAAGAAGAAGAACAAGAACAAACTCGTGATGTACCAAAGCGTCGTCAAAATCCCGTACGTGTGAGAAAACCTCGGGATTGTGGTACTGGAGGTCACCTTCGACATTAATTTTATCGTAATTTGTAAAATTTGTAACGTTTTTTATGAATGAATTATGTAATTTTAAATGTTACAGGCAACTCTAATAAATCTATATAATTTAAAATTTGTGTTTATGTATTTTTATGAATTATATATATAATTGAATTTTTTTGTTGTTGAAAATTGCTTAAGGAAGTCGTCTTTGCAAACGCGGACTTTCTTAAGGAAGTCGCCTTTATAAATGGCGACTTGTAAGGTAGAAGAAAAAAAAAAGACATTTTAGTTAATAATTTTTAAAAGGGAGTATTTAAGTAATTTTTTTAAAAAGAGGTTATTAAATAAAAACCCAGATATTTGTTAGTATTTCTCAATAATAATATCTTGTGCTATTAATTAATGTACAGTCTCTATTCTTCATCTATATAGATAAATAATTCCCTAGTTTTTTTATTGGTGATAATTGGTTGGCCTAGTGTATCATGCTGACATTGACATTCCATAAACTAACTAACTATAAGAAAATTCTTTTTCTTTTAACTTCTGGATTCGTCGCTATCCTCCATTGATTTGAAGTCTCGGTTATATGTTACATCAGAATTTTGTCTTTATTTATTCCATATATGGTGCTACATACATGGACCTGAATAATCTATAGTTGAATTCTATCTATCCATCTAGTTGAAATATTAATCACCCTTGATCAAAATTAAATAGTCTAAATTTAAATTTGACATTTTTTAATTATAAAATAAAATTTTATTTTTTTTTAAAATCGTCAAATCTCGATCAAACAGTTACTATGTAAATGCATGATATCTTAACCCACGAATCCGATTTATACATAAGTGGCCGGCATTTTCAATTATGCAGTCAGCTTTGTTGGTGAATTATTAGTTAAGGTTGATATTCTTTTGAAATTCTTTTGTGCAATATTTAAAATGGAATTTGATGGGCCTAAATTTATAATGATGATGTCTCCTAGTTGAAGATGTAAGATTAACTTGAAGGGGTGAGGCATATGGAAAAAAAGAAAATTGGAGGCAGAAAGAACCACTTTGTGTGGTATTTATGTGGCATTTTAGAGTGGGAACCGAAGTTGTTCTTTTTTGACATTATCATTTGTAGCTGGTGGGTTGCATTGACTCTAGATTAAAGATTGAAACATTTTGCTTAGGTCTCATGCACATGTAGAGAAATTATTGTTGCGTGTATAAAATAAGAAATGGGTCAAATATAATTTGTTAAAAAAATTGTATTTTAAATGAGGTTATTATTATTATTATTATTATTTTTGAAATATAAAATGAGGTGATTTGGTAAGTATGATATTACTAATAAAGATCCAAAATTGTAACTGAAAAAGTAAAAGCACAAAAAGAATTATTTGTCGCCAAGAACCCTACACTTGAGACATTTTGTCTAACAAAGGCTCCGTTGGCTTGACAAGTAGCTATTACGGTTCAATCCAAATTTTTCAAATATGAATTTGAAGTCGGCTAAGATCCATAACATAACCCCTAAAGCAAGTTGACCATATTTTGTAAGCAATAATGAATTTTAGATGGAAAATTGACTTTGACCCAATTCGTTTGTTGTTATAAGTCAGTCATCAACTTCAATCAAACACCACAATTAAGAATGAACTTTTCATGACTCAATTCCTAGATACCTCCAAAAGGGGGTGGCACATTTATATAATGTGAATTTGTGATGTCTATTATATTTCAATCTTTATTATTTTTATATATTTATTTAATACCTTATTTTATTTATATCTCTCTTCTATCACATCATTAACATATTACATTTATTATATCATTATTATTATTTTCTTTTTTCTCTCTTATAGTATCAAATAAATATTTGAACATTTAGGGAGATCCTCAAGAGCACCTCCTATGGAAGATTCACTATTGGTTCATAGAAGGACATAACTGCTTTTCATGTAGTTTGCCATTGGAGTCCATGAGTTGGAATGCACCATTGATGGGTGAAGCAACATCTGGGAATCACACACATTTGAAACAAATTCAGCTGTAATAAAATTATATATAAATAAAATATTAATATGTGAGTTAAATTTATAAGTCTTTATATGAATTTTTAAGCATTGTACTGTTGAAACATAAAATAAATGAATTATTTTAATATGATATGGTACAGTAAACTTTATTTAAAGAAATTATATTGAATTTATTATTGAAGATGCTCTTAACTATTTAACATAGTTAAAATTGAAAAACAACTAATCCAACCAACTTTTGTCAACAAAAAAAAAACTAATCAAATTAACTTAATTTATTATTCATTAATTTATTTTCAATCAACTATGTTTTTTTTTACTTTTATTTTTTCTAAACTTTTTGTCGGTTGATACTATTAGTGTGTCGTTGATGGTTAATTTTTGTCGAGATATTTAATTGCCATATTTAACATAGTCTTTATTCTTAAACATATTTTTTCTATACACAAGACTTGAATTTGAGACTTTACTTACAATATTCAAATTTGTTTTCGCTCGAACTTGATTAAAAAATTAAATGTATAATAGTGGCAAAGCTAAATTTCCTTGTCTTAAATCCTTTTATTTATATAAAATGAGTATTTAATTACTAAGATATGTCCTTAGAAGGTGCTTGCTTGCTCAGCTCTAGTTAGCTTGCCGAGCTTCAATTCAAAGTCTAAAAGAACTTACACAGTCTTCAACATAATTAATTACTATATGATTGCACTAAAAATAGAAAATGTAGGAGTGTAATATTCTTGAAAAAAAAAGTGTATATTTTAGAACAAGTTGCATTGATTTCAATGAAAGATTTTCTTTAATCCTTTACTTCGCCGTCAAGATTATTACTATAATAATCCGCTTTGTTAGCCTTTAAATCAAAGTGGTATAATTATGATAGGCAGAAAATTTCAACATTTAATTCTTCTATACTCTAAAGCTATACTCTTTCGGTCTCACATTATAAGTATATTATTTGAGTTATTCTAAATTTTTAAGAAAAATAATTAATTATATCGATTTTAATGATAAAAATAATTTAATGACTAAAATATTCATACTAAGTAGTTAGTGGAGTGGTTAAATAAAATGAGATATAATTAATTAAAAAAAAGTAGGCTTAATTACAGTTTTGGTCCTCCTATTTTAGCTTAATCGCAAAAATAGTCCTCCCATTTTATTTATCACCAATTTTAATCTCAAACAGAATTTTGATTCAAAACTTGATAAAATGTCACTTTTCTAAGCCACACCACACCATTTATGATTATAGATTTTAGGTATAATTGTTGCACATGATATCTTGAGACATGGTGTGGGTTAAATAAGCGCAAAAAAAAAAATGACATTTCATCAAGTTTTTGACCAAAATTTTGTTTGGAGACCAAAAATAGGGAGAAATAAAATGGAAGAACTATTTTCGCCATTCAACTAAAATAAGGGATCAAAACTGCACTTAAGTTAAAAAAAGTAATTAATACTTCATTAGTAATATAAAGACAATGTAATTTTAAACAAGTAAGTATTACAAATGAGACATAATTTAAAGGAGATATAGTTTTTTTTAAAACCCTTTAGTTCTTAGAGAATTTAAATCTTTATAATTTAAAGCACAAATGAGACATAATTTAAAGGAGATATAGTTTTTTTTTTTAAACCCTTTAGTTCTTAGAGAATTTAAATCTGTATAATTTAAAGTTGTGCTGAGAGATAAATAAAGTTTTGTTGAAAACTATTTCAATTATAGTATTATTTGAATTTGGATACTCTCAATCCAAATCAATTAGATTTTTAGTAAAATTCAATTACTTAGTTTGTTTATCTTATCGTATGTGTATAGCAAATATGTTTCTTTCATGCTAGAATAACATCAAATTGAGGCATCGAACTTTAGAAATTTAAAAGGCATATGATCTTGGGCAAAGTGAATATAAAAAGAAGAGAATAGAATCATGAGAAGGAATTTGAATGATGAATCTCTCTCTAAAATAAGGAAAATTATTCTACTATATACCATGTTTGTGAATAGTATAAATTATAATATTTAAACCCACAAAGGTTTCTTGTCAAAAAAAAAAAAAAACGCCAAAAGGTTAATGAAAGGAGGACCAAATAGAAATATATTAAGGTTTTGCAAGCATGGTACTGTGATGCTAAGCAATGATTGTGTCTAATGAGTTTAAGTGTCATGACCAACTTTCCATGATCAAAATGAAAACACAAGTAAATCCTAAAAGGATAAGAAACATTGCAATTGAAAATGTTGTGAACCATCTTCTAGTTTTAAAAAAAATAAAAAATTTGCATAAACATGATTTGGGAGAGTGGGATAGTTAGGAAATAATGTTTCCTTGTTGTATTTTTTTATAACTTGAGGTACATATATTGCATGCTAGCATAATCTCTTGGGCCATGCCTCTCTAACACTGTATACATCATCATTCACATCATCATGATGTTTCTCCAACAATTTTTTACATAATTAAATTTAAAGTGTAAGTCTTTAAATTGTTAGTTATTAAGACGAATATGATTAGTTTTGTGCTTTATTAATAATTATGATTAATTTTGTGGTTTATTAATCTATGCATGTGTATACGTAGATATAATTGTTCTTTAATTAACAGTGATTCGCTTTAAAGGGGTTAATGAATTTTGATTAAGAATAAATTATTCAAAAAAAATTAAATTTAAATTTTGATTTAAATAATTCTAAGTTAAATTCTTGAAGCTTATGAGATTCTTTTGTTTCTTAAATCTTACTCTCAGACTACTAATTTTGTATGTTGGAAAAGTGAAGTGAAATTTATGAAAACGTGTAGAAATAAAAATATTTAAAAGCGAAAAATGGTAAAGTGAGATTTTTGAAAAATTGTGGAACGAGGGAAAGGGTGTGGGTATAAAACAACCGGTCTAGTCTAAGTCAACTACACTGCACAAATGGCATGTAGTGTATAGAGTTGAATAAATTTTCTTTTATCTCCATATTTTTTTTTTAGAGGTATCCAAATTTTATTCGTATTGACAATTTAAACATGTATTTATTCATTTGAGAATAAAGTTGTAAGACAAAAATAACAAATAAAATAACACTATCACAGAAATATAGTTAGGGATGACAAGATAATTTGTATCTGTCGGTATTCATCCGAATTCACTTGATTTAGACGGAAAAAATCCGTTTGAATTGGGTGCGCGTGCAGATTTTTCCCGAAATTAAAATTCGGGGCGGGGACGGGTTTGGGGTGGTGATATCCACTCCGCACTTTAAATTTTATATATAATATTGAATATACTTAATATTTTTTTAAATATTAAAAATTATAATTTTATCTCTATAGAAAATATTTTTAATTTTATTATTGTCTAATAATAATTATATTATTATATTAACTATAATAGATATGATTTTTAAATTTATAATGTTATATATATATGAATAGATGCGAGTGTGAGCAGAAAAACCCAAACCCCGTTGTGGGCGGAGATGAGGGTCTAAATTTCACACCCGCTATGAACCAGGGACGGGTGCGAATTTTCTCCGATTAATCGGATGGATGAGGCAGAATCCACTCCCTTACCGCCCATTTGCAATGCCTAAATATAATAGCCCATGTATAGTTTATGCAAGGGTAACATAATTAGGCCTATATGTGTATATACCACAATTTTTTTTTACAAGTTTTTAGACTCCGTAAAATTTTAAATTTTCGTTTTTATTCGTATAAAAAAATCACATTTGTAGTTTTACAAAATTATTATGCAAGCAGTTTTAATTTCTGTTGGAATATCAACATATACTTTTTAATGATTTTTTAATATATATGTTTACAACACAAAAATTTCTCAACAAAAAATGAGTTCAAAATTCAATTTTTAAGTTCATATAGACTTTTTATATGGAACATATGACATTTAAAAAATTTATATTTAATTTATCCTAAGTTAAAAAAAATTTAAATTTGTGTAGATCAAACTTTTATTAATTATATAAACATGCTTGTAAAAAAATGATTCAAAATTTTAAGGATGTTTCATTACTGCAAGAACTAAAACAACTTGTATAATAATGTTGTAGAGACTAAAATATATAACTATTTTACACGGACTAAAAATAAAATTTTAAAATTTTCTAGAAACTAAAAACTTATTTAACATTTTTATTTTTATTTTTATCAAAGTATAGATATGTGGATATACAACTAATAGTAACTATGGATTCGGAACATGAGATTATAAGTTATCATCTACATTATTAGAAAAAAAATTCAAGTCTCACATGAATAAGAGATAGAGTTCTACAATAGTTTATAAAGAGAGACATTCGTCACCTTACAAGTTGATTTTGTAAGGATGAATTAGACCACTTAACTCAATATAAATTGAATTGAATTGGATAAATCAATTGGCCACTTTTGAGTCTTTGAATTAATAAAAAAGAATAAAAATAAACAAACTAAAGTCATACAAAAATAAAAAAGCAACTTTTTTATCTTGGTCCAACAGGCCAACATGCCCCATGTTCATTCTATTTTTTCAGCGAATTAAATAGGTTGGACCAACTTAAGTAGAATATTAAAATCATCAGCCCAACCAAAAATGAGGGAAAACGTGTCGGTCCAATAAGTTCGACCGGCTTTCCTATTCTTAAGTAAAACACATATAAGTTCGACCGGCTTTCCTATTCTTAAGTAAAACACATATAAAACACACAACAACAAAATTAAACCAAAACTTTTAATAGGTTATTGTTTTATAAAAAATTAAAAATTTAAGAATTAATGAAATAAATTAAAGAAGTAAAATATTATTTAGTTTAATATAAAAGGATTAATATTAATAATAAAATGAGAAAAATAGAGATGAATGTGTTATTTACTTGGTTCAACTAAATAGTTACATCCATAATGGAGGTTGTTTACACTAAAAAAATAATCTAAGATATTAGTTGAAGACGGTCAACAGTTAAATTGAGCGATAACTAAATAGTTAGAATGAAAGTAAGGCGAACCAAAAACATTCGAACACGAGCTAGGCAAACTTTTCTCAAACTCAAAGGGTTTTATGAGGGTCGTGGGAATGTCTGAATTAGTCAAAAGTACGTGGAATGTGATAATTTAACGGTAAGACTCTGTGTCCTTGTTTTTAGCCCTCATGAACTGAAACAACTATTTTTCCATGACATAAACATGAGTAATAATGAACGTACAAATAATAAAAACAGCGACGTCACGAGATATGGAAAATCAACATATATTTTAGAAAATCAATTAAAAAATATTTCATGGAGTTTGGGGTTTTCCATTGAACTGCTGGCCCAATTAATGGAAGAAACAAATGAGACATTGGATTGGGCCTTAACACAATACTAATCTCTAAAACAAAATTTGTCAAGTTATTTGTTGATTCGATCCTACAAGATTAAGATAATTTAGGAGAGAATAAAACCCAAATTTTGTTTTCACTTACCACCCAACAAATAAACTAAAATCTATTAGTACATTCCAATAAAAATAAAATAAAATAAAATTTACACCATCATTACCCCCTACACAAATTTAAAAAGCATTTGCATAAGGGAATCTACAATAAGTCCCAAAACTAATTAAAATTCACCTCTATAAAAATTTATAACACACACTATCATGTGACCTTGCTATCCTCTTGATTAATCCACCACCACTTCTCAAACAATAATCAATACTTGAAGGTACCAATTGACCTTGTGATTTTCCATAAGAATTCCAACACATAGCTTGTTGTAAACCTCTATAGTTTAGGGAAGGCCTTAGTTGAATGTCAGTTAAATCAACATCTGTACATGGTATGGAATTGCTACAAGCTAGGTGGACTGGCTGCACTGAATAACTGCCACTTATTTGATCAAACTTAACACCAGAAATTACCACTGTTCCTGTTTGGTTCTTGCAAATTTGCTTGTCACAATAGTATTGGTCTATCATTATTGGAAACATAACATCATATGCTTTTATTCTTGAAAATGATACATTTTTAACCATGCCAATTCCTCCCTATTCAAAAATAAAAATTACTCAAATTGATGTCAATGAAATTCTATATACTACTCGAAAAAATAAAACTAACAAACAAAATTAGATAGAAAAATAAAATACAACACCGTTCGAGTTTTATAATTTTCTTTGTCCTATAAAAATCTTCACATTTTCATATAATATTGATAAGGAGAATATATTGATGGTTAATAAAGTTATTTTGTAAAAAAAATAATTTTTATTAACAATTTCGCTTTAATTTGTGTGAAATGACTCAATATATAATCAAAATTTACGCCGTAACTGCGTGACACATTAATTACCGACCTCAATTGTTCAATTTAAATTAATGACAAAGATTATTTTAAATTGATTTGATGAATTACTAATCTGAACCATCTTATATCAAATTAATAATATAGTTACAACAATGAAGATACCTGCCATGTTTTGATCCTTGCTCCATATAGTGTATTTTTCATTGAAATATCCTCAACAATAATGTCAGAAACGCATGCCACACTCTTGTCTTTTCCTAATCCTCCTAAGCTATATTCAGAAAATTAAATTTGTAATAATCAGTGATTTTTCTATAACAATACAAGCTATAAGTTCTATATTTATTTTCTTACCTTATGCCATGACCAGGGCCACATTTAATGTGGTGGACATGAATATTAGAACAACCGGTTTGGATGGACACACAGTCATCTCCTAATTAATAATATAATAAAATAAGAACAAGTGTCAATATTATAAGCTTCATATAAAAAATAACTTTAATATATAATATGTACTATGTAGTATGGCATAGTGTTACAAAAGTTAAAACTTTATAAAAGTTAGTTGCTGTGACAGTTTACAGTTTGAATTTGAAAAGGGTATTTGAGACAATCATTCTTTTGTCAAATTTAAGCTCAACAATTCTAAGTGGACAATGCACCATATTGTGAAGTTCAGTAATATAATGGAATGTACAGTAATATAAAATAAATTAATTTAGTGCATGCCTTACCAGTTCCAATATGAGAATGTTGAATTTCAACATCTTGTGTGTTTTGCAAGTGAATTCCATCAGTATTTGGGCTATTTGCAGGGGAAGTTATTGTAATATTATCAACTTTGATTCCCTTTGAGTTGTCAAATTTTAGATGGCATAGAGGACTGTTTATGATTTTGATATCTCTAACTTTTACAAAGTTGCTAGAGTAGAATCTTATAGCCTGAATATTAATACAAGAGTAATGAGAAACTGTTAAATTCTAAATCAAAACAAAACTAAAAAAAATTATGTTAAAGGTGAATTTTTTTTAATTCATTTTCTAAAATATACGTTGATTTTAAGAAGACGAGATGGTTTTAAATTGTGGTTGCAGTTACATTCCAAATCTTTACATTGAATTGAAATGCGAGAAAATGCGGTCGATGCAGTCGAAATTATGGTTACAGTGCATATGCGGAGACTTCAAAAACTGTAATATCGCGGCCACAATACAAATGTAGCTTTTACACTTAAATTTATTATTCTACTCACTTTTACGTAAATGTATCCAAATATAAATTACTTAACATTTGACTCACAATCCATTTTACGAAATCAGTTATGGACACAAAAACTCCAAACTCTTCGATTAAGAATCAATTCTAGATGCAAAATTAATTCTATTCAAACACGGCAAACATGTGTTAAAATCAATTCTACACTAAATCAAAATAAAACTACACAAAATTATGTTAGTTTGTAAGAGGAAAATCTTACAGTTGGCTTCATGCTTGGAATTTGTTTAGAGTGAGTTTTCTGCAAGAATTTGTGATAACAAAGTGAGGCACTTGTTTTGAAAATTCTAAGAACTTTGTCTCAGAAAATTGAATATGTATTTGGTTAGTTTTACTTTTACCTGCATATCATAAAGTTCTGAGAAGATCCACCAATTAGACCCTTGACCATCAAAAGTGCCAGAGCCTTTGATTGTGAAGTTCTGCACCCATTTAAAATTTATCCACTGAAACAAACTTGATTTTGGCCATGAAGATACTTCAGAAGGAGCCAATACAATTCCATCTATCTGTCATAATTCAATTTACACTAACTTATATATTTGTACAATAGAAATTTAACATTCAAAATGTCACATATATAACATTAATTTTTCGTAACAATAATGATGTGTATTTTTGTTAGTCGTGTCGCGCTAAATGCCACATGGATGTAATATCAATTTTACGTAACAAGAATAACGTTTGTTTTTGTTAGAGACTAAAATATAAATTATTTTGCAGGGTCAAAAGAACATATTTAAGTCTATTAATATATTATGTTATGCAAAAAAGAGAATATACTTTATACTCTACAACTACTTTTAACTACTAAATTTTTTAAACTAATTTAAACACAATACAAAACAAAAAGGGTAAATGATTGAAGTTGAACCTGAAGTGTAAGATCATTCATACAAGGACCTTGTAAAGTAATAGGCTTAATAAGGAACTTGAGTTTTGCTGGAACTTTTATTGTGGCACCAGAAACTTTGCAGGCACTTTCCCATGCAGCTACAAGTGCCTGCTTAATGAACATTATAACTATATTATCTTGAATGATTTAAATTTTGAAACTCGTTTTTATGAACAAATTGATGCGAGCATAAATTCATTAAGTAAATGGAAGGAGACCTACAGAAAAATATGATCATGTACTAACATTTTGGTCATTTTTTTTCTTGTAGATTTTTTTTCGACGTGTATAATGAATTTATGCTCGCATCAACTATAGTTTAATTGAAAATCATTATCTTTTTTTGATTACCTTTGAATCATCAGAAACTCCATTGCCCTTGGCACCAAAAGACATAATGTCAAAAGTGTTAACTTGAGTTGGATGAGATTCATAAGGAGGAAGAGGAGACGGAGGATGCGATCCTCTGCCTCTAGTGTGGCGATTTCCGCCGTCTTTGTGAAGTTTTTTCTTGATGTTAGTCTTCCTTGCATCAACAGAAAATGTGAAAAAGATAAGAACCAACAAGGACATGGAAAAGAGTAGAGAAAAACTTGTGTTTCTCGTCATTCTTTAAGAATGTCTTTTTGTTTGATACTTTATGAAACAAACAAAATTCAATGAAGTTGTATGGAAGTTATTGAGTATTGATAGCTTATATAGTGGAAATAGTGTTGGTTTTTCTTATAATTTTTAAGGACTTGCTTTTAATTAAATAAATTGTTTAACCACTAATGCATAAAATTAGGTCCAAAAGTTTGAGATGGGTTGTGAACTGTGCAAAATTAATATTATATATATATATATATATATATATATATATATATATATATATGTATATATATATATATATATATATATATATATGTTTATGGTTGGTTATGCTTGCTTTTGGTTACTTCTTTTGTAGTGGCCAAAAGTTATGTACCGGAATTTATTAGTTATGTACTTTTGTCCTTATGCTGTGAAAAATATATTTAATGAATAAGGATGGCATATATAGGACCTGAATTTATTGCAAGAGAACAAATCTTTAAATTGTTGAATGTGAAGATACACATCAAAATTAAAATGTAATGGACTTTGGATACATCAAAGCATTTGTTCAAAAATTGTGACATGTTTTGGATACCACAAAAAATGTGACATTTGAAAAATAGATATAGTAGCAATTTCTCTTTTATCGGTACACAAACGAGATGGATCATCGAGCAAGTCATGTTCAAGTAAGTTGTCTTTAGTGACTAAGTCACTCATAAAGAAATTATCAGTTGAAATTATTTTATTGATGAAACAAAGAAAATTATAAAACCGATTTAAATTAGAGTTTCACTGTACAGCAAGTTTTTATTGCCAAAACCAAAATTATGGCTTTCAATGTGTTTAATCTCTTAAAACATGAAATGGTACATACTAGCATGTCCTGTTGTGTTTTTTGTATAAGCATTAGACTGGTTGTGATAACTATATATGAGTTTTTTTTATACTGGGATTAGTATATATAATTGATGGTAGAAATTTTAAAATTTAACTGACTGGTTATGATTAGTGGAATTTATAGTTAAATTCTTGTGTTGACTATCATTATAATGCTATTTTACCCAATGTATTAGCTAGAAGTTTAAAACAATCTATTAGTAAATTGAACAATCTGTAACTAAGATTGCCTTGTTTAGTTATTTTCATTGGCAACACCTGACATAAAACATCATTAGTTTTATGCTTAGCATGTTTTTTTTTTGTGTTACCAAAAAAAATGTTGTTAATCATTGATGGCAAGCTTATTTTTAATTTATTGCATTTTCTTTAGTATTATTATAGTCATTTGTTTTGTTTTGTTTTGGTGGGCAGTGGATAAAAAAAAGTCTTTTCATAGGATAGCATAATTTAAACCTTAGCTTTTTTGTTTTTAGCAGATCATAGCCTACTTTCCCCCCAATCGCATAATCTAACCATAATTATAAGCTTGATAAGGATAAGGTGTTATTATTTGAATAAAATTTATCTCAAGAAAAAATTATTTGAATGATAATTCTAGATGTGTCACTAAATATAGAATTCTCTTGAAAATTGTGTCTCTTTTCATAGAATTTCAAAAATTTAAATATATTTATTTATCAAAATATCTAATAAAAAGTTAAAATATATATATAAATTCATTTTATAATTACAACTTAAAAATAACCATTTGCACTTTAATTAAACGTAAAAAATATTTACGCCGAAGGTATATGTCTTAATATAAACTATCTTACTACCCACAATTTAGTCACCAAAATGTTATATTTAGTGACGATAAAAGCGGCAATATGTCAGCAATGGATTACCAATTATTCACTTGCCAACTCATGAAACTTTAATCTTCTCCAAAATACCGACTTTGTAATGAGCTAGCAAAAAACAAACAAGTGTTTGTCGTTGCTCCATGTAATATATATACAACTAAAGGCTTGAGAAGAATCCCAACCTGGTCCATTGATATGTTACAGACAAGAGTATGTCACTAAAGCACTCGCTATTAAATGTATTCATCAACAATAGAATATAGAAAAAATAATGTACTTTTATTTGCTAATTTTAGTGGTTAATTTATTATATTAAGTTTAAACATGGTTTTGCTTATATATTTAGTCCCTTCCTAACTTTTGCTACTCAGCTACGCAACTCAAACTTTGAACCTCCTACTAGGAAGATACATAGGGGGCAAGCATGGCCTCCAACTACTCCTATCATTTCTAGAAAATATACTATGATTCCACGAACTAATAACATTCCAATTTAAGTAAATATTTTCAAATTTAGCTCCCTTCAATGAAGATTATTATTTTGAAATGTCACCAGCAAAACTTCAAAGTGAATCTCAAGAAAATTCAATTAGTCAACGTGTTGCAGCTTAGGGCACCTTATTGGGCTTGATTGAAACACTTGATCTCTAGTTGTCCCAATAAATGAAGGGATGTTCTCCTCCCACACCTTACATTCTCAAAAACTTTAAAAATCCTTTTTTTTTTCTTTTCGATTATAACCCTCTCCAAATAAAACATAGGTTCACCATTGATAAAACATTTCCATATCCCAAAGGACCTTCGTTAACGTATTGCATTCATATATAAACAGACACACATCTTGCACTCATGTTGCTTATCGGTTTGTAGGTTCAGAGTACTTCTAAAAGTCACTTTATAGAATATACTTTATCCTCGGTTCAAAGATATAATATACGAAGTACTTTGAACACAGAATAACTGGATCATTTTAAACAACAACCAAGGCTCTTCTGAAATTTCTTCAGAATCATCAATGAATTGAATTATAAGTAAATTAAACAGACTCCTTGACACAGAGCCAGATACTGTTGTGCTTCTTTTTGCTTCTCCAGCAAAAGTATGTACATAAATAACCATCAATAAGGAATGCAGGATAACCAAAAGGAGCATGAAATCTCTAAAAATTTGTAATGGATGAAAAGCAATAAGATAAACCATGAAAATGCAAACCAATGAGCAAATAATAGACATCTGCTAATGTTGAACACAAAAAAAAGGTTAACATTAATAGTGTTCAGTGGAAGGAGATGTCGTTATAAAACAGGCTCACGGGAAAACCTAATGGTTTTGTCCACTGCCCAAAAACACTGTTTTCATCTCATCATTGCACCAATTATGATATAAATAGGCCAAGTACAAAATTAGTTATCAACACAACAATAACAAGAACATAAAAAAAAAATTAAAAACAATGGCTTCAGTGTGTGTAACAATCAGATCATTGATAGAAATCTCACTGAAATCCGCTAAGATAACTAAATTATCATCATAAGCCAAAAAAAATTCAAAACAATTAGCAGAATAAAAATAGTGAAAATCAATGAAATTAGAGAAAACTAGAAGCTAAAAAGGATGAATGTTTTGGACAACAACTTGTACCAGATGATTTATACTGTAAAAACCCTAATTTTCGTAGAAATGAGGAAATTAGGTGTGCTCAGACAGCCAAGGGTTTCATAATCAACTTCTGAGTAAATGTACTCAGATCAGAAACTCTAGTCCACAAAAGTGTCTCATCACAGCACAAAAAGAAACATAAAAATTGAAAAGGAGAAAAACCCAAAGTACATAACATCAAAATACGAGAAACATGTTTCACACATAAAATTCTTGTTAAACTAGGTTTTGAAATGGCAAATCCTAATAACATGATTTGATTGAACATTTGAGCAACGAAGATCCTTTGCTAAAGTATTACATTCATAAATAAATAAACACAGATCTTACACTCATGTTGCTTATCAATCGGTATGTAGGTTCAGAGAACATTAGATATCTTCTGAAAGTTACTTCATAGATTACTTTATTTTGGATTCAAAGATATATGATGTACTTCTAACACATAATAACTAGATCATTTTATACAAAATCAAAGGCTCTTTTGAAAATTTCTTCAAAATCATCACAAAGCCATCAATCAGGAATTCAGAATGACCAAAAGAAAGAAGCAAAATCCCTATAAATTTATAATGGATGCAAATTTGAAAGTAATGTTAAGACAGACCATAAAAATGCAAAGCAATGAGCAAAATTTAGACTCCATGATTTCACACAGCAATTATTGAACAAAAACAATAAACAACTGCTAATAATACATACAGTGCTCAGTGGAAGGAGAAGTCGTTACAAAACAGGCTCACGGCAAAACCAAATGGTTCTGTCCACTACCCAAAAACACAAATGTGTTTTCATCTCATCATTGCACCAATTAAGATATAAATTGATTAAGTAAAAAATAGTTTTCAATTCACAACAAGAATAAAACGTAAATGAAAAATTAAACAATAGGCTCAGTGTGTATAAAAATCAGATCATTAATAGAAATCTCAGTAAAATTCGCGAATATAACATTGTTTCGAAAACATTTTACTTTAAGAAATAACAAGTACAAAATATGAAACCATATAATCCACAAATAGGCCAAACCAAATCAATTCCATTAGTAGAACTAGAATAATAGAATTTTCCAAAGTTTCCACAATTATTACAAAAATCTCAAAGGAAGCATCAACATAAAAAAGCTTTGTATTGCAGAGAATGTTGAATACTAGTAAATACATACCTACCTACTTTCTGCGCTTTAGGGGTCCAGTCTTGAAGCCACCCTTAGTTGGCTTACCCCAAGGAGTACGGGCTCCTTTCCCCCAAGCACCACTACTCTTACTCTTACCCTCACCTCCACCATGAGGATGATCAACAGGATTCATAGCCACTCCCCTAACAACCGGTCTCCGACCGAGCCATCTACTATGACCAGCCTTCCTAAGCTTGCGATCGCCGTGAGTTGGATTAGAAACAGTACCTACCGTTGCCCTGCAACGAGAATCAATCAACTTTTTAACACCAGATGGGAGTTGAATTAAACAGTATGTTGATGTTGGCTCTTTCAAGATCTTTGCATTGGTTCCAGCCGCTCGAACAAGCTTTCCACCTTGCCCGGGGTTCAGTTCAATGTTATGAATGATTGTTCCAATTCGCATTGCTGAGAGAGGCATACAACTCCCAATCTGAGAGTTAATGTCAGAATACATCATCCTCTCACGTGCCTCTTGAGGAATCGCATTCGCAACCTCGGCGGCCGAAGAGTAACGGCGAACGGCATTGGTGAACAAATTAAGCACCGACGATGCGGCGCGACCTCTTAATAACGACATAGCCATTCATACAAAGACTATTACTTCACAGAATTATGATCAATGAATAAACCTAGTGAGAAATTAAAACAAATAATTGAAATTAGATCAAATTAGAAGCAGAATAATCGAACCTAGGGAAAGAAGAATAACCGAGAAGAGAAGAGAAGAGAGTGAGCACAGTCTTCACCAGAGTGTGACGATGGTCGACGAAAGCGGCGAGAGGACGATGGCGGTGCGCCAGATGACACCCACAGTCACGTGAAGGAAATTTGGGCACTTAGGGCTTTTGCTTCGATATAATATAGTCTTGTCTTTTTTTCCTTCATTTTAGTTTATTTTCATATTAATTTGAATTTGGCACTATGCGAATAATAAATAGTGGATATTGATAATTTACATATACATATAATATTAACTATTTATTTAATTATTTAAATTGATATTATTTATTTTATAATATTAACAATTTATTTAATTATTAAAGTTGATGTTATTTATTTTACTAAAATAAATTATTTATTTCGTAAGTTTTCACCTTATTATTTAAAATTTCAATATATGTAATGATACACCTATAATACTAATTTTCTTTTCTTATTTTCTTTTCTTTTCCAAAGTGTTCTAGTAATCTAGTTCCTTCCACGATATTGAAAAAAATATTAAAACATACAAGATATTGTAACGTCTAAAATTTAATTAGAAATTTTCTTTAAAAAAATTATAATTAAAATTTTCAATTCAAAAATATCTAAGTGTTTGATAATATATAGAAATTATTTTGTAAATTTTTAAAATAATTTAAAATATTAAAATATTTACAAATTTCAAAACATCTTTCAAGTGAGACATAATTAAACTATAACACTAATTTAGACTCAAGATGTTATCCAGCTCCGACTCATGACATTAAAGGACTGATAAGCAATCTGGATACTCCTTAGACTTTCGAACATTTACCTGTAAATTAAAATAAATCACCTCAACACAGTGAGCATAAAACGCAGTGACATAGATTTGATAAAAATAATTATAGATGTTTCTTAATCATGTCGGTGTGTTAAGTATGGAAAATCCTCTCGACAAACTATACCTCAATTTAATAAAATATGATTTATTCATGACCTATACTCAAATATCTCTTTTACTTCTAGCCTCAAATATTTCAAACAATTTAAGTCATTAGTCAAGAGTAATCTAATAACTTAAACTCTATATAATAAGCAAGTCATAAAGACTATATTAGTTTCACCAATTGCCCCTACTTGAATAACTTCTTTTGGTAAGATTGAGTATAATTAAGTCCATAAGTGGTGTCACATTTATCCCTTACTTCCGTCGTATATAGACAGATAATTTATTTAGCTAAAATGAATCATCTATCTATATTTAATCATAACATACGAGTAATAATTTACTCCATTCACACAATTGAACATGTGTTTACCATAAAAATCATATGAGTATATATATATATACACACACACATCATGTATTAGCATCAAACTTCCAAGAAAATAGTATTATATTTAAGCTTTCAAATGCAATTAATTTCGCTCGAAACTGATTTATATAAATAATGAGATATTATATATTTTTAGTTTTTTATCTTATAAATAATGTTAATAACACACTCTTTAACACATATTCTTCAACACATTAGAGAATGTGTGTTAAAGAATGAGTTGCTAACACTCGTTTTATCTTCTTTTTTTTTTTGTCTAGATCAAATGGTAAATAAACTCACACACAATTGTGAGGTTTCGATTTGAACCTGCAACATGATATTTAATATAACAATATCAACATTTACCAAATGAATTAAGTTTTACGGATAACACTCCTCTTATCTTATATATTAGCTACGAGAGTTTGGTCCTTATTTTATTTTATTTCCAAATTAATCTTTTATTTTTCAAAATGTTAATGTGTCAACCACATCAAATTATTTTTTAGGTAAACTAGTGTTTTAAATTGTAAGCGTCGGTTAAATTAATCTCTGCATTTTGCAATTTGACAAATCCTGATAAAGGAGAAATGAGTGTTGAAGAACTAATATTGATTGTATTGTAATTTGTAACTCATGACATATGAATAGTTCTACAAAATATTAGATGCTAAAATTGTAATAGTAAAATGTGTTAAAGCAAATTGCAATATATAGAATAATATTTAATGATGTGTGTAATAGTATTTGAGAGTCTTTTAATAATATTTATGTGACAACATTTGAATAAAATGACATAATATTTAATTACGTGTCGTAATAGTATTTGAGAATCTTCTAATAAATTATAATAATTGATGTCACATACTAAAAATTACACGGACGAATATAAATAAATAAACGCTAACTTATAGGGACCAAATATATATTCAAGTATTATTATTATTATTATTATTATTATTATTATTA
>JBBPBP010009780.1:10134155-10155445 GCA_037974735.1 Cicer chorassanicum
ATATATATATATATATATATATATATATATATATATTTAATATTTTACACTACAAAATATCTCACCACAAAAAAAAATGTAATTTTTTTTCTCGAAATATATACATACCATAAATGCCAAAATCAAATAATTAGTGATAGCAACTATTTACGTATTATATTTTTATTTTTTAGTGGGTCTCAATGGCCATATACATGGAAATATATGCATAGTTTAAATAATTCATGCTCTACACATATATATGTTGGCAAAATAAAGATATTTTTTTATAAAGAAAAATTATTATATTGAGTGTTTCTTGGTTGTAGATATATAAACATGTAAAGTGACATATAAGTGTTAAAACATAATTATATAAATACACGTTGAGAAATCCAATTCACTAGGTCACGATCATATTTGGTATATGCATTTATGTTTTGGTAAAAATCTCGAAAGTACGGAATCACTATCATCATTAAAGAAAAATGGTTCACTAGCACTAGAAAATCTACTAATCTCTTTATTATGTTCTAATCTTTTCAAACTTCTAGCTTATTATAGTAAACTTTTGAGGTTGCAATTACTTGTAAGTTAAGTTACAGATATAAAGGGTTGAAATGTTTATGGACAACTCTTATAAGAGAGTATTACGATGAGAACACTGAGTAAAACACTGATTAGTTTAGAAGCTTTTTCTCTCTATACAATACAAGGAATTTTTTGCTCCTAAGTTTCACACATGATCATGTATATTTGAGTGGCTTCTCACACTTCATTGTATAGAGAAACTTGATGTCATTAGGGTTTCTGACTGTTGGAGGAAATGTTGCGCAATTCTCGTATGAAATGTAAGGATGTACGATTAGTCTGATGTCTTGAATCTTCACATTTGTTCTTTTCCTTTCTTAGCTTTGAGATAATTAAGTGTATCTTGATCATTAAGACAAAAAAAAATCAAAGGATGTGTGCATCAGATGATCACATCACGTTTGTTGTTGGATGTTTAAATCAGAGCATAACTTTCATAAGAGGATGACAAATAATTTAACTTGGGTCAACTGAGAGATGTTGAATGTTGTCTTCTTAGAGTATTAACCAGATAATCAAAAGAATCTTTAGATGTGTTCATCAGAAGCAAACAAATCAAGATAGACATTAAGGTAAATTGATATGAGTCTTGAGACGATCATATGGTGGAGGATTGAAAAAATGTCTTTTGATTAGACGATTACAATCAAAGCTTCACTACGCCAAAAATGACATTTTATAGCGCGTCTTTTACAGCGCTTATTAAATACAAGCGTTGTAATATAAATTTTTAAAAATAACGGAGGCTGCAACAGCGCTTTTTTTACAAGCGCTGTAAAAAAGACGCTGTTGTAGGGTCATATAGGGTCAGAAAGCGCTACCACATAGCCTTTTACAGCGCTATTGCATAGCCTTTTACAGCGCTTTGTGAGCGCTTTAAAAAAAATTGCTGTAAAAAGTAGCGCTCCCACCTTATGTTACATAGCTTTTAAAGCGCTTCTTGTGTAAGCGCTGTAAAAGCCTTGCGCTTTGTGTCATTGGTTGACCTATTACAACGCTTTTTATACAAGCGCTGTAATAGGCTTGCCCATTCACATTTTTATAGGACCTATCAGAGCGCTTTTTTAACAAGCGCTGTAAAATCATTCATTTCAAATAAGAAGCGTTCACTTTAAGTAAATAAAAACAAATTTAAAAAAAAATTAATACGTTGTCAAAACCCTACGAAATCTCATCTCCCCTCCCCTGCGAACCCCTCGTGTGCGCCCATCTACAAATTGATTTACTTCTTCCTCCTTTAAAACAAATTGATCATCAACGTTGTCTCAGGTACTTTATTTTATTTATTTGTTGTTGTCACTAATTCAAACTGATAAATTGTTACATGATATTAGATATATATATAGGTCATAATATATATCAAACTTGAAATAATGTTTATTGTTACTGATATAATTTGTTACTGATAAATTTTATTTATAATATATCAGACTGATATAGGTCATAATATATCAGAATTGAAATCATGCTTACTGATATAAATTGTTACATGATATAATAGGGTTTCTGATAATTTTTATTTATATGTGTATTATCAATATATATATAGGTCATAATATATCAGACTTGAAATAGGGATGGCAATATAACTCGCACACGCAGGTACCCACCCAAACCCGCTTGATTTGGGCGGGGAAAACCCGCTACGATTGGGTGCAGGTGCGGGTGCGGATTTTCCCCGAAATTAAAATTCGGGTGCGGGGACGGGTGCGGGGTGATGATATCCACCCCGCACCCGCACCCGCCCCGCAAGTAATATTAATGTAATTTTTAAATTTTATATACATATACACATTAAATATACTTAATATTTTTTAAAATATTAAAAATTATAATCTTATCTTTATAGAAAATATTTTTTTATTTTATAATTGTCTAATAATAATTATTTTATTATATTATTTATAATATATGATTTTTAAATTTATAATTTTATATAAATATGAATGGGTGCAGGTGCGGGTGCGGGCGGGGAAACCCGAACCCCGTTGCGGGCGGGGATGGGTGCCTAAATTCTACACCCGCTATGAAATGGGGGCGGGTGCGGGTTTTCCCCGATTAATTGGGTGCGGGGGTGGAGGAGGCAAAATCCGCCCCCGCCCCGCCCCGTTGCCATGCCTAACTTGAAATCATGCTTATTGTGTAACTACATTTATATATATAGGTCATATAAATGGACTGGAAATGGATATCTGCCAATCGATTGACAAAAGAGTATGAAAATGGAGTGAAAGAGTTTATTGAGTTTGCAGTGATGAATGCAAAAGATCCAAATAGAGTCGTTTGTCCTTGTTTAAAATGTTGTTTTGGAAAACGCATTAGAGCAGATGAATTGGAAGGACATTTAGTATGGTATGGAATTGATCAAAGCTATACATGTTGGATAAGACATGGTGAGAAAATCAATGATAATACTCGCACAGATACATATGTTTCAACTGATTTCGACACAGATACATAAGAGCCGGACCGAGTTGAGGAGATTGCAAAAGCAGTTGAAGAAGATCTTCGTGATTGTCCTAAAATGTTTGAGAGCTTGTTGAGTGATGCAGAGAAACCATTATATAATGGTTGTACTAAATTCACAAGACTTTCGGCGATACTAAAGTTGTACAACTTAAAAGCGAGTAATGGATGGTCTGATAAAAGCTTCACAGAATTACTAACCCTCTTAAAAGATATGTTGCCAGATGATAATGAACTTCCCAGTAGAACCTATGAAGCTAAACGAATTTTGTGCTCTATTGGTATGAGTTATGAAAGGATTCACGCGTGTCCTAATGATTGCATTTTATTTTGAAATGAATATGAATTACTAAAGGCGTGTCCGAAATGCAATGTATCTCGATATAAGAAGAAAGAATCTACTCTAGCAAAAGTCGTGTGGTATTTTCCTATAATACCAAGATTTAGGCGCATGTATCGCAGTGAAGAAGATTCAAAACACTTGACATGGCATGCAGATGAAAGAATTAGAGATGGAAAGTTTCGACACCTTGCGGATTCTCCGCAATGGGCAAAAATTGATCACGAGTATCCTGAATTCGGGATAGAGTCGAGAAATCTACGCCTTGCACTTTCTACTGATGGAATGAATCCACATGATCTTCAAAGCATCTCACACAACACGTGGCCTATGATTTTGTTGATTTATAATCTACCTCCATGGTTATGTATGAAGCGTAAGTTTATGATGTTGTCTCTGTTAATTTCTGGACCTAAACAACCGGGGAATGATATCGACGTATACTTGGCTCCTTTAATTGAAGATTTAAAAATTATGTGGGAGACAGGTGTAGAAGTCTATGACGGGTATAAGAAAGAATGTTTCAATTTGAGGGCTATGTTGTTCGGCACAATTAATGATTTTCTAGCATGTGGTAATTTATCAGGATATAGCATTAAAGGTCAGTGTGCGTGTCCTATATGTGAAGAGAGTACAAATTGGATGCGGTTGAAACATTGTAAGAAGAATGTATTTCTTGGACATCGTAGATTTTTACCTTATAGTCATCAGTATCGTGGGTGGAGAAATGCATTCAATGGAAAATCAGAGGAAGATAGAGCTCCTGTAGCATCGACTAGATATCAAATACTTGAGAAGGTACAAGGTTTGACCAATAAATTTGGCAAACCTTTTGCGGGAGAGCTGGTCAAAACTGGGTGGAAGAAAAAGTCAATTTTCTTTGAATTGCCATATTGGAAGTCATTGTATGTAAGACATTTTCTTGATGTGATGCATATTGAGAAAAATGTATTTGACAATGTTATTGGTACGTTACTCAATGTACCAGGAAAGTCTAAGGATGGCATCAATGCAAGATTGGACCTTGTCGATATGGGAATAAGAAATGAATTGGGTCCCGTAAAGAAAGGAAATCGCACATATCTACCTCCAGCCGCTCATACTCTATCTAGAAAGGAAAAAATTGTTTTGTGTAAATTTCTACATGAAGTTAAAGTTCCAGAAGGATACTCTTCAAACATTAAAACTTTAGTTTGCATGAAAGACCTCAAGTTAAAAGGTTTGAAGACCCATGATGCTCATATTCTAACGGAGCATTTGCTACCAATAGGTATACGTTCAATTTTACCTGAAAAAGTTCGCCAAACCATAACTAAATTATGTTTCTTCTTCAGGGAAATTTGTAGTAAAGTGATTGATCCTCAGAAATTACCGAGATTGCAGAGGGAAATTGTTGTTACTTTGTGTGAGCTTGAAATGTACTTCCCGCCCTCGTTTTTTGATATAATGGTTCACCTTACTGTTCATCTTGTTAAGGAGACACAACTTTGTGGGCCAGTTTATATGAGATGGATGTACCCGATAAAACGATATATGAAAATATTAAAAGGGTACGTAAAAAGTAGAAGTCGACCAGAAGGTTGTATTGCTGAACGGTACATTGTTGAAGAAGCTGTTGAATTTTGTACTGAATATCTGTCAAATGTTGAATCCATAGGGCTTCCCATGTCTCGTCATTCGGGAAGATTATCAGGAGAAGGGATAATTGGAAAGAGAATAATGACTATATCAAGGACAAAATGGGAGCAGGCACATTTGTATCTTCTGCACAATGATGATGAGGTTCAGCCGTATGTTACAATACACATGGGTCAATTATCTAGTTTGAACATGAATAGGAATCAAAATTGGATAACTCGAGAGCACAATCGAAGTTTCATAACATGGTTAAAAAATCACATAAAGTCAAAGTTTGATGTAGACCCCGGATCAATTTCACCGAGATTGAGGTGGCTAGCAAATGGTCCGAGTTTACATGTCTTTTTTTACACCGGTTATGTAATTAACGGCTACACATTTTATACCAAAGAACAAGATGATCAAACAACTATGCAAAATAGCGGAGTCACTCTCGTAGCTGAAGCGATGCATATCTCAAGTGCAAAAGACAAGAACCCAATATATGCAAATCTATCATATTTTGGGGTTATCGAGCGCATATGGGAGCTAGACTACACAATGTTTCGTGTTCCCATATTTGGTTGCAAGTGGGTCGATAATAATAATGGCGTTCGGATTGATGAGTCAGGGTTCTTGCTTGTCGAATTTAATAGGGTGGGATACAAAGATGAGCCTTTTATTTTAGCGTCGCAAGCTCAACAAGTGTTTTATGTCACTGATCCTGCGGATGATAAATAGTCCGTTATCCTATCGACCAATAAAATAAGTGATGATAACAATAATGATGAAGATGTTGGTAATGATCTTTTCTTTGCAACATCACAACCACATGAAATTGGTTCAATTGATGATGGTTTATATCTTAGAGATGATCATGATGAGGGAATTTGGATTAATCCATCGTTTCATATCATTAATGGACAAACAAATGTGAATCCCACCAAGAAAAGAAGAAGGGCATCTTAATGTGTTTAATAGTATAATCCATGTAATCTGAACTGATTCATGTGTAATTTAATTGTTTGATATGCCATATATTGAGCATTTTGGTATTTATGCTTATACTGTATGTAATTGTATACTCAACTTGACCTGATCATGTAATTTAGCTTGAACTATTTGAACTTGACCTGATCAGTTCAAGTTCAAACAGTTTAACTAATTAGCTTGAACTTAAAAACAATTTAAGTTCAAGTTATACATGTAATTTAGCTTGAACTTGAGTTGATCAGTTAAACACAATTTGGAAGAAAAAATAATTTAACTATTTTGGAAGAAAATAAATTATTACAGGGCTTATGTAAAAATAATTTAACTAATTTGGAAGAAAATAAATTATTACAGGGCTGTAAAAGGGCTCACGAGTTAGCGCTGTAAAACAAAGAGTCATTGGACATGATAAAACAAAGAGTTATTTCATACATAGAACCCTATTAGAGCACTTTTCTAAAAAAGCGCTGTAATAGGGTTAAAAAATAAATTAGGAAGGTCTTTTACAGCGCTGTAAAACACAGCCTTTGGACATGGTAAAACAAAGAGTCATTTCATATATAGAACCCTATTAGAGCGCTTTTCTAAAAAAACGCTGTAACAGGATTAAAAAATAAAATAGGAAGGTCTTTTACAGCGCTTTCCACATAAGCGCTGTAAAACACAACCTTTGGACATGGTAAAACAAAGAGTCATTTAATATATAGAACCCTATTATAGCGCTTTTCTAAACAAGCGCTGTAATAGGGTTAAAAAATAAAATTGGAAGGTCTTTTACAGCGCTTTCCACATAAGCGCTGTAAAAGGGTCTTTTAAAAAATAAAATAGGAAGGTCTTTTACAGCGCTTTCCACATAAGCGCTGTAAAAGGGTCTTTTAAAAAATAAAATAGGAAGGTCTTTTACAGCGCTTTCTTCATAAGCGCTTTAAAAGGCTTATGAAAAAGCGCTGTAATAGGCTTTTAAAAATAAAATGATGAGACCTATTACAGCGCTTGTTTAAAAAAGCGTTGTAATAGGGTCATATATATAATAGTAAACCTCTTCAGTTTCATGTTCATTACGTAAATTTTTCAGTTTCCTCTGCGCGTTCTCTTTCTCCGTGTGAACCCTACGAACCCTACGAGAGTTTCAGTTTTCCTTGTTTCTTCCTCATTACTTACTCTCATCCTAGACCTACGATCGTACGTAAACATCATAATCCTCAAGTAATCCCGTTTTCATCCTCGTTTTCGTCTGCGAACCCCGTAACCCTACCATCGTTCGTAACCGTTCGTCCTCGTTTTCATCGTCTTCTGCGCCGTTCGTCTGTGAACCCGTAACCCTAAGAATTTTACAAGGACTATTTCAGGTATTGTAGTTATTATTTTTTTGTTTCACTAAAATGCATGTTAACTTTTTGTTGCTACGTACTTAGACTGAACTGAACTGCATGTTGATGTGCTGAACTGAACTGCATATATGTTGATGTTGAACTGCATGTTGTAGATAAATGGATACCAACAAGGGGTTAGATTGTCAAAATAAAGAAGTTGGCAACACTAAGACTTACGAAAATGAAGTCAAACGTGGTGCAACAATAATGCAAAATGTTATAAAAGCAAGAAGTACTGGGCAAAAATTTGAGGTATACTTTGTTGTTTTCTGTATCTGCTGTTTGCTGTTAATATATTATACCTTGTTTGCTGTTAATACATTGAGTTACTTACTATTTATTAGGTTGGATGGAATGAGAGTGGTCAACCAATTGACCCCAACAGTTCCATGTTTGTTAGTTATATTAGAGCTGTTGTTCGTCAAAATATACCAATCACAATAGATGATTGGAGAGATAAGGCATTGAAGGATGCCAAAGATGTATTATGGGCTGATATACAGGTAATTTTTTTACTCCACCCTATTATTTATAAATTTTACAATATATTGCTTTGAAGTATTTTACTCAAACTACATATTTATTTGGTTTGCAGTCAGCTTTTGTTCTTGATGAGGTGAGAAAGAGCTATGTGCTCAGAGTTGCCGGGAAAATACACCGGGGCTTTAGATCTCACCTCTCTAATTGTTATTTAAAAGACCGTGAAGGAAATACGATTGCGGAAGCTCCAAAAATATATAAACATTATATATCAAATGAGGAATGGAGCGCATTCGTATCAAAACGTTCCGACCCCGCATTTGTTGTAAGTGATTAATTTATTAGCATTTGTTTTTTTATTATTCATATTCATAACGTATTTTAAATTTTTACTAGATTGTTATTTTCTTATTTAGAATATTAGTAAGGCAAATCGCGAGAGGGCAAAAATTATTCCCCACCCATACAAGAAATCTCGTATGGGATATGCTCGTCTAGAGCAAAAACTTGTAAGTATACTATCTAACTAATGTGGTATATTTAATTAATGTGGTATATTATAAACTATACTATCTAACTAATATTTTGTTTATGATCTTAACGATAATAGCTACAAGACACCCAATCCGATCAACCGTTGGGTCGTCATATATTGTGGAAGGAAGCTCGTGTAAATAAAGATGGAGTGGTTGATAACGAAAATGTACAAAAAGTAATAGAATTTTGTGTAAGTATATTTATCACTTTAATATTTTTTAATATTGTTTTTTAAAATGTTTTTGAACTTATCTTTTTAATCCTATGTGTATTTTAGGCGAATCTTGAATCGGAAAATCAAGAGGACAACAAGGCAAGTTGCAGGGACATATTGGGTAAAGTGTTTAATGTTCCTGAATATTTCGGCCGCGTGAGGGGGAAAGGATTTGGCGTAACTCCTAGAAGTTATTTTTCACAAGAGAAGCGCCAAAATCCATCTAACGAGGAAGTATTAGAGAAGATTAGAGTATTAACGGAGCAGGTGACCCTCTTGGTGAAGACAAATAAAGACAAGCAACTTGCGGACCAGCCCCAACGTGAAATTCACATTGAGAGTGAAAACGCAAGTTGCAACGTTGGTCTCAACAATATTCCTGAGGTAATTAATTACTTAATAAAATAAGAAATTCATTAAATTTTCTTGTTTCACATATACTTATGTATTAATTAACCATTGATTTTAGGGGGTCACTCCATGCTTTCTATACTTATCCTCCCCTACTCATCGGAAGGTCGGAAAGGGAACATTGTGCAATGCTCCGGGCGAAGTATTGCACAACACACCAATTCCTGCGGGCCATGTCAAAGTATCGCTAGTTATTGCTTTGGAACCAAATGCATCGTTGCCTATACCGGACAACGATGCATATTTGAATTATTTGGGCGAAGCAATTGGCAGCTACGTGGCATGGCCCAAACATCTTGTCTCCCTTGACAAGGTATGTTTAATTAATTGAAATGTATGTTTAATTGATTATATTTAATTGCTCAATTTTTTCCAATGTTAACTTTAATTTCACATTTATTTAGATTCAAACAAAGTCTAATAAAGGGAATGATAAGAAGATTCCCAGAAATGAAACAGTCACATCGCCCGAAAAGGTTTGTAACTTATTCTGTAAGGTTTGTCATTTTTTCTGATTCAATAAACTAACAATTTGATTAACCTCATTTTTTCAGATTGAAACTAATAAACCACCCGCACAGCAAGCCAGCAAGTCAGCTGCCGCACCACGACTGGATGTTCGTGGCAAAAATAAAGCTGGCAAACCTCAAAAATTGGAGGGTAATAAAACTGGCAAACTGCAAAAGCTGGAGGGTAATAAAGCGGCCAAAATTGTTGCTGCTAAAAAACTGGTTCGTGTAAAATCAGTTGCTGCTCCTGCTCCTAAAATAAGTCAGCCACGACTTGCTCCATATGGGTCGTCTCTTGACATACAAGCAAAAAAAAATATGGGCAGCGACGATTCACGAATAATAAGCATGGATAAAGATCTATTTGGAGACGCGTATGAAGAATATTTTGAAAAAGAGCACATATACGAAATTCTCGACCATAAGGAGCTGAGTGTTACTGTTATGAGCATTTACATGAGGTAAAAATTACTTTTCATCGCATTTATTTGTAATTAATTTAATTTATTGGTAATTAATCTAATTTGAAATTTTTATTGAAGGTTTTTGTATGAGAAGTTCATGTGCGCGCGCAGATTGTCGAATAGATTTTCATTCTTGTCTCCGCATAAGATTTCGATGCTTAAACACGATCCAGCGAATGTAAATAAATACGTTTTAGATATACTTTTAGGAAATAAAGAGAAGGATAAGTTATTCCTTGCACCATATAATTCAGCGTACGTAATTATATATTCTATATTTATATCTTTTTTAATTTATGAGATCTTAATTTATTAGTTGTTAAACTAAATTTTTGTTGTTGTAGGGCACATTGGGTGCTAATTGCAATCAATGCGACCTCTGAAGTTATATACTACCTAGATCCCTTGCACGACCATTACAACAATCGCCCCGAGTTAAAGACTTTGTTCGACACGTAAGTAATATTCATTTATTTTTTGCATATATATATATATATATATATATATATATATATTAAGATCACATTGATTTATTCGATAGTGCTTTACAAGTTTTTTGAGCTCAAAGAAGTGCGACAGTGTCGAAGCTAAAGTCAAATAACATCACATGGATTCCAATAAAGGTTTGAAATATATGCTTTTAAATTTCACTTACAATCAATACACAATTAAATAATTATTGACTTGTATGTTTTATTTTATAGTGCCCTCGTCAAACTAACAACATCGACTGTGGGTACTATGTATTGCGATTCATAAAGGAGATTGTTGATAAGAATCAAATTTCAATCCCAGAAACGGTACGATATTTTAATTATTTGATTTTCATATATAAACTATGTTTATATTTGATTCTAACTTATTTATGTTCAATTTTTATATCAGTACTTTGACAATTCCGGTCCATCGTATTCTGAAGAAGAACTAACAGAGATAAAGGAAGACTGGTGTCAGTATGTGCTTCAAATGAATATTATTTGATTTGCTGGGAAATGGCAAGCTGCAAGGGATATGGTAGTTATGTGCTGTTTGTGTATATACTAGGTTGTGAATATGAGTAGTTGTATGAAAATATAGTGAATATCTGTTGTGTGAATATGTAGTTCTGAGCTGTTGTGAATATGTAATTATGAACTGATTATTGTGAATATTTGTGCATTTGAAAATATAGTGAATCTGTTGTTGTGTACTGATTCTTGTGTGTTTTAGTGCTGTTTTGTTGTTGTGTACTACTGATTCTGGATTGTGAAATGATTCTAGGTGAAAATGATTTTGGAATAAAATTTGTGAAGTGATTCTGGATTAAAAGACAGCGCTTTTAAAAAAAGCGCTTTCTAAAAAAGCGCTTCTAAAATTTACAGCATATTATTTAATAAAACTAAAAAAAAAAACACCTTTTACAGCGCTTTCTCATAAAAGCGCTGTAATAGGTGCAAAATAGTGCATAATAATGCATCTATTGAGTGCACCTACTAGAACGCTTCTTGGAAAAGCGCTGTAATAGGTGCATAACAATGGATCTGGATAAGTGCACCTTTTACAGCGCTTTTTGAAAAAGCGCTGTAATAGGTGCATAACAATGCATCTGGATAAGTGCATCTTTTACAGCGCTTTTGTGACAAAACGCTGTAATAGGTGCATAACAATGCATCTCGATAAGTGCAGCTTTTACAGCGCTTTTGTGTAAAAGCGTTGTTCACAAAAGCGCTGTAAAAGGCGTATAACAAGCGTGCAATATATCCACCTTTTTTACAGCGTTTTTTTTTTAAAAACAAGCGATGTTATATCCTTTTACAACGCTGGTAACTACAGCGCTTTTTTTTTTTTTTTAACAAAAGCGCTGTAATAGGCTTAAAAAAAGCGCTGTAAAAAGTGTTTTTTCGCGTAGTACTTGTGTTAGAAAATTTGCATACTTAGAGAAATACATTAAAACATAAATTGTTCTTACACATGTTTTGTTATCATCAAAACAAGAATTGAGAGTCGTTGTTCTTCAAACTAACTTGATTCTATCATTGTCAACCCGTCCAATGAATTTATCTCTTTAACAAGTTGCTCAATATATATATCGAGCATACCAAACTCCTCTTTATTCCATATCTTCAATTTTACTTTAACAATTTTAACTTTCCTACTAGAGATTGAGCCTTCGAACCTTCCAAAGGAAAACAGGCCCAACATTCTCTAATAAACCTCAAACAAAAGGATATGTTCAAATCAACAATCGTTGAATTTGAATGGTTTTGGTACTTCATCAAACTAGCCAAACAAGACAATGATATGATATATCCCTATCATCTATCCATTGTTTTGTCACATTCCACTTCTCCTAAATGCCACTTGATACCAAGAATCTGTCCAACTGTTTACCAAACCTCATTTAAAGTTCCATGTCCATGATGAAGAAACATTGTTGAAATCACATGCTATAATCCATTCCCCTTCTTTAAAGTTTGCTTTTAAATTCAATAATGTCTCCAACAATTTTCTTTTTCCAACAATGCCACATTCTGAATAGATGTTTACTACATATAATGTGCTCTGGTGTTGATCAACACAAAGACCTAGAAAACTTTCTAAAAACAAAAAATTGACAACTACAATCACAATCGAAGCCCAATAACAATCATCACCTCCCCAAATACTCATTATATCATGTCCTAATACCCGTGCGATACAAGGAACATATTATGTATGATTAATAATTTTTGTTATTTAAAATTTGAACATTTAAAAAATGATAAGATTTTAAAAAAAAAATACCAGTAGTTAAAAACTCATGGAATTGTTTCAAATGGTTATTAATTCCAATTTTATTAATAATAACTTCACCTTCTCTAATTTTTTTTAAAAAGCTTATTTCAAATATATAATTTTAATGCTAAATAGATTTTCATCCCAACACTAATGTGTTTTAATTTAAGAATATTCTTCAACAAAGTTATAATGTATAGGGGACTACACACAATAATATGTAAACAATAAATTAATTTTTTCTATTAAATTATGTAATTTATGTTAAAATTTTACAATTTGACATTTTTCTTGGTTGCTACGTATATTTAATTTCTCTAAATTGGCAGTAAAAACGAAATGAGAATAAGAGATATTCAAAAAATATTTAAATATTGAGTTTAAATATTTTTTATAGTGTAAAAAAATTTACACCATCGATACATCACAAGAAAGTTATTTTTATAAAATTTATTTTTTGTTAATGATTTGACAATTGAAATTGATATATAGTGTAAAAAATATTTACTCTCCGTGTGTATACAAATTAAATCTTTAAAAATAAGAAAACCCAAACATGCTATCACATGAAAGTGTTTAAGTCATTCAAACATAATGTTCTCAACAAATTAATTCAAATATTTATGTTGTTATTTTGTCTATTTAATACTAATATTTAAGTTTACATCTATTTGAACCAAACCAATTTCTTTTTAATAAAATGAACCAAAACAATTTAAATCTTGAAAATATGTATCTAAAACATGTAATTGAGAATTTTCATATTTTGTGCAAATTAAAATAATGATATATTTTTAACTTTTTCAGAGGGATATATTTTCAACTTACATATTATCTAAATATTTAAGTGAAATTGAACGTAAAAATCTTATGTAGGCAATTGAGTTATTCATCAAATATCAAAAGATGAAAGAAATAAATCATGCTATGAAATTGAATGGATAAAGAAACAATTTATAGGAAAGAGAATTTTCATTTCATAACTGTGTCCTATGCAATTTATTTGAAAAATGCAAAGAACATTTGGCAAAAATATGAATATACATAATTTGTTGTATTAAATTAGAATTAAAGAAGGCAAAAATGATAAATAAAAAAAAAGTTTGAGAAATCAGACAAAAACATACTTCCATTAAACTACATGATGTTCTGCAAAAGAAAAAAATTGGAGAAAAAATGAAAAAGCAATTAAACATGAAAAACTCGAACATAAAATGTGAATAATAATAATAATAATAATAATAATAATAATAATAAATTGAAAGAAAAAGACATAGAGAAGCATACTAACTTATACCTATATGGTTTTGGTAACAAATCAAAGCATAAACAGATCCAAATATATTCCGACACGATTCTGCTCTTCTGTCTCCAACGCGATCCTGCTCTTTTGTTTCCGGTGTGGTTCTGTTCTTCAGTCTCCGACACGATTTTGTTTGGTTCTTTGTTGACAGGTTATGCCTAATTTATTTTGTCTCAGTGATTGTGTTTGTCGTATTTTCCTGTCATTATTTGTTATGACTGGTGCTAAGGATGATTCTCTTCAAGTTGTTAGTGTCCATCTCAACGGACAAAATTACTCTTATTGGAGTTATGTGATGAAAAAAATTTGATTGTGTCGCGGCCTAAAATTTCGAGTGTTTCTCGAATTCAATGGAGTCGCCACCAAAGTTTATTTTAAAATAGGGAAAATATTGGAAAACCCTTAAAAAAAATAAAAAATAAAAAAAAATAAAAAAATAAAAAGAATGGCCTTTGAAACCAAATTTTGAGTTCGGGGGTCGATTAGGGAAGGTATTAGCACCCTACGACATCCGTTAAAAAAACGATTACCTATAATTAATTGTGCAAAATTAATATTAACTTAAATATATTTATTTCTCCTTTTTAAAATGCGAATATAATATTTTTACAAAAATAATCTAATGATAAAAGTATATTTAAAATATAGAGAGAAAAAAGTTTTTTTTTATTATGCTTGACAAGAGTGCAATCTTGCTCCTACGTATCTCCCGGTGCGATGGAGAAATCAAAGCTACGTAGTTCTTGGTTAGAAAATGAGGATGTGTTATTATTTTTAAAGAAAGATTTGTTTTGTTGTTTGATAAAAAAAAAATAGTTTTTTTTGAAAAAAAGAATTTGTTTGATTTGAATAAAATTTTAAAATGCAAATTTTAAGACTATTTAGTCGTACAACTTGTGTCTCGAAAAAATTTAGGAGTAAAAAGATGTCACATCTAATTTAATCCTATTAAGAATATTTTATCATTTTTGGTTTTAAATATTAAGTTTTAAAATTGTCAAGTAGTATAACTTGTATCTCGAAAAATTTAAGGAGTAAAAAGATGTCACATCTAATTTAGTCCTTTCGAGAATAATTTATCATTTTTCGATTTCAAATATTAAGTTTTAAAAAAAATCAAATAGTATAAATGGTAACTTGAAAAATTTAAGGAGTAAAAAAATGTCGCATCTAATTTAATCCTTTTAACAATATTTATTATTTTTTGTTTTAAATATTAAGCTTTAAAAATGTCAAATAGTACAATTTGTGTATTAAAATTTTAAGGGGTAAAAAGATGTCACATCTAATTTAACCCTTTAAAAATATTTTATCATTGCTTTCTTTTTTTAAAAAAAAATAGATACTAAAGTTTAAGTGATTCTTCCAAATATTTTACAATTCAATAAGTGAGGAAACATAGTTCGTTTTAAAATTAAATAGCACAACCCAAAAAAAGAAAAATATGTTATAATATAAAATAAATGATATTTATCGCTAATTAATTATGTCCATAATTATTTACATTAAACAGAATTATTTATATTAAATAGAATAAATATGATTTATTAGTTAAATAAAATAGACATATGGAACAATAATTATTAGTACACGTTATAGGTACAGCGCATGAAGTAAGGATCTGACCAAGCAATTTTTCAATGTGAATATAGAAATGGCAATTTTTCAATGTAAATATAGAAATGGGAAGAAAACTATTATACTCTCTGACCAGCAGTTTTACAACGCACAAAAACACAGAAATCTCAAACAAAAAAAAATAACACATTTTAAGCAAAAACCCCAACCAAACCACAAAACCCAACCAAATCCCAAGCACCACCATTTACACAAACCCAGACAAAATTTACATAAAGCCAGACAAAATGCAAACCCAGACAAAATTTACATAAAGCCAGACAAAATGCAAACCCAGACAAAATTTACACAAAGCCAGACAAAATGCAAACCCAGACAAAATTTACACAAAGCCAGGCAAAATTTCATCTTTCTAGTTTTAAATCTTAGTTTCTAAAGTTTACATACTTCAATAGTGTACAGTTTGAACAATAATAGAATGAGAAAATACATGCCTTTCCGGATGGCGATGAAGATCGAAGGATGGTGAGCAACGTTTTTTCGGGTGCCTTTCCGGATGCCGGTGAAGATCGGCGGTTGTTAAAATGGGGTGTTGTTAAAATGGGTTTGAATGTGTTTATAGGTATGGATTTTCTTCCCTTTTGATTTTTTTGTGTTACTGTAATACTCTGTTGAACAAGAAACTCTCCCTTCTATAACGCTTGAATTTTCTCTCCCAAAAAAATCTCCCCTTTACCAGATTTTTGTGTCAATTTATAGATTAAAAGATTAATCCTTGTGTCCACAAGATAAACTCAAGCTCTGGTTTGTAGGATGTAGTGATTTTGAAAGAGGCGTGTGGTTGACTGGTTGCGTGTTGAGACTGATATTGAAATGAAAATGGGTAGGGCGTGTTGCAGAAAATGGGTAGGGCTTGTTGCAGAAAGAGACGTGGTATTGAAATGAAACGGACAAGGCTTGAGGCGTGGTATTGAAATGAAAACGGGCAAGAAAAAAATCATGAAAATAAAATAATTTTAAATAAAATAATAAAATAAAATGAAAATAAAATTAAATAAAAAATTAAATGAAATTAAATGAAAGTAAAATGAATGAAATAAAATGAAGTTAAACAGTACAATAAAATAAAAATGAAAATTATATGCATATTTTTAGAGTTATTTTTAGTTAATCGGACAAAATTGAGGTATTACAGATTGGAAAAGATATGTGGGGTTATGTTGATGGAACTTCTGTTAAGCCTACAGGTAAAAGGGATGAAGCTAAATATGCAAAAGATCTGAAAACATAGAATGTTACTAATTCAAAAATTATTACTTAGATTAATAATTCTGTTGAGTTGTCTATAGGAGTGCAAATAGCAAAGTATGATGCTGCTAAAGAGATTTGGGAGCACTTGAAACGTTTGTATGTTCAGTCTAACGTTGCAAAACGTTATCAGTTGGAAAGTGATATTAGGGCCCTTAAGCAGAACAATATGACCATTCAAGAATTCTACTCGGTAATGACTAATTTGTGGGATCAATTGGCTCTTATGGAATCAATTGAGTTGAAGGCTGTCAAAGCGTACATTGATCAGAGAGAGGAGTACAGTCTGGTTTAGTTTCTGATGGCTCTTCGTGATGATTTTGAGGGCCTTCATGGGGGTATTTTGCATTTTTCCCCTCTTCTTAATGTTGAATCAGTAGTTAGTGAATTGTTGGCAGAAGAAATCAGACTTAAGAATCATTCTGGTGTGGGCAGATAAGGGAATTCTCTCAACTCCTCCATTTGTTTTTGCTGCTCCTGTTCAAAAAGGAAAATCTCAAGGGAGGGTTGGACTTGGTAATGATGAATGTGCATTTTGCAAAGAAAAAGGTCATTGGAAAGCACATTGTCCGAAATTAGGGAGAGCACATAAGAAGAGTTTTAGGGGACCATCGTCCAATGTTGTTGCTTCTGCTCCTCCTATCATTGGCTCTAGTTCTGGTTCTGTATACTCATCTGAGACTACTTCCCAAATATATGATATTGCAGAACAACTTCAAAAACTTCTTGCCACTCAATCACATGCCATGTATGCCACCTCTTCTAAAGGTTTGAAGTCCTATAATATGTTAGGTATATCTCCTTCCATATCGATTCTTGATTCTAGAATATCTCACCATATGACATATGATGATAAATCTTTTGTGTTTGTGAATCCTGCCTTATCTGTGTCGGTTATGACTGCTGATGCTACTCATATGCCATTAGTAGGCAGTGGTTCTGCCTCCACACCTAACTTGTCTCTTTTTGATGTTTATTATATTCTTAATCTCACTTTAAGTCTTGCTTCTGTTAGTCAAATATGTGATTTCGGTTATTCAATTAAATTTTCTTCCACTTCTTGTTGTGTGCAGGATCCACATTCTAGGAAGCTGATTGGGACACGTCATAGACAGACTTTATGTTTTGGATGACCTGCGAGTCCTAGATACTGCAGCCTCAACAACTACTGCTGACTTATTATCTAGTTTTCGCTTGAATTCTTGGTCTTCTAGTTTTTATTTATGACATTCTCGCCTTGGACATGTTTCAGCTTCTAGATTAAAATATTTGGCTTCTACTGGAGCTTTAGGAAAGTTACAATATTTCAGATCGTTGTGGTTGTAAACTTTCTAAATTTCCAACTTTACTGTTTAGTAAAAGTGTTTCAGTTTTATATGCGCCTTTTTATTTAGTTCAATCTGATGTTTGGGGTCCATCGTCAGTTCTCACCAAAGGTGGATCTAGATATTATGTTTCGTTTTTTGATGATTACACTCGTTATTGTTGGGTTTATCTTATGAAAAATCGGTATGAATTTTTTGACATTTATCATATGTTTCATGCCATGGTCAAGACTCAACATAATGTTGATATAAAGTGTTTTCGTTGTGACTTAGGTGGTGAATATACCTCTAATAAATTCTATGAATTACTTGCTTATGATGGTTGTTAAGACAAACTCTCAAATTAAGTTTTGATGAAAATAAACAAGTTTTAATTAAGAATATTAATTATGATTCTAAATGTTATGTTAATTTAATATGTGCTCTTGAGTGTTTTTATTAAAGATAGGAACCAAGAAAAGCAAAGACTTCAGATCAAAAACAAAAAAAACAGTCATGATCATAAAACAGAGAAAGATCAGCAGAATCAAGAATGATTGTCACAACCACTTCAGCAATCTTTCTCCAACACTTTAACAATGATTCTACCTTATCTCTTTATACCAATTTCATCAGTACATGGCAAGGAACAGATAGGAATCATTTTTACTCAAAACAGTTCTCGAATCACTAAGATAAATCATCATGAATCTAAGCATGTAAAAAACGGACTGCAACCTTCTCCGGTCTGGAACTGTCAAGAAAGTTGAATAAAACTGAACGTCAAGATTGATTATAAGTCCTCAGATTGTCCAGAAGACTATCAGACTAGATTGATCATCTTTCTCCATCTTTAATCAACGTTCTTCGTGAAGAAGAACAATCTCTGTTTCTGCACAAGAAGACTTCTCAGTTCTGAAGAAAATTATTCACTCCTTTCAAATCAGTTTTGGATCAAATCAACATGTCCAAAACCAAGCCCAATTAACATCAAGTATTATTAAAGCTTAATGTGTCATTAAGGGCGAAGGAAGCTTGTGCGAAATTAAGCAAAACGGCCTAAACAGCAAAGCCCAAAATAAAACTATCACATGAATGGTGCATTTTGTCAACATATTTGTTGCTTCTGTCAAAAGGAAAACAGAGCACTCCCAGCAGCTCTTTCTCACTAGAATTAATTGCTCAAAATATCTATAAAAGGAAGGCAAATTCGCAAGCATAATTAAGAACTTCAAGTGTCAAGTATTCTCATTAAATCACATTCACTTGCATTCTTGAAGCTATCTCATTCACAAAAGAAATCAGGTTGAAATCGTTTCATACCTACAAATCATATTACTAAGTTCTTTTATTCTGATTATATTCTCAAACAAGAGTTGAACATAATCAGATTCAACCAAAACTTTTAACTCATTATTGTGTAAACTCATAACTATAAGGATTGTTTATAGTTTGAGTGTGATTAAAAGAGTTATCTGTAAAATCCTAGAAGATTAGTTAGGTAACTTGATTGAATCCTTTATGGGTGGAAAGGAAGTTTAGTTACAGATCAAGGTTGATCTTTAACTGTGTTACCAGAAGATTGTTCTCTGTTCTTTGAACACTTAGTGAAAATGTCACAGTTGTGAGGACTGGACGGAGCCCACGTTGGGTGAACCAGGATATATCTTTGTGTGGTATCTCTTCCTTATCTCTATTTACATTCAGTTATTGTTATTGTCAAAATTAAATAGAGAAACTAAAAACTGTGATTTTAACTAATCAAGAACGTTCTGCGTTTTCTGTTTCAAAACCAAGAACGTTCTCCGTTTCTGTTTTCATAACCAAAATCATTCTTGAGTTGTTTTTTCTTAAGTTTTTAACAGGAAATTTTAAATAGGCAAAATTACAATTCAAACCCCCTTCCTTGTAACTTGACATTTCTACTTCAATTGGCATTAGAGCAAGGTCTCTAAAAAGAACACTTTAATCAAGTGCTAGAGAAAAAGATCTAGAAGAAAAAATGTCAAAAGCAAAATACATTGTTGAAGAAGGATCCTCAAACAGACCACCATATTTTGATGGAACTGATTACTACTTTTGGAAAAACAAGATGCAGCTGTTTCTAAAGTCTGAAGACACAGGAATGTGGCGCATCATTACAGATGGAGATTTCACTCCAAGAGCTGATTAAAATGATTCAAACTCTGCCAAAAAGGAAGAAATCGACTGGACATCTGAAGACAAAACTAAGGTACTCTTAAACTCTAAAGCTCAATTATTCTTATCGTGTGCTTTGAGCAGGGAAGAAAGTGAAAGAGTCGATGAATGCACAACTGCTAAAGATATCTGGGATACATTGCAAATTCATCATGAAGGAACAAACCATGTCAAAGAAACAAGAATAGACATCGACATAAGAAAATTTGAGCTGTTCGAAATGAATGAAGGAGAAACCATTGATGAAATGTATTCAAGGTTCACAACTATAGTGAATGAAATGCGGTCCTTGGGAAAGGCTTACTCAGTACAAGATAGAGTAAGAAAGATCATGAGATGTCTTCCAGTCTTATGGAGACCAATGGTAACAGCTATAAGCCAAGCCAAGAATCTTAAAGTACTGGCACTAGAAGAGCTAATTGGAACCTCAAAACCACATGAGGTATTACTGCAAGAAGATAAACCTGTCAAGAAAGGAAAAACAATAGCCTTAAAAACATCTCAAGAAAGCATGCCTGACCAAGCAGAGGAAGAACTAGAAGAAAAAGGTCAAGAAGATGCTGATGAAGAAATTGCTCTTCTCACTAGAAGAATTCAAAGAATGATGAGAAGGAGAGACCAAATGAAGAAGGGATTCCCAAATAGAAAAGAAAATCCTAAAACAGAACTAGACAAAAGCCAAATTACATGTTTTGGATGTAATAAGCTGGGACATTACAAATCTGAGTGTCCTCTGAACAAAAGAACACCAACCAGATTTCCTTTCAAAAAGAAATCAATGATGGCCACATGGGATAACTCAGATGAATCTGATGAAGAAGAAGATGAAGAAGCTAACATATGCTTAATGGCAAACACTGAAGAAAATGA
>JBBPBP010009780.1:10168137-10195630 GCA_037974735.1 Cicer chorassanicum
TATAAATAATTTAAATAACACTATTTATTTATTTATTTTATATTAAAATAAATAAAATAGATAAATAAAATAAAATATATCATATAGATAAATTTTAAATTAATAAAAAAATAAATTTAAATGACTACTTTTAAAATATTTTAAGTATTAATTGATAAAATTTATTTTTAATTAAGAATGTCATTTTATGTAATTTTTTATTTTAAATTTAAATTGACACTATGTATTATGAGGTGATTTTAATACTTTTTTTTGTACATATAAATATTTTAAATTTAATATTTGATATTCTGGTATGAAATTAACCAAAATTATATGAAAATATAGAAAAATAGAGAGAAATAAACAAAAGAGAACGAGAGAGTAAGAGTTATGTTATACTCTTCAACATCTATTGTTTACAATATGTCATGAGTCATATTTATATGATATACATCTTGTAACTTACAAGTACATGCATGATTTATCATAATGATTCATTAACAATCTATTAATATTTAGAGTTCCACTAACATTAAAGATTAAGACTTTAACTCATAGAAATTGAAAGGGACATCTACTAAATATTCATAACATATTCCTTAATATATATTGATATTTAAAATGTTAACTTTTTTTTTTAAATTATAACTAACGAAGAGTATTCAACCAAAGAACATTTCCTTCCCCAAGATTTTGATGCACTTAACAAGTATTGTTGCAATTGACTAATTATTTATACTATACGTTACGAAGTCTTTGGCACAGTAGAAATAATTTTTTTGAAATATAGCTAAAGAGAGACCTTCTACTATCATGTGTCGAAGACAATTTGTCTTGTTTGAATGGCTCCAAATTTGGATGAAAATTTAGATCCTCCAAATATAGCTAAAGAGGTGAATCTTCTGCACATGCTTTGAAAAATTCCTGTGAAATCATTCCAAGCCAGTTATCTAACCCTACTCTTAAGGGAGATGATCTTGCTATAAAAATGTCGAATTAACATAAGGCAGGGTTGGAGAATTGTCAAAATCATTTACACAAAAGGTTAATGTTGTCTAAGGGCGCACCACCTGTTAAGTTGAATGATTTGCGTGAAAAGCTGATGAAATTATGGAGTCTTTTGGAAAGACAACGAGTAATTTCTTTAGAGAAATGGTTTTATGAATTTGAATTATATTTTATTGAAGATCTTCGTAGTGTTCGTTTGATGAGTTCTTGTTATTTAAAATTAGGTTCTCTCAAATTGTTTGCTTGGACTCCAAATTTTAATCATTTGAATCATAAGCAAACTATTGCGCAATGTTGGGTCGTTTGATAGGTTTGACTCATGATTATTGGAGGCCTAAAATTATTTAATAGCTGCAAAATTCCGTTTAGATTGAACACTTGAGAAAGCAATGATGAGCAAGAAGAGATTGTTTGAAAAGAGTGGTAAAAAGTTTGAATTGTGGGGGTGTAGTTCGAGGCACAATTTTAGGGTTCTGTGAGGGAGCGGTTGTGAATCTACTATAATTAACTCACACAACTGCGAGATCCCGGGTTCAAACCCAAAATAAGACGTCCAACCTAACAATATCGGCATTTTCCAATTGAACTAGGACTTAAAAACAATTTGAGATTTTTTTCTTTTAAGGACTATTTGATTTGAGATAATTGAGTGAGAGAATGGAGAGATAACAATCACATATTTAAGCTTATGCCAATGTAATTAGAATTAATGGATCTTTCTTCATAAATAAAAAATATATATCAATGGATTTTTCCTTTAACTAGCTCAAGTGATCCACATATTTAAAATAAAATAAACATGAGTCTATTAATCTTAGTTTAACTAACAAATATAGATATTTTTAAGTTGGACGTTTTGTCCCGAGTTCAAACCCGATACCTCACAAAAGTGTGAGTTAATTATGGTGGTATTAAATATCTTATCATACAAAAAAAATAAATATAAACTATAAATAAAATTATAGAACTAAAATACAAATTGAGATGAAGATCAATCACCTAAATGAAAGGAAATAATGCTTAAAGAAAAAAGCAAAGAATCCATTACAACTCAGTCAAACGAGCGAGAAGAGCGACACTTATTAGTGCAATCAGCACACCAATTGACCTCTCTAAAAGACATGAATGACTAAAGTTCTCTTCAATTTGAATGTTGAAAAAGATAATTAACCTCTTGGAGAAGAGGTTGAATATGCATATTTGAAGACAATCCTGATTGGATCATATTGACCACCACTTCAGAGTCTAACTAAAAGATAACTGAACAAAAGTTTAGTTATTGTGCATGCTTGATGATACCTAATCCTAACACCCAGATTTTAGCCCAAACTCTAAAGTAAAAACCAATTCTACTGTAAAAACCTTTGACAAATCTATCATTTGCATCTCAAACAAGATCCATCATAGGCAGAGCTACCAAAAGAAGCTCTAAAAGAACCATCCACATTAACTTTGACCCAACCTTCAGAAGGATTAGTCTAACCAACATCTACTTCCATACTACATGAGGGACGTTGATATTTATGTTGAAGAAAGACTTTCTCAGTTGACTATTCCTGGTTGAGATCCTTATAAATCAATGTTTTGTATAAGGATGATGATTGCGAAAAAAACTAGAATATTGTGATACTTTCATATTTCGTACACATCCACACTAAAGAAAGTAATCCATTGAGATTGAACTCAACCAATATTGTTACTAGATAAATTCCAATCTAACCAATTATACAGACCAAGGCTAAAAAATTTATTCCAATGATCCGGGTTAATGAGATCATTGCAAAAACCTTTAACTTTCTCATGGTCTCTTAACATATGCATAATGGTTTCTGGACAGTCACAACAACGTGGAAAAAGATTATTAGTTGAAATTAATCTAGAATGTCTTTGATCATTGGTAAAGAGTCTATTGTGAGCCAGCTTCTATAAAAAAGCTCTATAACAATTACGGTCAATCCAACTCCAAATATAATATAAAAAAAATGGGATCATAAGATATTGTGATATTTTGTTGAGAACAGAGGAGCTCGTAAGCAATTTTTGAGATAAAATGACCATCAAGAGTAAGATTCCAACAAATAATTTGCTTCTTCTTATAGCAAGGGGTTTAATAGCCGCATTCCTGTCACAAATCTCCATTGGAACATAATTCTTAATCTTGTTTTATTTCAAACTATTTTATGTACTATAATTAAAAATTGAAAAATCTTATTCCCCATTTGGAATGACACTAAATAAGGGGGTCTGGAGGTTTAAGTAACCTCTAATCCAAGAGACTTTCCCAAAAATCGTGTATTATGGCCATCTTGAATAACCCAAGTGATTTTTTCCTTTGATATCCTCCCACAAATTTACTATAGCTTTCCAAGTAGAAAAATTATTAGCATGAAAGCTCACATAAGGAATTATGAAAGAGTTACAAGCATACTTAGTTCTCATAATCTTTACCCATAATTTATCGAGATATGCAATAAGTTGTCAACTTAATTTCATCATGTATATGATTCAAACGAAGCAAACAAAGTAACTATCATGTTTTTTATTTATTTGGTAATCTAATAGAAAATATACATAAAATTTACTAAGCTTTGGGTCTATTGTTGTTTTTCAAATTTTCATAATCAAGTTTGGAAGTCAACATCTTCATAGATCCATAACTATAAGCCAAAGAAGGATAAAAGACACAAACAATAGTGGAAAACAATTTATAGTCGAAAGATAAAATGTAAAACAACTCTAAAATGTTTGAATCAACAACATTCCAATGAGAAAAATTTATGCGAATATTTGAAAGGGAAATACCAACAAATCTGAAAGAGAAGAACGAACCGGTTAAAGATGATGAAGAATGAACCAAAGTTGAAGATGATGAAGAAAAACAATAGCGAGAACAAGTTGAGGAAGAAGTAGGGCAACACCAGGTAATGTTTGGAATATGATTCACATGAATAGTTAATAGAAAAAAAAAATTTGAAAGTTGTTAATATTAGAAAAATGCTACTGCACTTTTGGGCTTTCATTTTCAGTTTTTGAAAATGGAGTTTTCTACCACGCACCCCCCTCACCTATACTTTCCACCCCAACCCATATGAAAATACAATTTTACCTTTTTAACCATCTATAAAAACCCCAACTTTTTTTACTTCTCATTTTTTACTCCCTCTTTCGAACATTTAGAGCAATCACCGTTACTTTCGAATCTTTGCAGATATTTGAAACAAAAAAGTAAGTGATATTTCTAGAATTTCGAAAATTTGAAACTTCCGAAACTATAAATTTCAAAATTTATTTTAAATGGATAAAATTATATTTTCAAGAGTTGGGGGTGGCAAGTATAGGTGGAGGAGGTGTGTGGTAGAAAACTCTTGAAAATGGTAACAAAGAAAAGAACTTTTTTTTTAGAAATGGGCTGTTTTTTGAAAATGTTTTCAAAAGCCAAAATAAACATATTTCTTTGATTATTTTATGCTTTTGATAGAAATGGAAATAAGAAATTTAATGTTATTATCTATAAAATTTTATTCAAGTTTGAAATTAATAAATTTTAGTTTTATTTTTTTATTTTCTTGTATATTGACTTTGTTACTTTTTTTATATTGGGAAGGTGAAAAATAATATTAATAATGGTCACAAATAATATTCAACTTTAAAAATAATAAATTTTATCTTTATTTTTTATTTTTTTTAATATTCACTTTGGTATTTTTTTCCATATTGGAGAAGTGGGAAAATAATATTAATAATGGTATCAAATCATGGCTATTATACAATAGTTTTGACTTTTGAGTGAGAGTTGAACTGCATCTATTGAGTTTATAAACTCAAACTCTTACCATTAAATCAACATTTTATTGATAAAATTATTCACTTTATAATAAATTATTATATATCTCTAAACTTCACTTTATAATGGCAAATATTTTATATTATATATAGTTTTTCTTATTTAAATGTATTTTTTGACAATAGTTTTATCATTGAATAAAGTCACCTCCAAATTTTGATGGGATTTTTTGGGAACAAATTTACTCATAAGAATTTAGTTTTTTCGCATTAAAATTGAGAAAATGTTTTTTCAAAATCTAAACTTAAATAATCTCAACCATTATATAAAGGAAGATTTCAATTTTGGTTGGATAAATAATAAATTTATCCTTAACGATTCATATTTTATAAATTTAAACTTAAATCAACAACATAAGTATATCAAACTCATTAACAACACAATATTTTAAAATTTCAAATTAAAAAACATATAACACGAATATTGAGACTGAAATTTTGATAAGTTTGGATAAATATCTATAGAAATATATAAATTAAAGTCCATATGGTGGAGGAGTGAAAAAACGTGTTTTGATAATACAATTACAATCAAAACTTGTGTTAGAAAATTTACACATAAAAAATACATTAAAACATAAATTGTTCTCACACATGTTTTATTATCATCAAAACAAAAACTAAAAAGTCAATGTTTTTCAAATCAACTTCGTTCAAACACCGCTAACTCATTCAATGAGTTTATCTTTTTAACAACTCCCTCAATATATGTATCCAGCATGCCAAACACCTTACTATATATCTCCAATTTTCCTTTCAACAATTTTAACTTTCCTACTAGAGATTGAGCCTCATTTAAAGTTCCATGTCCATGATGAAGAAACATTGTTGAAATCACATGCTATAATCCATTCCCCTTCTTTAAAGTTTGCTTTCAAATTCAATAATGTCTCCAACAATCTTCTTTTTCCAGCAATGCCACATTCTGAATAGATGTTTACTACATATAATGTGTTCAGGTGTTGATCAACACAAAGACCTAGAAAACCTTCTGAAAACAAAAAATTGACAACTACAATCACAATCAATGCCCAATAACAATCGTCACCTCCCCAAATACTCATTATATCATGTCCTAATACCCGTGCGATATAAGGAACATATTATGTATGATTAATAATTTTTGTTATTTAAAATTTGAACATTTAAAAAATTATAAGATTTTTTTTAAAAAAATACCAATAGTTAAAAACTCATGGAATTGTTTCAAATGGTTATTAATTCCAATTTTATTAATAATAACTACACCTTCTCTAATTTTTTCTTAAAAAAGTTTATTTAAAATATATAATTTTAATGCTAAATAGATTTTCATCCCAGCACTAATGTGTTTTAATTTAAGATTATTCTTCAACAAAGTTATAATGTAATAGGGACTACACACAATAATATATATAAAATAATTTAATTTTTTTTTATTAAATTATGTAATTTATGTTAAAATTTAACAATTTGACATTTTTATTCATTGCTACTTATATTTAAAAAAGAGATATTCAAAAAATATTTAAATATTAAGTTTAAATATTATTTATAGTGTAAAAACATTTTACACTATCAATGCATCACAACCATTTATAGGTATGACTTTTTATAAAAGTAAATTTTACGTTTAAAGATTTATGTTGTTATTTTGTCTATTTAATACTAATTAGTATTTAAATTTACATCTATTTGAACCAAACCAATTTCTTTTTAATAAAATGAACCAAAACAATTTAAATCTTGAAAATATGTATCTAAAACATGTAATTGAGAATTTTCATATTTTGTGCAAATTAAAATAATGATATATTTTTAAAATTTTCAGAGGGATATATTTTCAACTTACATATTATCTAAATATTTAAGAGAAATTGAACATAAAAATCTTATGTAGGCAATTGAGTTATTCATCAAAATTCAAAAGATGAAAGAAATAAATCATGCTATGAAGTTGAATGGATAAAGAAACAATTTATAGGAAAGAGAATTGTCATTCATAACTGTGTCCTATCCAATTTATTTGAAAAATGCAAAGAACATTTGGCAAAAATATGAATGTACATAATTTGTTGTATTAAGTTAAAATTAAAGAAGGCAAAAATGATAAAAAGTTTGAGAAATCAGACAAAAACACACTTCCATTAAACTACATGATGTTCTGCAAAAGAAAAAAATTGGAGAAAAAAATGAAAAAGCAATTAAACATGAAAAACTCGAACATAAAATGTGAATAATAATAAATTGAAAGAAAAAGACAGAGAGAAACATACTAACTTATACCTATATGTTTTTGGTAACAAATCAAAGCATAAACAGATATGCAAATATATTCAAAAAATGGCCAAAGAAACATAATTAAGGAAAAGATACATAATATATATATATATATATATATATATATATCAAAAGAAACATACTTATAAGAAAATTCGAATTGAATGGCTGAAAAAAAATAAAGAGATATAACATTTAGCTCCTATAAGATTTACATTCTCAATAATTTTCAAAATGTATTTATCTTTGTATACTTAAAAAAATTGTGCATCATTTTTTTTTTCTTCACATTTACAATTTTATAAAAAAAACATTAGAATGTCTCTTAAGAAAGATAGAGAGAGACATATTGAAAGAAGCATAGAAACATGCATATAGCAATATCGACATAACATTATTATTGAGTATGATAAGATGATATAAATAAAGGTTTTGGGAAGATGAAGGACATTGAAATGATATTAAAGCATAGAAAATTAATATTTATTGGGAATATATGCACTTTCAATATTCTTTCTTGAGAATTGTATCAAAGTTTTAGATGGCAAAGTTGTCTTCTCGATAAAATGATATTAATTGCATATTTTGAAATATATGAAATTTAATAAATGTGAGAAGTTATGAACGTTGATTATTAATTTATATTTTTGATAGTTTGAGGTACATGGTGTGTGAGTTAACGAGGTATTTGGATGACATGTATTGCTCTAAAAGTTATTGTATAATAATAAAAATATTTTAAAGATTTTTTTGGGTTAAAGTATTTAATAATCATTTTTACTATAGTTTATCCTGTATTATGATGTACCAAAAAAAATATTATATTTTCAACAATTAATCCCACAAAAAGAGTGGTAATTATTAATATTAAATTAAATAAAAACATTTATATTACTTTCTAAAACAAAAATTTAATTTTATCATCTTTAATATTTTATACAACTTTCAAATTAATAAATTTTAGTTTTATATTTTATTTTCTTATATTCTTTCGTTACCTTTTTCATATTGGGGAAGGGGGAAACAATTAATAATGGTGACAAATAATATTCAATTTTGAAATTAATAAATTTTAGTTTTATTTTTTATTTTCTTGTATACTCACTCTGTTATTTTCTTGTAAAATAATATTAATAATAGTAACAAATAATTGCTATTTTAACAGTCTTAAATGAGATTTGAATTTAATCTATTGAAACTATAAACTCAAATTCTTACTACTAAGTGAACACTTCTAGAAAAAATTATTCACACTATAAGGTTCAATTGTAGTGGGAACGAGAAGGTCGTGATTAACATTGCCTATAATGGTTTACAAAATTTACTTTATAATGAGGAATATTTTATATTATATATAGCTTTTTTAAAAGGTTTTTTTTTTTGCAATATTATATATATATATATATATATGTTAAATTCCTATTATTAGTCAAACATTTTTATAGGTAAATTTACCTTCAACAATTCAGTTTTTTAATGATTAAACTTGAATAATCCTTAAGACCTAGTTCAGCTAATAAAATGTCAATATTATTTGATTATATGTCATGTCTCAGGACCTCAATATTGTGTACGAGTTTCTTTACTACTCTATCTAGATAAAAAAAACAAATTTAACCTAAAATCAACAACATATTTACATGGAATTACTTAACAAAACAATGTTTTCAAAATACAAACTTTTTAAAAATAAATAATTATTAATATAAGATATTGAATGGATATAATGTATTATATAAATAATACTATGTAATTCCCCCTTAATTTTTTGTTTTTCTTTTTGCTTAATGAAATTTTAACTTAAAAAAAGTACTAGATTTTTTCATAATTTTTATTTATTAAAAAAATGATATTCAAATTGTAGAATACATTGATGTAATACAAATTCATATTTGCTAAAATACATGAAAGATGAATCTTCGAATAAACTCACCAACATCAAAGTTAATAGCTTAAAACAACAAAATGCATATAAATATGACAAAATACAAGTGTCCAGAATATTTATGTCTCCGGATCTATAACGTCGATGACACTAAACCCACTGATTGAAATCTCACTACAACAATTGTAGTCTCTAGCAACACTTTTTTAAACAACATGTATAAAGTGTTGCCTAAAAGTGGATAAGACAACATTTTATATATGTTGTCATCACTGTTCTTGCAACACTTTATAAATGTTCCCTAAAATATAAATGTTGTAGTGTCTATCATCGATCAAAGCTACTATGACAATTTGAACCAAAATGAACACTGCACCAACAAAATAAAATTCAAAAGCGTCGCATTCAGACGATGAAATCACAACAAAAAATAAGAAAGAAAAACCAAATTTAAGTGAAAACCACTTATTTAAATAAAATTAAGAAAAAAATTATTTGAAAGAATGATTCTAAACCAAAAAATAGTCTTAAACCACTCATTTTTATTAGAGGAAAAAGGAAACTTAGTGTTAGGGTTTCGAGGAGGCAGCTACTAGTCTACTAAGGGCCTTGATGTTTTACTATTATTGATCTTTTAGTTATTATTATTATTGGCCTTTTATAATTAAATGATGACAAATATGTTTATGGCAATAAAAAAATATTTTTATAAAATATATTTTAATTTTTTTCAAGCTTATAATTTTTTTAATAGTTTATTTTTTGGTATAATATTTCATGGTTGTTTTAACATTTCGTTAGGTTATATTTTTTTGAGGAAAGGTTGTGTTGCACTTTTTTCTTTTACCATGGCTTATTTCATTGTATGTTTTTTTAAAGATATTAAATGAAAGTGTTGCTTATTGTTTTTTGTATTTGTTTTCTTGGATTATATATGGCATGTTTTCTTGTTTTTGGCGTTTGTTTTCTTGTCCAAAAAATTATATTTTCTCTTCAAATTTAAAATTGGAGTTATGAATCACCATTTTTAATTAAAAATCATCATTTTATAGGTCAAAATTATAGTTAGGGATCAAAACAACAAAAAATGTACAAAAAGAGGAACCGAAAAATTTAATTTTAAAATAAGGGACTATTGGTAAAATAGATGAACAAAAAATACAATTAAATTATAAATAAATAAATAAATAAATAAATAAATAAAAGTTTAAGAGAATTGGGTGACCATTTAATGCATTCATTAGTTAATAATTTCTTTATATAAAATTATAAATACATTAAATGGATTAAAATTATTTTTGGTTAAAATTGGATCTAATATTTCATTAATTATAAAAAATTGTATAACGTCACAGACTAAATAATTGAGAAATTCATTTACTAGTCAATTAAATATATTTAAAATTATCTACTAACAATATAAAAAAGAATGTGCTATAAAAATTATAATATTATTTTTTTAAATTTTGTTCTTTTTGTTTTATTTAACGATTAAATGGTAATATATCTTAATGGTTATTTAATGCATATAATAAAACTGCGAAAGTAAAATAAACATGCACAAGAAAAAAAATGTATACAAAAAACTGCAAAAAACATAGTAAAATAAAAATCCTGCGCACAAAAAGATGAAAACAAAAATCAGCACATAAAACTTCTTATAAAATATGGAGAAAACAATGCACATAAAACGGCATTAAAAAGTACAATTGAAACATAATTATTATTTATATAATTGATCTCTAAAAAAAAAGATTTAACAAATATATTAACGGACGATAATATAATTACAAACACAAAATTTGTAGTTTTTATACAATTATGTATGTGATAAATATAAAACATGACAGGATAAATATTTGTCGGTCTTTTATTTATTTTTCTTTCTTTTTTTCAATTTCAAAAATTATTAAAAAATATGATACAAATATTTGTCAATAATAAATATAAAAAATTATATAGGACGAATATTGTCAGTGATAAATATAAAAATTATAGTACAAGTACTTACCATTAATACATAAAAAAAACACGAAATAAATATTTAATTGATAAATATTAAAAAAATATAGGACATATATTTGTGGTTGATAAATATAAGCAAAATTTGGATAAATATTTTTCTCTAATACACAAAAAAAATTATTAATGATAAATATAAAAATTACGGAGCAAATATTTGCCACTAATACTAAAAAAAACACGTGACAAATAAATAAATATTAAAAAAAACGTGTCAATTTTTTGATATTGATAAAATATAAAAAACATTTGTCATTGATAAATAAAATATATTTTTTTATTTAAAATATACATGAGACAAATGTAAAATATTAAGGACGTATCACTCGTGCAACAACACAAGTTTCTTGCTATTTACTATCTAAAAACATGTAATGTCATTATGTGTCACATGTGACTCTGTGATAAGAGTTTGGTCTGTAATTTTAAGAGACAAACTTCAAATTCTCTCAAATGTATAATTTGTAATGAAATATATTATTTTTATTACAAGAAGATATGAAAGTATAATTTAAATGTTATTTAGGTGAAAATATCATAATTTTCCATATTTCGGTTTAATGTTGATATACAATAATTTTAATCATATTTACATATTTGATATTATCTATTTACTTATTATTATTATTATTATTATATTAATTACTAGTACATTTAATTTTATATATATATATATATATATATATATATCATTAAATGTATATATAGTTTTTAGCTCAAACAATTTTTTTTAAAGTTCTCCCATTCTTATCATTGTGTCACACACAAACGTGAAAGAAATATAATGATAATTTTATTGAATTAAATTTAACTAGTTTTAATTATTTATCGTTATCAAAAATATAATTGGAAGATATTACTTCTGGATGTTGTATGTGGTATTAATTAGAGTACAATTGAAAACAAAAATAATTAATATCACATTAAAAATTTAAAATTAATATCCATTTTAAAACATTTTTTTATGCAAATATGTCACTCATTGTTATATAGAAACATTTTTTAAAAGAAGTCAAATATTTTAAATTTTATTAAAATGAAATAATTAATTAAATAAACAATATATATACACATAAATAATATTCAAGGTAGGGCTCATGCTTGCCCCTCCTAGATCTGTCCCTACTTTTGTCTTTTTTTACTTAATTAATTTTAATATACTTTTTTCATTAATTTTTAATATAATGTTGACATAAAATAATTTTAATCATATTTATATTGTTTTATATTAATTATTTTTATTTTTTCAACATCAATTATTATTATATTTAATGATATAAATAAATATCATTAAATGCATTTATGGTATTTGGTTCAAACAATTTTTTAATTAACTTTCTTTTTACATTATATTTTTCTACACAATTCCATCAAACTCTTACTCAGCAAGAGTCTTATAAAAAGCCACTAAAGAATTTAACTTATAGTATCCAATTTTCACTCAAATATCTAGTAAGAATGTCACATTTTTCATTGCAGACTCTTATTTTCTTTTATCTTGTTCATTTCATTGCTATTTCTCATGCTCTTAATCATGGTTTTAGTGTCGAACTCATTCACCGCGACTCTCCAAAATCACCACTCTACCACCCCATTGAAAATAATTTACAAAGAGTTTTCAATATTGTACGTCGCTCCATCAATCGTGTCAATCATTTGAACAAAAAAATTTCACTCACTTCAAACAAACCTATATCCACTTTAACCCCAGATTCAGCTGAGTATCTCATGAGTTATTCAGTTGGTACTCCGCCATTTAAGGTCTATGGTATTATTGATACAGGTAGTGATTTTGTTTGGCTTCAATGCAAACCTTGTAATATATGTTACAATCAAACATCTCCTATATTTAATCCTTCAAAATCTTCAAGTTACAAAAACATTCCTTGCTCTTCTAGAACATGTAAATCTATTGAACAAACAACTTGTTCTAATGATAAAAATGTTTGTGAATATACCCAACAATATGTTGATGGGTCAAAGTCAATAGGGGATGTAAGTTCGGAGACTTTAACATTAGATTCTACCACTGGATCTAGTGTCTCATTTCCTAAAACTGTTATCGGATGTGGACACACAAATACATTGTCGTTTAAAGGTCAAACCTCTGGTATAGTTGGTCTTGGATTTGGACATATGTCGCTTATAAAACAATTAGACTCTTCAATTGATGGAAAATTCTCTTATTGCTTGATTCCTTTTTATGGTAAGTTTAGTCAGTCTAACTCATCTAGCAAACTCAACTTTGGAGATGCTGCTGTTGTTTCTGGTGAAGGTGTTGTTTCAACTCCCTTAGTCAAACTCAATGGTGAATTAAATGACTTGTACTACGTAACATTGGAAGCATTTAGTGTGGGAAACAAAAGAATAAGTTTTGGAGGGTCCAAGTTTGGAAGAACAAATGCTACTACAAAAACTATCACAATTGACAGTGGTACACCATTGACTTTTTTGCCACATCGTTTTTACATTCAATTGAGAGCAGCTGTGGCAGAAGTGGTTAAACTAAAGCGTGTAGATTTTCCTAATCTTCCATTAAACCTTTGCTACAATACCACATTGAATCAATTAAATGCTCCCGCAATTACTGCACATTTTAGTGGAGGGGATGTAAAGTTAGATTCTAATAGCACCTTTATTCCAATTGGCAATGGGCTTATGTGCTTTGCTTTCCTCCCATCCCAAGGGTTTGCACTTTTTGGGAACATTCTCCAACATAACTTGTTGATTGGCTTTGACGTCAAAAAAAATGTTATCTCTTTTAAGCCTACTGATTGTACCAAGCACTGAATGAATGTAGACCTATTTACTTAATTTAATAGGTCAATTATTAATAAAGTTTTATTTTGTTTGACATCTCTTTAAGAAACAACTATCCATTGTACATTGCATTATAGACATTATGATTTTTATAACTTAATTTTTTTTCTTATATATAGTTTTTGCAAAATTTAGAAAAATATTCATGAATTATAGATTATTTTGTATTTCAAAATATATTGATTTTTATTCAATATACATACAATAATATTTCTTTAATAGCATATAATGATTTCATTATATTTAAATTAACCTTATTAAAAACAATCATCAACAATAGAAAATTTGAATAATAATTACTTTCTATGTTATTAAATAATGTTTTCGTAAAAATATGTCACTGAATAATGTTAATACTTACGTATAAAAATGTATATCATATTTGTACCCAAAAAAATCATATTAATTATCAATTTATTTAAATATTTTTCCTAATTTTTTGCATTTGACTGATAATTGACCTAAATATTATGAAGTTGATCTTACTACTTAACACTATAATGATATTGTAAAAATACGTTTTTGATTATACACAAAGACCAATGGTGACACAGCAACAAAAAGAAGAATCCCTCAAACATCCCTTGATGAAATAAATAGATTATATAAAGGTAAAATAATTCAAGTCATAATTCAAATACAAGAGAACCTAAATTACTTTGCATATGCATTAACATTATTTTTCAAAGTCCCCAATAGTATTTTCAAAATGATAAAATCTTTATTTTTGACTAAAAATCATGTTGTAATCGAATACAACTAATGTGTATTCGAATACAGATAAAAATGGCTAAGTCAGAGAGTTGGCCATCTCATCTGTATTCGACTACACAGTGAAATTTGAAAAAATTTCAACGTTACAACAAGTTGTATTCGAATACAGATAAGAAAAATGGCTAAGTCAGAGAGTTGGCCATCTCATCTGTATTCGACTACACAGTGGAAATTTTGAATGATTTTTGAACGTTGCAGTAGTCGTATTCGAATACAGAAATCTTGTATTCGAATACAGATAAGAAAAATGGCTAAGTCAGAGAGTTGGCCATCTCATCTGTATTCGACTACACAGTAATATGTTTGAAAATTTTTAACGTTGCAACAAGCTGTATTCGAATACAGATATATGGTAGTCGAATACAACAGTAACCAATGCAATTTTTCAGCTTTGAATTCAATTTAAAACATTGCAAGTCATTCTCAAACCTCTTGGATCAACAGCCACGAATTTAAAGAGTTGTTTGAGGACTATAAATAGGTCATATCTTCATTTTCAAATTACGAATTCAATTTTACAATTTCAAAGACTTTGAACTAAATTTTCTAAATTTTTCTAAGTCTTTTTCAGAAATTCAAGTACTTGCATATCATTGTCATATCCTTAAGGTTCTCAAAAGTACTTGAATAGATCTTGAATTATTCTACCTTCATTCTATTCCTATATTCTTATCAATAACAACAAAGTGATTGTAAAAGAAAGTTGTGCTTTCTTTGAAGTGCTGTATTTAAGATAGTAGTGTTCTATCTTTGGAAATTTGTTAGAAGATTGTAGCCAAGGTCCCAGGGTGAGGACTTGTACATATTCTGACAGATAGTGAAGAAAATCTCTTGTGGTGAGCAAGAGGACTGGACGTACCCTTGGTGATTAGGGGAACCAGGATAAATCTTTTGTGTTCTTTACATTACTGCCATTTACATTATTCTTCACTATCCATAAGCGAAAAAAAATCAATCACTATAATTTTAAAAACGATCAAAATAACCAAACACCTAATTCACCCCCCCCCTCTTAGGTGCACATCTGATCTAACAATTGGTATCAGAGCAGGTTCAAGGTAAATTACTCCTTGATCAAACAACTAATGGCTTCCGCACTACCAGTTTTCAGAGACGGAGGCAGCAGTACCAAACCTCCATGTTTCGTCGGTGAACATTACGACTTTTGGAAAATCCGTATGCAAGCATATCTTGAGGCATAGGGAGACGAAATATGGGATGCTGTCGAAAATGGTCCATACATTCCAACAACGGTCATCAACAACAAAGAGGAAATTAAAATAAAGAACTCTTGGACCGATGACGATAAAAGAAAAGTGCTATTTGATAAAAAGGCTAAAAACATTCTACAATCGGCACTTGGTATGGACGAATTCTTCCGCATATCTCACTGTAAAACCGCCAAGGAAATATGGGATACATTGGAAGTAACCCATGAAGGCACCATAGAGGTAAAAAGATCCAAACTAAACACACTTTCTCAAGAATATGAATTGTTTCGCATGCAGCCTGGAGAAACCATACTAGACATGCAGAAACGATTCTCCCACTTTACAAATCATCTGACAGCCCTCGTAAAGGTCTTCTCAAATGATGAATTGAATCTGAAAGTATTACGATCACTAACGAGGGCATGGCAACCAAAGGTGACTGCTATATCAGAAAAGAAGAGTTTGTCCAAAATGTCACTTTCTGCATTATTTGGCAAACTACAAGAGCATGAAATAGAACTTGGACGATTAGAGCAAAATGAAACCCAAGAAAAGAAAAGCAAAAATATTGCTCTAATGACCGAATCAAAGGAAGCAGTCAAAGAAGAAATTTCTGATGACGACGAAAACATCAATCTTCTTGTCAAGAAATTCGGCAAATTTCTCAAAAATAACAGAAGTTTCAAGAAGAAAAACTTCAGAAAGAAAGATAGCACGACCAACCAAAACTTCACATGTTTTGAATGTGGAAAACAAGGACATATTAAAGCAGACTGTCCAGATCTCATCAAGAAGAGTGCCGGCAAAAGAAAAGATTTCAAGAAAGCCTATATCGCATGGGAAGATAACGACATAAGTTCAACATCAGAAACTGAAAGCGATGAATGCGCAAATGTTGCACTAATGGCGTCACATCACTCCGATGATGAAGAGGTTAGTAACTCAAACAATCTTTCACATAATCATGAATTAGTTATAGAATACAATGAAGCACAAAATGCAATAAAGGAACTTCTTGCTGAATGTAAAAATTTGCTTAAACAAGTATCAACTCAAAAGAAAGAAATCTTATATCTTAAAGAAAAAATTAATCTTATGGAAAAAGATGCTGAAAATTCTAAGCAAAATTCTTCATGTAATAATTGTGATTCACTTTCATTCAAAATTACTCAACTAAATAGAGTAATAGAAAGGTATGAAAAAGGACATATAGGATTAGAAAATGTTCTAAACATGCAAAGATATTCTAATGATAAAAGTGGTATTGGATTTTCTAAATTTGATAAACCAAGCACTAGTAAGACCATTTTTGTCAAATCAAGCACTCAAACAAATTTAAGAAACATGACATTTGGACAAAAAGAACATTCACATAAAGGAAAGTTTATTAACAATAAGCGTCATACATACACAAGTAAAATTCCTACTTGCTCATATTGTGGTATCTATGGACACACACCAAATACTTGTCATGTAAGAAATATTAGCATTCCCAAAGGCCATTGCATATGGGTCAAGAAAGGCACTAACCCCCAAGGACCCAAAGCACTTTGGGTACCTAATAAAATCTAATTTCAATTTTGCAGGGATGCTCACAAAATACTTCAAATTTATGGTACTTAGATAGTGGGTGTTCCAAACACATGACGGGAGACATAACAAAATTTTCAGCATTGACGCTTGAATCGAAAGGACATGTAGTATATGGAGATAATAACAAAGGAAAGATCCTAGGCATTGGAAAAATTGGAAAAGCACCTTCTCCAACAATTGAAGATGTTCTCTATGTTGAAGGTCTAAAGCACAATTTGATAAGCATCAGCCAATTATGTGACAAAGGACACAAGATAGTCTTCAACAAGGAAGAATGCATCATTCAAAATGCAGCAACAAGTGAAATTAAATTTATCGGTAAACGTTTCAAGAATATTTTCATACTTAATTTAGATGATTTATCATTGAAAATGAAATGTCTTTTGGTAAGCGACAACAATGATGCATGGTTATGGCACAAAAGAATTGCCCATATTCACATGGATCATTTAAACAAACTAGTCAAACATGATCTTGTTGTCGGATTACCAAAAATGAAATTTGTCAAGGATAAATTATGTGATGCATGCCAAAAGGGTAAACAAACGAAAACTTCTTTTAAAGCCATAAATGTTATATCTACTACAAGACCACTTCAATTGATACACATGGATTTGTTTGGTCCATCAAGAACTAAAAGTCTTGGTGGAAATTCATACGGACTAGTTATTGTTGATGACTTTTCAAGGTACACATGGACCTTGTTTTTGGCAAACAAAAATGAAGCTTTTAAAGCCTTTAAAAAATTACGCCAAACTAGTCCAAAATGAACAATCATCCAAGATTGTATCAATTCGAAGTGATCATGGTAGAGAATTTCAAAATACTTTATTTGAAGAATTCTGTGAGGAAAATGGAATTTGTCACAATTTTTCTGCACCAAGAACACCTCAACAAAATGGGGTTGTTGAGAGAAAGAACAGGTCCTTGATAGAACTTGCAAGAACAATGTTAAGTGACTCAAATCTACCAAAGTATTTTTGGGCAGATGCCGTAAACACGGCATGCTATGTTACTAACAGAGTAAACATTCGGCCACTTCTTAAGAAGACTCCGTATGAACTATACAAAGGTAGAAAGCCTAACATCTCTCACTTCCACATCTTTGGATGCAAGTGTTTTGTGCTAAATAATGGAAAAGATAATCTTGGAAAATTTGATGAAAAGGCAGATGAAGGTATATTTATTGGGTATGCATTATCTAGTAAAGCTTTTAGGATCTTTAATAAAAGAACTTTAATTGTAGAAGAATCAATACATGTTACTTTTGATGAAACTAACCCCTCGAAAGAGGACAAAGCTATTTCTTTTGATGATGATGATTTTGAAAGTAGTGATCCACGTAAAGAAGATCCAATTGATCAACCGAGTCAAGAAAATGAAGTCAACATGGAAGAGGAAACCAATGAACTCCCAAAGGAATGGAGAACCCACCGATATCATCCGATTGATAACATCATTGGTGATATCAACAAAGGAGTTACAACTAGACTCAAATTGCAAGATGCATGTTTAAACATGGCATTTGTTTCACAAATCGAACCTTCCAAAGTTGGTGAAGCACTAAAAGATGATCAGTGGATACTTGCAATGCAAGAAGAGCTTAACCAATTCGAAAGAAACGAAGTATGGGAACTTGTTCCTAATCCAGGTGACAAACACATCATTGGCACCAAATGGGTATTTAAAAATAAACTTGACGAAAATGGTATAGTTGTCCGCAACAAAGCAAGACTTGTCGCCCAAGGATACAATCAAGAAGAAGGAATCGATTTTGACGAAACATTTGCTCCGGTCGCAAGGTTAGAAGCAATACGGTTACTACTTGCGTATGCCTGCTCTATGAATTTCGAATTATTTCAGATGGATGTGAAAAGCGCATTTCTAAATGGATACATCAATGAAGAAGTATATGTCAAGCAACCACCCGGTTTTGAAGACTTCAAGAATCCTACACATGTATTCAAACTAAGGAAAGCTCTCTATGGCCTAAAACAAGCACCAAGAGCTTGGTACGACAGATTGAGTGCCTTCCTGTGTGAAAGAGGTTTTGAAAAGGGAAAGGTTGACAAGACATTATCTATTAAACGAAATAATGGTCACACCTTGTTGGTCCAAATTTATGTTGACGATATCATATTCGGTTCAACAAATAATGCAATATGTGAAGAATTCTCATTGATGATGCAAGGCGAATTTGAAATGTCCATGATGGGAAAATTAAACTATTTTCTTGGTCTTCACATCAAGCAACTCAAGCATGGCATCTTTATCAATCAAGCAAAATATTGCAAAGAACTGCTAAAAAGATTTGACATGGAAAAATGCAAGGAAAGTGCAACTCCCATGGGCTCCGGAACATATGTTGATAAAGATGAAACTGGTGCATCTGTAGATATTTCAAAATATCGAGGTATGATTGGCTCTTTATTATATCTAACAGCCAGTCGGCCAGATATCATGTTTAGTGTTTGTCTATGTGCAAGATTTCAAGCAGATCCGAAAGAATCACATCTTGTAGCAGTCAAACGAATCATGAAATACTTAAAAGGCACCATCAATGTTGGACTATGGTATCCTATAGGTAGCATCTGTAGCCTCGTTGGATATTCAGATTCAGATTATGCAGGATGTAAAACAGACCGAAAAAGCACAAGCGGCACGTGTCATGTACTGGGCAATGCACTAGTATCTTGGTCCTGTAAAAAGCAAGCGTGTGTCGCACTCAGTACTGCTGAAGCGGAATACATAGCAGCAGGCAGTTGTTGCGCACAAATCCTATGGCTCAAGCAACAACTATGTGATTATGGAATTGATCTTGGATGCATTCCGCTCCGATGCGACAACACGAGTGCAATCAATATCTCAAAGAATCCAATCATGCATTCTCGGACCAAACACATTGATATACGACACCACTTCTTGCGTGATCATGTGCTCAAAGGCAATGTTGAAGTAACCTTTGTGGATACTCATAACCAACTTGCGGACATCTTCACTAAACCGCTTCCTAAAGACTCATTTTTCAAAATACGACGCGAACTCGGCATCTTAAGTGAAAGTGATCTTTGAACGTCAGGTAAACTGCTATCATCAAGGCAAAGGTATGGCTTAATTCGTATCTTCACATGCTTACATGATATCTGAATTTAGTTGACTTACATGATATTTGAATCTATTTGACTTGACGATATTGTCACTATGTTAATTCTTGCCCTCACATATTAGACTTTAGTTAATGATGTTTACATGTTATTTATATGATTATATTAAGTTTGTGTTATGTTCTGTGTTATAAAATCATGTCTGTTTCCAAAATCTGGAAGTCGTAGCCGAATACAGTCATACTGTATTCGAATACAGATGATTCTGGAAATCTGTATTCGATTACCATCATCCTGTATTCGAATACAGGTTCGCATTTTTCTGTCATATATAAAGCAGTGACAGTCCGTAGCCGAATACAACTCATTCCTTCCCTGCGAACTCGTCTTCTTCCTCTGCGAACTCCATTTTTCAATATGCGAATCACCCTCAAGAACAGCTCCGTTCATTAAAGCTTGCCTTTCCACAACCCTAAATTCATTCACTCATTTGCGAAATTTTACATTCTTCATTCTTCTCCTTCATTCCGATTCGCAAAACCACGAACCCTAAACCCCCAAATTCAAATTCGCGACCTCCAGAACCCTAAAATCCTGCTTCGCGATTTCAACATCTTCCATCTCAGCTTCGCGAATCAATTGATTCTGTCATCAGTGGTCAAGGTTTCTAATCTTCTTTTCGAACTACATCTCAGTTTCGAAGTCGCATCCTACAACCTTCAACAAAATGTCAAACCTCTCCACCTCTGTTGAAAACGCACGCAAGCGTGGACCTCGCACCAAGCATGCAAGCTTAGGTCCTTCCAAGCGTCGCTCGAAGAGCATCAGCGTCACAGACTTATCTCGTCTTCTGCATTCTCCTGAGGAAATTACCCGGTTTCGCACACTGTACTCCGACAAAAGGCTCATCATTCCAAAGATCGGTACTTTAGATTCTTTCTCTGCCTTTAAATTTCCGGATTTACTTAGGGCTCAACAAGTTGAGGACTTTATTGCTTACAAAGGTCCAATTTATCCTGATTTGGTTCGAGTCTTTTATTGCAATCTTCGTCGGGATGGCAAAATGTTAATTTCCCGTGTCAAGGGAATCACTATTGAGCTTGATTCTCATACTATTGGTACCATTTTGCAAATACCTGATGCCGGCCAGAAACTCAGTCCAACTAATCTGTGCAAATGGCATAATATCTCGAAACATGATGCTTATGCGGCTCTGTGTCGCTTTGATAAACTGACCATCGAACGTAAGCAACTTCAGGCTAGCTCCACGTTTGCGAGACAGCGATTTAGTGTTGGAAACCTCACTGTTGACTTTCGTCTGCTTCACTATTTCTTGAGCTACATTTTGGTACCTAAGGCCGGTAACTACTCTCAACTCTCTGAATTTGAACTTCAGATTCTTTACTTCATGAATGAAGGACTTTCTCTTAACTGGGCATACTTCGTTAAGTCCGTCATGTTTGTATCCCGTGAAGCTGCTGGATTGCCCTATGCTAGAGAAGTTTCTCGCATCCTTGAACACTTTGGGGTAGATTTTTCTGAGGAGGTTGTATATACCGTCACTAAGGATAATCTGCTCGACTTGAGTGTTCTTCCTAGCATGAAAATAGTTTGGAGTGAATCACTGCAAAAATACATCCATCAGAGTGATATCAGTCAGGCCTCTGCTAGTGCTCCTCCAGATGATGCTGCTGACGATCCTGCATCTGATGATGATCAAGTTACTAATCGCATGATTATGGAACGGCTTGACTCTCTTCAGACTAGCTTCTCAGGATTTACCACTACGGTCGATGCTCGCTTTCAGGCTCTCGAATCCACTATCGCTACTAATCACGACAGCCTAGTCCACGAGATGTGTATCATCGCTGACAAACTTGATCACTTCCATCTACCCCCGGATCGTCGCTGAGATTGTACGTAGTTTCCTAGGTTTTAGTTCGTTTTCATGTGTTACTAGGCTTGACCTTCCTACTGTTTTGTTTCAGATGTAATCGTTGTTTCCGTAATGGTTGTATTATCTTTATGACTCTATGCTTGTATGACTTTTTATGACTTTATGTTTGTATGACTTTTTATGACTTTATGTTTTTATGACTTCATGAATCAATGACTTTTATGCTTATCTCTGCTTATTTGCCTCTCATCTGATCTGTCTTAAATTATAATCTGTTCAATCTATTTCTTTCCTACTGTTGGAATTCTTCTTTTTGATCATGTCAAAAGGGGGAGAAATTTTGTGTATGTTATTGCTTGTTGTTGTCCGGTAAGCGTTATCTGTAGGTACTCAAACACACATATTGCAAACATTACGGGGGAGTATACTACATTACGGGGGAGTCGTCAACAACAACAGCTGGTTTTGCCATAATCAAAAAGGGGGAGAATGTAAAAATACGTTTTTGATTATACACAAAGACCAATGGTGACACAGCAACAAAAAGAAGAATCCCTCAAACATCCCTTGATGAAATAAATAGATTATATAAAGGTAAAATAATTCAAGTCATAATTCAAATACAAGAGAACCTAAATTACTTTGCATATGCATTAACATTATTTTTCAAAGTCCCCAATAGTATTTTCAAAATGATAAAATCTTTATTTTTGACTAAAAATCATGTTGTAATCGAATACAACTAATGTGTATTCGAATACAGATAAAAATGGCTAAGTCAGAGAGTTGGCCATCTCATCTGTATTCGACTACACAGTGAAATTTGAAAAATTTTCAACGTTACAACAAGTTGTATTCGAATACAGAAATCTTGTATTCGAATACAAATAAGAAAAATGGCTAAGTCAGAGAGTTGGCCATCTCATCTGTATTCGACTACACAGTTGAAATTTTGAATGATTTTTGAACGTTGCAGTAGTCGTATTCGAATACAGAAATCTTGTATTCGAATACAGATAAGAAAAATGGCTAAGTCAGAGAGTTGGCCATCTCATCTGTATTCGACTACACAGTAATATGTTTGAAAATTTTTAACGTTGCAACAAGCTGTATTCGAATACAGATATATGGTAGTCGAATACAACAGTAACCAATGCAATTTTTCAGCTTTGAATTCAATTTAAAACATTGCAAGTCATTCTCAAACCTCTTGGATCAACAGCCACGAATTTAAATAGTTGTTTGAGGACTATAAATAGGTCATAACTTCATTTTCAAATTACGAATTCAATTTTACAATTTCAAAGACTTTGAACTAAATTTTCTAAATTTTTCTAAGTCTTTTTCAGAAATTCAAGTACTTGCATATCATTGTCATATCCTTAAGGTTCTCAAAAGTACTTGAATAGATCTTGAATTATTCTAACTTCATTCTCTTCCTATATTCTTATCAATAACAACAAAGTGATTGTAAAAGAAAGTTGTGCTTTCTTTGAAGTGCTGTATTTAAGATAGTAGTGTTCTATCTTTGGAAATTTGTTAGAAGATTGTAGCCAAGGTCCCAGGGTGAGGACTTGTACATATTCTGACAGATAGTGAAGAAAATCTCTTGTGGTGAGCAAGAGGACTGGACGTACCCTTGGTGATTAGGGGAACCAGGATAAATCTTTTGTGTTCTTTACATTACTGCCATTTACATTATTCTTCACTATCCATAAGCGAAAAAAAATCAATCACTATAATTTTAAAAACGATCAAAATAACCAAACACCTAATTCACCCCCCTCTTAGGTGCACATCTGATCTAACAGATATATATAAGTATTTTAACATTAGGAGTTTAATTTTATATTTCATCACTTACGTTTATGTTTTGTTTTTTATTAAGTTGACTTAACAACGTAAAATTTGTTTTGTGTCCAATAAAAACCTGACGTGATTGTTTATATTTTAATTTTATTTTATATTTAATCTTTTACGTTTATTTTATGTTTCATTTTAATTTTTTATATTTTAAAAGTCTTAAGTTGATCTCTTACATTAATCTCATATATATATATATATATATATATATATATATATATATTTTGAATATATTATACATAAGATTATACATATATTAATTTAAAAGTATGTTGAGACTTATCTAATGTTTTTATAATTTGATTAATGTAAAGACATAATCTCTACTCTTTGACGAGTCATAATTAACTAATTTATTAATTTTAATTCATCTTCTAATACTACTACTACCACCCGTTTATCTTCTTTCTTTATAACAAGCTTATTAAATCTTTAGATATATGACTTTGTGAACATTATCTACCGTAGTACTCACAATCTAGTTTACAAATATATTTAACTATAAAATAGTGAAAAACTATAACACTTTATCTATTATTATTATTATTATTACAATTATTTATTAGAGAAATAGTTAGATTAATTGGTGACATTGATGTTTCAAAATATGAAATTTTAGAAGCTTAACGGAAAGGATCTACCGAATCATAATGTTATACTAATATAAGAGATCAACTTGTAATTTTTAAAATATAGGAGACCAAATTAAAATCATAAACAAACATAAGAGACCAGATATAAAATTAAGTCAATATATTAACTGTTACATTAAATTATCGTTTGATTCATCGTGAATTTTCTCGGTGTTCGATCAAAACTTCACAAAAGAGACTAAGTTAACCTAACGTTATTAAAGTAAGGAATCAACTTGAAACTTTTAAAATATACGAGACTAAAATGAAATCTATGTTTGCTGGAAATATATAGATTAGAAAAAGATTGAAGTTCTATTGCACATAATGAAAAAAAATCCTCTAAATTTTATAAGGGTTTAAATATATTTTTGGTTCCTGTAAATATAACAGTTTTAGTTCCAGTAAATTTTTTTTGTTTGAATTTCATCCTTACAATATTAGAAAACTTTATTTTTGGTCCTTAACGTCAAGTGGACGTTACAAAAAATGAGTTGACAAAGGAAAATATGTTTTCCCCCTGCAAATATAACATTATTTAGTTTTAGTCCCTATAAAATTTTTTGTTTGAATTTCATTGTATTCATCACCATCAATCACAAGCCCAGAAATCGAGTTTCATCATCTTCATCAACCCAACTCAATCTTTTTTCCTTCATTATTCATACCCCACCTAACACAATTTTTTCTATCAATAACTCTACCCCCAACATCATATTTTCCCTATTTTATCTATAAAAAAAAAAATTAATCAATTTTCTATTTTCTTAATACTTTAAATAGTTAATTTTTAAAGATGAAGATTAATCGCCGCGTTCCAAGCCAAAACATCTCGTTCAACCATTTCATCAAACACCTTAAAACCACTCCTAACATCATCAACTCTCAAATACCGAGAAACCAAAGCAATAAAAGTAACAACATTTATGTCAAACATTTCATCAAACACCTTATGTGCATCTCTTAACCCCCTTAAAACCTTCGAATACGAATCGACAAAAGACGTTTGAACAACTGAGTAATATAAAAAAAAATAATCATTTTAAAGTTTTTACATGTTATTTTTTTTATTTTGTTAATCCTTTAAATAGTTAATTTTCAAAGATAAGGATTAATCACCGTGTTCCAAGCCGAAACATCCCATTCAACCATTTCATCAAAAACCTTCAAACCACTCTCAACATCACCAACTCTCAAATACCCAGAAACCAAAAGAAGTGAAAGAAACAACATTTATGTTAGACATTTCATCGAACACCTTATGTGCATCCCCTAACCCCCTCAAAACATTCAAATATAATTCGACAAGAGATGTTTGAACAATTGGGTAATATAAAAAAAAAATTAATCCTTTTTAAGCCTTTACGGGTTAATTTTCTATTTTGTTGATACTTTAAATAGTTAATTTTCAAAGATGACGTTGATATTTTTTTTGATATAGAGTGAAAAGATGAGGTTGGAGGTAGAGTTATTGATAGAAAAAATTGAGTTAGGTGAGGTATCAATAATGAGGGGAAATAGATTGAGTCGGGTAAAGGAAAATATGGATTGTTGGGTTGATGAAGATGATGAAACTCATTTTCTGGGTCTGTGATTGATGGTGATGAATACGATGAAATCCAAATAAAAAATTTTATAGGGACTAAAACTGAACAGGGTTAAATTTGCAGGGACAAAAAATATATTTTCTTTTGTCAACTCACGTTTTTGTAACATCTACTTGACGTTAAGAACCAAAAATAAAGTTTTCTGATATTGCAGGGATAAAATCCAAACAAAATATTTTTACTTGACTAAAACTAAAAACTGTTATATTAACAAGGACCAAAAACATATTTAAATCTTTTATAAAACCATTTGAAATCATATTTGATAGAATCAAAATTCATAAAATCTTATAATTTTATATTGGTTTAAATATGTTTTTGGTCCCTGTAAATATGACCTTTTTTGATTTTAGTCCTCGTAATATTTTTTTTTTGGTTTACATCCCTGTAATATCAAAATAGATTTATTTTTTATCCTTACCGTTAAGTGGACGTTACAAAAATGTTAACTCTTAAAGGGAAACAATTTTTTGTCCCTGTAAATATAACACTTTTCAGTTTTAGTCCCTGAAAAATATTTTTTTGAATTTCATCCCTGCAATATTCAAAAATCTCCTTAAATATAAAATAACATACAAATTGATCTTTATTAATGATAAACTTATGCCAAGTAATGTTCAAAATATTTTCACTTCAATAATTTAAAATTTATTAATCTTCTGTTTTATTTATTTATTATTATTAATAAAATTTTCATTTCTTGTTTCAAAAAAATCACTAAAATCTTCTGTTTTATTTAATTATTATTATTATTATTAAATTAACTATATTAGTATAAAATAATTATTAAAATAACTTTAGATTTAAGTTTTATAGTTTTAATTAAAATCTCATTTTACGCTTTAGATTTTTTTCATTGTAACTTAAAATAAATAAAATATATATTAGGAGACATATTTATTTTAATCATTATTTTATACTAATATAATTGTAGTTTATATAATATTAATTTTATTTTAATTATAATATAATATTATATGTTTATTTTAATTA
>JBBPBP010009780.1:10244521-10257486 GCA_037974735.1 Cicer chorassanicum
TATATATATATATATATATATATATATATATATATATATATATATATATATATATATGTGTGTGTGTGTATTTAATTTGTAATATTTATCACATATTTTTAAATTTCACTCATTAAAATTGTTAGAAACGAATTATAGATGAATCGATGCAACAAACAGGTATTACATCATTTAGAAGTAATAATTAAAGAAACTTTTTTTAACGAATTATAGATGATCATTATTTTTTTAAGCCACAAAATTTAATTAAATAAAAACAAAAAGTTGTGGTTACAAGAACGTAACCCGAGAACAATTTAGAAAATCATATAAGAAAAAAGAAACCTATATGATTTTTACTAAAAAGCAAAATTTCATAAATAAATTTGTCAAAAGTGAATAAATAAAAATTTAAGAGAATTCGGAGGTCATTTGATGCGTTCATTAAATTATAATTTTTTTATATAAATATATTGAGTGGATCTATTGATTAAAATTGGATCTAATATTTCATAAATTATAAAATAATGTATAATGTTATGGACTAAAATCATGTGAAAGTGTTCAATAAATCTTAAGGTTTTTCTACATTAGATTGAATCACCATCCCTTTACCTTAAATTTTATCTTACAAAAAAAAATTATAGACTAAAAATTATTATTATTAAATGAACGACAATTATATTTACTAGTCAATTAAATATTTCATAATGAAAATATATTTAAAGTTATTTCTATCTAAAAACACCTAATGTCCATTAGGTGTCACCTAAGTGGTGAGAGTTTGGTCTTGTAATCACAATGGACAAGATTCAAATTTCCTTAAACATAAATGTAATATAGTTATAATTTAATTTAAATTATATTAGGTGTCACCTATGTGGTGAGAGTTTGGTCTTGAAATCTTTGAGTTGTTTGATTTGATCAATTAGGCTGGACTTCCTTCCTCCGTATCAATGAACCACAATATCCACGCCTTGTTAGGGCGTTTTATGCTGCGTCGAATGACTCACGTGGCCTTGTTGAGACAAAATCTCTCAATTGATTTTAATGATAACAAAATTACTTAAGAGATTATGATTATGGTTAATACTAATCTGTGCTTTTGAGTGAATTATTATAAGAAAACAGGTTAATCATCATTTAGAACAAAAAGAAGAAAAATCTGGATTAATTCATTAAGGTTTCAAGCTGGAGGATGGCCAGAACCTTGAGAGGATGGGTCTTCAAGTTGAGATTTTCCATCCTCGCGGGAATAACGTTTTTAATCCATCAAAAGAGATCAAACCAGCATGAATAAACAATAATATGAAGCATTTGATCAAAACAAATCACAAGGCTAGCTATACAAGGTCCGAGGATAGCTTGTAGCTTTGGTATTCAAGAAGTCACATGTTTGCAAGTCTCCATCCCATGTGAAAAGGCTCAGGGCAGCCCTATATTTCACTCTTGAGTGATTGGAAAAATAAAGCAAAGTCAATATATTGAAAGGCAACTGCAAACAAGCTCAAAATAGAAGTCACAAGTCTTGAAGAATGAAAAAAGCAAAAGGCTATACAAGACCAAGACTAAAGGCTACGCAGAGGATGGACTACATAGGTCCAAGGATGACTGGATGGCAATGTTGTAATTTCAGCACAAAGACCATTGGACAAATCTCTGCAACCTCCTTAACGGTCATGAAGTTTTTAACTCATGAAAGAGCTATCAAGGACTCTAAAAAAGGGCAGGAAGCTCTTCATCACAATACACAACAAATATTGCAGAAAAAGATCAAGAATCATATCATTTATCTTAAGCAATATTCATCCTCTCATCATACTTTCTCTATTCATACACTAGATCTTTGAAATATCTTTTAGAAAGTGTTTTAGTTGAGAGAAAAACAAATCATACTCATATCACTCTGTAATTTTCAAGTTAGTTGAACTTGAAAACATTTGAAAGTTGATTGTAAGCTTGGTGAAGCTTGAGAATACACAAAGTGTAATCATCCTCTGCAAGAGGCTGATCTGTTGATCTTTAGTGAAATCTCACAAGGTTGTGAGGACTGGACGTAGCCATCATTGGGTGAACCAAGATAAAATTTGTGTGTCTATCTCTTTACCTTTTCTTGCACTTATTCTGAGTTTACTTGAAAAGTCTAAAAACCATTTTCCAGTTCGCATCCTCACTGAGAGGACAGAAACTCATAAACTTTGAAAACAATTTTTTAACCTCAAAATCCCTATTCAACCCCCTTTCTAGTGATTTTTAGCTCCATCAATTGGCATCAGAACAAGGTTCTCTGTAAATATTACATCTAACAGTGTAAGAGAAAAAGATCCAAAGAAAAAATGTCAAAAGCTAAGTATGTTCCTGAAGGAGGATCCTCCACTAGACATCCTTACTTTGATGGTACAGATTACTACCACTGGAAAAGTAAGATGAGATTGTTTCTCATATCTCAAGATAACAACATGTGGTCTGTTATTGAAAATGGGGATCATGTCATCAGAGTCAACAACACAGATGCAACCTCCGATGAGAAACCTCAAGCACAATGGACGGCTGATGAAAATGCTAAGGTACTCCTAAACTCTAAAGCTCATTTATTTCTAACGTGTGCTTTGAGCAGGGAAGAATATGATAGAGTTGAAGAATGGAAAAACGCCAAGGAACTTTGGGATACTCTAAGGATTCATCATGAAGGATCAAGTCACATGAAGGAAGCAAGGATTGACATGGGAGTAAGAGAGTTCGAGTTATTTGAAATGAAGGAGGAAGAAACGATTGATGAAATGTTCTCAAGATTGACAATCATATTAAACAATCTCAAATCTCTTGGAAAGGTATATTCCGTTCAAGAGAGGATAAGAAAAATCTTGAGGAGTTTACCAAAAGAATGGAGACCAATGGTGACTGCCATCACAAAAGCAAGAGACTTGGCCAACATGAAATTAGAAGATTTGGTTGGAACTCTAAGAGCTCATGAACCTCTGTTGCTGGCTGACAAACCAAGCAAAAAAGGAAAATGATAGCTCTAAAAACAAGCCAAACAGAAAGCTCATCCTCCAAAAGAGTTGAAGAAGTCACTAAGAAAGAAAATGCAGACTATCCTCTATCTGAGGAAGAAGATGAACTAGCTCTCATTTCCAGAAGGATCCAGAGGATGATAACTCGTAGAGGACAGGACAAAAGATCTCCTCAAAAAGAAAAATCTGACAAAAGTCAGATTACTTGTTTTGGATGCAACAAGTTGGGTCACTACAAAACTGAGTGTCCTCTAAACAAAAAGGGATCAAGAAGATTTCCTTCCAAAAACAAGTCCATGATGATCACGTGGGATGATAGTGATGACTCATCCTCGGAGCAAGAAAAGGAAGAAGAGGCCAACCTCTGTCTCATGGCAAATACAGAAAATGGAAAGGTAAGCATATCTGAACTTTGTCCTAATTGTGAACAATTAGAAATAGAGTTTGACAATCTTTTAAATGACTCAAACACTTTATCTCAAAAAGAAGCTAAAAAACCAACTTTTTGAAATAAAGAAGCTAAATAAGGAACTACAAGCTAAGAATAAAAAATATGAACAAACAATTCAAGAGCTGTAGTTATCTCATGAAAAGCTATATGAGCAATACTCTAGTTTAAACAAAAAGACTGTCATAACCAATCCTCTAGAAGAGGATGCAGAGAAGGAAATTTTGAAAATAGAGGTTAAAGAACTCAAAAATGATCTTTCCAACTTTGTTAAATCCACTGATACTTTTCAAAAGATTATGGGATCACAATCTGGAATTTTTGACAAAGGTGGGATTGGATTTAAAAGCTCTCAAAAACAAAAACTTTATGAAAAAAAATTTATTCCAAAGAAACAAGAGGATAGGCCAAGATGCACCTTTTGCAAAAAGCTTGGACATACTTTTAAAAGATGTTACGCCAAGAAAAGGGCAGATAACATCAAGAAAGGATGTTCATATTGTGGTAAACCTGGACATCAAGATTCCATTTGTTATCACAAAAGAAAATTCCTCACAAGAGGACGGACTAACCAACAAGGACCCACCTCTATATGGGTACCTAAGTCACTATTAAACTCAAACTCAGGTACATCCTCTGATCAACAAAAGAAGGCCTTGGTTCTTGGACAGTGGCTGCTCAAGGCATATGACAGGGGATAGAGATTGCTTTATTTCATTGGAAATAAAGGATGGAGGATCGGTCACATTCGGAAATAACGATAAAGCTCAAATAAAAGGTAACGGTATCATTGGTAATAAAAATTCTGCCAAAATTGAAAATGTTTAATATGTAGATGGTTTAAAACATAACTTACTTAGCATTAGCCAACTTTGTGATAGTGGTTTTGAAGTTATTTTTAAACTCAATCTATGTGAGGTTAAACATTCATCGTCGGGTAGAGTTTTCTTTTCCGGTTTTAGAAAAAAGAATTTATATGAACTATATCTTGATGATTTGCCTACTGAATCTTGTTTTGTATCCATTGAAAAGGATAAATGGGTATGGCACAAACGAGCCGGTCATATAAGTTTAAACACTATTTCTAAATTGTCTAAATTAGAATTAGTTAAAGGCCTTCCAAAAATTGATTTTGAAAAGGACAAAATTTGTGAAGCTTGTGCCAAAGGAAAACAAGTAAAAAGTAGCTTTCATTCTAAAAATATTGTTTCCACAAACCATCCTCTTGAGCTACTTCATATTGATCTTTTTGGTCCTATTAAAACTCCTAGCCTTAGTGGAAAAAGGTACGGATTTGTAATTGTTGATGACTTTTCACGCTTTACTTGGGACTTATTTTTAAAACACAAAAATGATGCCTTTGAGGCTTTTCATTATTTTTGTAAAAAGATCCAAAATGAAAAGGGATCAAAAATTATCTCCGTAAGAAGTGACCATGGAGGTGAATTTGAAAATGAATCTTTCAAAAATCTTTTTGATGAAAATGGTATTTCTCACAATTTTTCTTGCCCAAGAACTCCTCAACAAAATGGAGTTGTCGAGAGGAAAAATAGAACTTTGCAAGAAATGGCTAGAACTATTTTGAATGAAGCCAACATTGAAAAATATTTTTGGGCTGAAGCAATTAATACCGCTTGTTATGTTTTAAATCGTGTATCCATTAGAAAAAATTTAAACAAAACTCCATATGAACTATGGAAAGGAAGAAAACCAAACATCTCATATTTTCATATATTTGGGTGTTATTGTTACATCCTAAACAATAAAGAAAATTTGGGAAACTTTGATTCAAAATCTGACAAATGATTGTTTTTGGGATACTCCACTTCGTCTAAAGGTTATAGAATATATAATCTTAGGACTCAAATTATGGAGGAATCCATGCATGTTATTTTTGACGAGTTTGATGACTTGTGCTTAGAAAAAATTGATAAATCTGAGGAAGATGAACCTTTATCCTCCAACGCACCCAGTCCAAACGAAGAGGACGAATCTGCTCCATCCTCTCAGCAACCTCCACGAGGATGGAAGACAGTCACTTATCATCCTCCATATCTGATTATTGGAGACACGACTGATGGAGTAAGAACCAGACAGTCCCTACGAGGAAATGCAGCTACCATGGCCATGATTTCAAAAATTGAACCCAAAAATATTGATCAAACTATTTGTGACAAATCATGGGTTGAAGCCATGATGGAAGAACTCTCACAGTTTGAAAGAAACAAGGTATGGAACCTTCTACCTCTTCCACATGAAAAATCCATCATTGGAACAAAATGGATTTTTAGAAACAAACTGAATGAGGATGGAGAAGTAATAAGAAACAAAGCAAGGTTTGTTGCTCAATGCTACAATAAACAAGAGGGAATTGACTACGATGAAACATTTTCACCAGTTGCAAGACTTGAAGCTATACGCATCCTCCTAGCATATGCCACCCATAAAGGTATCAAACTATACCAAATGGATGTCAAAAGTGCTTTTTTGAATGGATTTTTAAATGAGGAGGTTTATGTTAAACAATCTTCTGGATTTGTGGATGAAAAGAAGCCCAACCACGTATTCAAACTCTCAAAAGCCCTTTACGGATTAAAACAAGTTCCTCGAGCTTGGTATGAGAGGTTAAGCTCTTTTCTTAAGGAAAATGGATTCATCAGAGGACAGATTGACACTACTCTATTCAAGAAATCATCTAAAGAAGATTTGTTAATTGTCCAAATTTATGTGGATGACATAATTTTTGGATCCACTAATGAAAAGATGTGTGAAGAATTCTCAAATCTTATGCAAGGTGAATTCGAGATGAGTATGATGGGTGAATTGAAATTTTTTCTTGGTTTACAAATCAAACAACTCAAAGATGGTATTTTCATCTCACAAGAAAAATACACTAAAGATCTTCTCAACAAATACAACATGAGTTCAGCCAAGAGTATGGGAACTCCTATGCACCCATCCTCCATGCTTCACAAAGATGATGAAGGAACTCCAATTTCTGAGAAAGAGTATAGAGGGATGATTGGATCCTTATTATAATTAACAACAAGTAGACCGGACATAATCTTTGTTGTAGGACTTTGTGCAAGGTTTCAATCCTTTCCCAAAGAATCTCACCTTACAGCAGTTAAGAGGATTCTGAGATACCTTGTTGGAACAATAAACTTTGGAATCTGGTATGAGAAAAGCTCATATCTTGACCTCATAGCCTACTGTGATGCTGACTATGCGAGAGATAAAGTTGAAAGGAAGAGCACAAGTGGAGCTTGCCAAATTCTTGGTAAATCCCTAATTAGTTGGTCATGCAAGAAACAATGCACCATTGCTCTATCAACTACAGAGGCTGAATATGTATCAGCTGCACAATGCTGCTCTCAATTGTTGTGGATAAAGAATCAATTAGAGGATTATTCCTTAAGGTACGCAAAAATTCCCATCCTCTGTGATAATACAAGTGCCATAAATCTTTCAAAAAATCCAATTCAGCATTCTAGATCTAAGCACATTGAAATTAAACAACATTTTATAAGAGATCATGTTCAAAAAGGTGACATTGAATTAATTTTCATTGACACTGAAAATCAACTGGCAGACATTTTTACGAAACCTCTCCAGGAGGATCGTTTCAAAAACATTTTGGAAAAATTTTCTATCATTAATTTTTCTAAAATTAAATGATTTTGTGTTTTATCCATTGTATCATGGCTATGATTCTCTTATTTTTATTGTTCAATTTTTATTATTGTCAAATCAGGATGTGTGGTTAAGCATTCTTTTTAAGTAGAAAGATGAGAGGACGAGAAACCACCCAGAGGATACAGTTTCCTCTTTTGAGAAACTTCTCGTATCACGCATGCACGCGCCTCCCTCCCTATTGGTCCGTTTGCGTGGCATGGTCTCCTTGGCTGCTGTATTAAATGCACAGACGGCCACACCTGTCCGTTCTCCCACACCCCTAGCCTAGCGCCTCCATCATCATGACAGCCTAGGGAAATGTCTTACGCCTCCTCCTTTGAATTGTCACTTCAACTTTCATCCTCCTCTACTTAATCCCTCAATCTTCTCTCCTCTTCATCCTTCAATCCTTATTCAAAAAAAAAAATCAGAATCCATCATACTTCTGTGTTTCTGTTCCAAAATCCAAACTCAAATGGCTCGCACCAAAGTAACAGCTAAACGCAAAGCTTCCTCTCAAGAAAATGAATCTATTCAAGATTATTACTCCAGCACGGAGTCCGATCATCACGAAGAAGGAAATTCTGATCCAACTACACCACAACAACCCTCATCCATGTCTCATCCTCCTGTACCATGTACAACAATTTCCTCTCCCTCCATTAATCCAACAAAACGCTCCACCAAACCTTCATCCTTTACAACATCCTCTACACCCAAAAGACGATTCTCAAGGATCATGTCTGGAGTTGTTTCATCTAAGAGGTCAGTGTCCCAAGACAACACGGTACACGTGATCAATTCAGATGACTCTGAGCAAACCATCTCTGTTGAGCCGATTCAACCACCACCATCTGCCAAAAACACCACCACTGTTTCCACTCCCAAAAAGCCTAAGAAACTTCTCTTCAAAAAACCTCGAGCCTCTCCATCCAAAATCTCTGTCAAATTGTTTAATTCACCTATCCTAGAAACAAATTACGTTTCTAAATGGCAAAATAAATCCGTTTTAAATGGAAAAATTATTTGCCTCGCTGATTTGAAAGAAGGTGGTTTCAACATTGAAGAAATGTTTGATCAATTAGGTTGGACTTCCTTCCTCCGTATCAATGAACCACAATATCCACGCCTTGTTAGGGCGTTTTATGCTGCGTCGAATGGCTCACGTGGCCTCACAAGCTTAAGCATTGTTTTGAAGGGTGTCCACATGGAAATCAACCCTGCCACCTTGTGCCAAATCTTAGACATACGTATTGAAGGTATTTGCTGCTTTACTGAGAATTGGTATTCTCAATGTATGGTCACCCGCAACTCCGTCCTTACCAACACTCTGATATCTACAACCAAACCCCATGTAGCCTCAAATCTGCTTCCTATTTGTCGCATCCTCCACAACATTTGTGTTCACTGTATTGTACCTAGAGTTGGTAGTTTTGAGAAGGTTACTGAACTAGACCTTCTCCTCATCCACCACCTTATGTCTGGAACCCCTCTACATTTAGGCTACATTATTTTCAGCTTTATGTTGAATGCCTCAATCTTAGGAAGGTCAGCCCCGTATGGCATGGTGCTAACCAAAATCATTAAGTTTTTCAAACTACCCTTAGATGATGAACACTCACTCCATTTTAACAACACCTTTTCCATGAAAAACGTGAAACAAATGAAGCTAACCCCGTCTACCTCCATCACTCAACCCTCTACAAAAAAGAGAAGAACTCACAAATCATCCTCTACCACTCCACCACATGAAGCCATTTCTGCTCAACCTCTTTCAGAGGATACTCTTTCCAAAACCACTCAAGAAGTTGTCTTGACGGTTGATCCTCCTCCATCTCCATCAAATGAATTTGTCATTCCTTCACCACCTCACTCCCCACTGTTGCCAGATCTTTCCTTACCCATTGAAGAAGCACCTCATCCTGAGGATACTGTTCCTGAAGCTCCCCTTCAACTAATGGAGGATGGAGAAGGGCTCTATTTTGATCTAAACCTCACCTATCATCAATTCTCTCCTTTGAGCCCTTCTAAGAATTTGCCTGAGGAATTTCCTCCTGATTTGCAAGGTCCTGATACCTCCCACTTCAGCTCCGCCTTCAACACATGTTGATGCCATTGTTCTTGAACAACCCCAACCTCTATCAGAGGTTCCTGATGGTTTTTGTTCTCTTGATTCATTTTTAGCCCAAACAAAGGATCAACCTTCTAAGGACAATGCTGGGAGTTCACAGAATAAGAGCTCCAGCGTCAACAATCAGCCCAAGGATTCTTGCCCTGGCCCACGTACAAAGGAACGGAAACTCAATAAGCATATGAGGCTTCTAAAGACCATCAGGAAGGATCAACAGAAACTGATTCGTCGTTTTGATCTCTTCCAAAACTCATTTGCACGGTTTGGACTCATTCTTGAATGGGTTACCAAACATATGGTTACCACGGCTGCTCCTGATGTTCAACTGTCTGAGCTCCCTGCCATGCCTTCATTTGCTGTTCCTGTTTTCTCACCTTCGTCCTCCTCTGATGAGTCGTCCTCTTCAGAGTAGCAGTTTCAATCTTATTTTTTGTTGCTGCCACAATTCAGGGGGAGAATGATTATGATTATGATGTTTTGATTAGGATGCTTTGATATTATGATTAGGATGTTTTGATGCCTTGATGCTATTGCTGCCATGTTATGATGTTTTGATTAAGTTGATGTTTTAGTAATGTTTTGCTGTTTTGAAAAGACTATGCTTATGCCATTATAATTTCTTACAAATTTTAGTCTTTCATTTTTTCTAAGATTCATATCCCTAGCATACATTCAGGGGGAGTAATATTTTTTAGCACTTAAAATTTTAAAAATAATTACTCACTTGATTCAGGGGGAGCATAAACATTTAACATCATCATATTTAAAAATCATAATCTAAAGAATTTTGTCATCATCAAAAAGGGGGAGATTGTTGAGACAAAATCTCTCAAATGATTTTAATGATAACAAAATTGTTTAAAGATTATGATTATGTTTTATGACTAATCTGTGCTTTTGAGTGAATTATTATAAGAAAACAGGTTAGTCATCAATTAGAATAAAAGGAAGAAAAATCTGGGTTAATTCATTAAGGTTTCAAGCTGGAGGATGGGACATAACCTTGAGAGGATGATTCTTCAAGTTGAGATTTTTCATCCTCGCGGGAATAACGTTTTTAATTCATCAAAAGAGATCAAACCAACATGAATAAACAATTATATAAAGCATTTGATCAAAAGAAATCACAAGACTAGCTGTACAAGCTCCTAGGATAGCTTATAGCTTTGGTATTCAAGAAGTCACATGTTTGCAAACCACCATCCCATGTGCAAAGGCTAAGGGCAGCCCTATATTTCATTCTTGGATGATTGGAAAAATAAAGCAAAGTCAATATATAGAAAGGCAACTGCAAACAAACTCAAAATAGAAGTCACAAGTCTTGAAGAATGAGAAAAGAAAAAGGCTACACAAACCAAGGCTCAATGCTAGGTTGAGGATGGACTACATAGATCCAAGCACAGCTAATGGCATTTTCGTAAATATGATGAAAGACCATGGATTGATTTGAATTGATCCCAAACGGTCACAAAAGCTTGTCTCATGGAAAGAACATCTCAAGAACTCTATAAAAGGCAGCAAGCTATCCATCATTCGAACACACAACAAATATTGCAGAAAAAGATCAAGAATCTTAACATTTATCTTAAGCAATATTCATCCTCTCATCATACTTTCTACATCCATACACTAGATCTTTGAAATATCTTTTTAGAAAGTGTTTAAGTTGAGAGAAAAGAAATCATACTCATATCACTCTGTAATTTTCAAGTAAGTTGTACTTGAAAATATTTGAAACTTGATTGTAAGCTTGGTGAAGCTTGAGAATACACAAAGTGTAATCATCCTCTGCAAGAGGCTGATCTGTTGATCTTTAGTGAAATCTCACAAGGTTGTGAGGACTGAACGTAGCCATCATTGGGTGAACCAGGATAAAAGTTGTGTGTCTATCTCTTTACATTTTCCTTGCACTTATTCTGTTTTCATTTGAAAAGTTTAAAAAACCATTTTCCAGTTCGCATCCTCACTGAGAGGACGGAAACTCATAAACTCTTAAAACTATTTTTAAATGCCAAAATCCCTATTCAACCCCCCTTCTAGTGATATTTAGCTCCATCATTTTTCATTTCAAACTCTTATTTTCTCTTGTCTTTTTTACTTTTTTGCTCTTTCCCATGCTTTTAATAATGGTTTTAGTGTTGAACTCATCCATCGCGACTCTTCAAAATCACCACTCTACCATCCCAATTTACAAAGAGTTTTCAATACTGTGTGTCGTTCTATCAATCGTGTTAATCATCTGAACAAAGAATTTTCACACACTATAAACAAACATGTATCGACTTCAACCCCAAATTCAGGTGAGTACCTCATGAGTTATTTAGTTGGTACTCCACCATTTAAGGTCTATGGTATTATTGATACGGGTAGTGATTTGGTTTGGCTTCAATGCAAGCCTTGTAGTATATGTTACAATCAATCATATCCTATGTTTGATCCTTCAAAATCTTCAAGTTACAAAAACATTTATTGCTCTTCTAGAACATGTAAATCTGCAGAACAAACAACTTGTTCTTATGATAAAAATGTTTGTGAATATACTCAACATTACGGTGATGGGTCAAATTCACAAGGAGATCTAAGTGTAGATACTTTAACATTTTCTACCACCGGATCTAGTGTCTCATTTCCAAAAACTGTGATCAGATGCAGGCACACAAATACTTTGACGTTTAAAAGTCAAAGCTCTGGTATAATTGGCCTTGGAAATGGAAATATGTCCCTTATAAAACAATTAGACTATTCAATTGATGGAAAATTCTCCTATTGCTTGATTCCTTTTTTAGGTGAGTTTAGCCAATCTAACTAATCTAGCAAACTCAACTTTTGAGACAATGCCATTGTTTCAGGGGAAGGTGTTGTTTCAAGTCCCTTGGTCAAATTCAAGGCTGATTTGAATGACTTGTACTTCCTAAAATTGGAAGCATTTAGTGTGGGAAACAAAATAATAAATTTTGGAGGGTCCAAAATTGGAAGAACAAATGCTATTACAAATATTATTATAATTGACACTGGTATAGAAATGACTATTTTGCCACATCTTTTATTCATTCAATTGAGATTAACTATAGCAGATGCGGTTAAATTGGAGCGTGTTAAAGTTCATGGTCTTCCATTAAACCTTTGCTACAATACCACATTGAAACAATCAAATTTTCCTATAATTATTGTACATTTTAGTGGCGCAGATGTCGAGTTGGATTTTAATAGCACCTTTGTTTCAAATGGCGATTGGATTATGTGCTTTGCTTTCCTCCCGTCCCAAGGTTTTGCAATTTTTGGGAACATTCAACAACATAACTTGTTGATTGGCTATGATCTCAAAAAAAAAAAATTATATTTTAAACCTACTAATTGTACCAAACACTGATTGAATGTAGATGTAATTTGTCTAATTTACTTGATGAATTATTAATAAAGTTTGTATTTTGTTTGACATCTCTTTAAAAAACAACTTTGCATTGTACATTCACAAGAAGTCTATAATTTGAATAAGTGTTTCTTTTAGGTGGAATTAACAACTATAAATTAACTAATCAAACATATATTATAATGACATTTCCACATACTACGCATTCACTTCCTATTTGAAACAATTTATCATTTAACAATTTCAGTTACTTTTTTGTTACATTATTTTCAAAAATGAACTTTTCTATTTCTTTAGACTATTTTTTTTTTTTGAATAAAAAACAACTAATTGATTCTTTCTAATATT
>JBBPBP010009780.1:10257922-10293617 GCA_037974735.1 Cicer chorassanicum
TGTACAAAAATTTATATATTCAATTTTATCTTTTTATAATTAAATAAGTACAATTTATATCATATATTTCTAAGACACACATCAGTGTAACCTTTTTTTGCCAAACTTAATTTTCTTTAGTATCTTTCTTTTACCAAAATTTATATATACCATATTATTAAAATTTAGATATAAACTAAAATTTTATTAGCAAATATTTCTCCATACATGACATCGGTCTTAAAAAATGCTACTTTAATTTGTTTTTATCTTTGCATCCATATTTGCATTGATAACTACCGATTGAGTGTCATAGAAAAGTAATTCGTTAACTTCATTATTTTGATGTATGCTTAATCAAATTGAATATAAATCCGATTACTTGTGATAACCAAAAGAAGAAGACAGTTACTATATTACCGACCACAATTAAAAAAACTGGAGAGCTACCTTCATTTTAAATTAGGGCAATATTGTAATTTCAGTTCACTATTATCTCTTTTCAGCTTTTTCTTTCCAAATCCGAAACAAAGCTTTCTATCTTATGAGTGCTATCCATAGGAGAGAACAAATTTTGAAAACCGTGTTTTTTTTTCTCTCTTTTCTTTCTTCCCACAATCAATGATACTAAATATAGTGAGATTGGGTTTCAATTCATTCCTTTTTGTGGCGGAGGTCGTGAAAATGGTGTGAATGTGACCCAAAAGAGGGAGAAGACGTAAATTACATGGGTAATCAGTAACGACAAGGTGGTAATCAATATGGCAACACATATAATCATAGTGGAGGAATCATCCTAATTCTCTAAGGCTCTATTTGGATAATTTAAAATTAACGAAGCGGAACTTAATGAAATAGAACGAAATGGAACATATTTCTCACTCTATTGTTTGGACACTTTATGATGGAACTGTTATTACTAATTTAAAATTAGATAAGTCTAGAACAATATAGAATTTATATGTAAGAATCTAGAAGTGTTTTAATTATAGAAATATGTAGGAAGTATCTAGATGTAGGTATTAGTTAAGAAACTCTTAAAAATGTGTCTAGAGTTATCTATTTGTACTTATAAATACCCCTTTGTTCTTAACATAAAATATCAAATAAATTGTGAGTTTTTCTATTATAAATATTTTTCTTCCACTGACAAATCTTTATTAATTTTTCACTTTATTGTTTAGACTTTCAACTAAATAAAATAAATTATAATTTTTTTATTCCGTTTTTATCAACTCAAGTGTTTCATGGCAATAGCTATAAACATTCACTGTGTCTATGTTTATTCAACAAAAAGAATTCACTCTGCGACAAAAAAATTAGATTTAACTTATCTTAGGTCACATACACCTCAAATTGGGGGTAATGGAGGAATGAAACATTAAAGGAAATGGTCGTATTGGATGGAATGAGTTACATCCTACTCTATTCCATTCTATTCACTTTTTATAAAACCATACAATGGAATATAATTTTATACCACAATTAAATAATTTAAAAGATCACATATTGCATTTTTCTAAATTTAACTATCGACTATTGATAAAATACTAACCATGAGAGTAGAAACTACGCACATAAAATAATTTATAATATATTCTATAATATATGTATTTTTTTCATTATCTTTATAATTTCCATTTATTTACATTTGAGATTTTTCTAAAAATGATATAATCCATATGTTATTCTCTTAGTATGTCCACGTAGGTGAGTTAAACGTGTCACACTATCACATTATGTGGTTAATGACATATATTTTAGTGGTTAACGATACAAATATGTAGGCTTCATCACATTTTTAAAAAGTAGTTAATGACATGTATTTTATTTTAAAAACACTTTTGTAACTAGGGGTGTATGTGGGTTGGGTTGGGCGGGTTTTGACAAAACCCAAGACCCAACCCGATCGATTATCTTTGGGTTGGGTTAAGTTCTAAACCCGTAATTATTTTTATTTAAACCGACCCGACCCGACCCGATCAAGAACGGGTTGGGTTGGGTTGGCGGGTCATACATAAATAATAACCTATTTTTTTTTATTTTACAAGAAAACATATTAAATGAAAATATATTTAATACTTGAATGTCTCAAAACTATAAAATGTCAAACAAATTATGCAATTCTTTAAAAAACTCATCAACCTCTCACACAAAAAAATAAATCCAACAATTTTCAAATACATAAATAAATTCAACAACAGTAAATCAATAAAAATTTGGCCTAATAAAAAAAGTGCAATTTTAATAATTAAAAAAATGATAAAATAAATTTTAGCCCATGTACACATATCAATCCTATGAGATCTACACATATCAATCTTCATGTCATTTGATTAGATTAATTCATTTAACAAGAAAAAATGCACATATAGTATGTTATCTTCACATATTAGACTGAAACATACATCTAGACAACATAACTCAACAACCGCAATTCAACTCATAAAATACACCAATTATAGAATCCAACATTAAAACAACATGTGTCCCTATTAAATGTTTTTTCACAATGACAAGGATAAACCTGATTTAATCTATATTAATTTTTATTTAACAAATTATAGTATTATAAATAAAATAAGAAGTATTTTTAAAAGATTAGATAAAATTTTGGGGTGGCCGTACCCAACCTATATCCCAACAAAGATTAACTACTCGTTACACATAATCCACCAACCATTTTAGTTTATTAAGTACCATTCATTTGTTTATAGTTACTATTTTCAAATAAAATACTAAAAAAAAGTGTTTAATAGATTTAAATATAAAAAATTTAAACTAAATTCATCGTAAGCTTTTGCATAAGCATCAATTTTGCTCATAAATAGTATTTAACTAAAAAAATTTGTATTTAACAAATGTAAAAAATTTAAACTAAATTCATTATAAACATAAGCTTTCTGTTCATACCTTTATTACTTAAAACTATAACAAAATATAACATTTAAATAAATAGTATTTAACTCAAATTAAATTACTCATTTGAAAGAGACAATTCAAAAATTAGATATGAATTTTATGAGTAGACATATACGAGATTACAATGTCAAAACAAATTAAACGAGTTCAGTGTTTAACCTAGACGCATGAACATCTTGCATCAACATTCATATAAAAATCACTAGTTAATAATATCTTCTTATAACTAATTCGTATAAAATCAATTATAAGTACTTGCGGAACAAAAGAAGAAGAAGGTATAGGCAGAAAGTGGATGAAGGCTGCTGAAAGTCTAAATAAAAAGAAGAGTAATGAAACCCTATTGAACTAGCCAAACAATTTTTTTAAAAGAAAATATAACTAGTTACCGAGTCGGGTCAACGGGTCGACGGGTTCAAATTGTTAAACCCATTATCCGACCCAAATATAAGCGGGTTTCAATGGGTTGGGTTGGATCGGACCCGAAAGTGATCGTGTACGGGTAAAAATCGGGTTGGGTTGGGTGATCGGGTTGACGGATCGACCCGCGCCCATGTTCACCCCTATTTGTAACGTAGCATACATATTTAAAATATTTTAAACATATATCTCATTAACCACTTCAGTACATAACATTAAAAACTTTAGACTTAATTGTAGTTTTAGTACTTCTATTATTACCAATTCACGGAAATGGTCCCCTTATTTTAAAAGTCGACAGTTTTAGTCTCTCCCTTAGATTTTTGAACTAAAAAATGCAGAATTGACATATTTTTAATGACGTGACATATAATTCTATAATATAAAACCATCTAGATGTATTAATTATTCATATGTCATTAATTAATTTTAAAATATGAAAAATTCGAAGTTGAAAGCTAAGTTTTTACTGCGTTTTATTCCAATTTCATGGGTGTGAATCCTTTTACATTATCGTATCATATGTCACATTATTTAAAACATCTCACATCGTCATTTTTTAGTTAAAAAATCAGAAGAGGACCAAAACTGTCGACTTTTAAAATAGAGAGACCAATTTTGTAAATCAGTAAGAATAGAGGGACTAAAATTGAAATTAAGCCAAAACTTTATAATACTTCTTTAATCACTAAATTGCTATATTCTAAAGTGGTTATTGTCTTGTATTTTAGTGGTTAATGAAATATATATTAAATAAGTGATTAATTATTTATATTTTAATGATTAACGATATAAACTTGTATATGTATCACAATTTTTTTTTCAATTATTAAAAAAGGTCAAAAGTTTATGTATTTATTTCTTAAAATATATCTTCATTTTGTTTTTGTCAATTAAAGAAGTAAAATCCTTTTGAAGTGAAGAATATTCTATATTAAAAATAAAGAAAATATCATATCTATGTGTGTCCACCCATAAATAAACTAGAAAATTGAAGATGCAGGGACAAAGTAGTAAATTGAGAGGATATGGCATTACCGCGTAAGTGTACTGTTTTAGTCAGAGTCTCACAACTTCATATATTAGTCTTTTCAACGGAGAAGCAAAAGCTTTTCAAAGTCCACTTCCCATCCGCCATCATCCTTGTTGCATAAACCATCAAACTCTCTCTCTCTTCACTGCAACATACACAATCGATGGTGCTTTGTGTTCAGAGCATGTCACAGGTAAGGTAAGAAGAACCTCCTTCAAAATAAAACTTTCTGCATCTCTAGTCACTCTCTTATTATTATTAATTACTCTATCTTAGCTTTTATATTTTTTAATAAACTCACTTTCCAGAATTACAAAATGAAATAAAAAATTTACTATCAAATATTAAACTTTCCAATAAATAAATTATTTATAAAAATTTTGTATTTTACAAATGTCCTATACACACTTATTAGCTTGAGAAAAATTCAACGGTGGGGTCTGGTGACTTCAATTCAACCATCATGTAAGAATGGGCAAGTGTGAAACCATAGTTTCATACTGCTATATAAATAAAATTGGGGAGCAGAGAGGATAAACATAACTTTTTTTGGATTGGGAAATATTAATATGTTAGTACATTATGTTGGTATTCTGATCTTTTCACCCTGAATTCCTTCAACCCTTAACTCAAACCAGAGAGGATAAACATATGATATAATATTAAAGAAAGCATGAAATTATGGAGAGAGCTTTGCTACTTGCTAGAGGTGATCCAAGTTAAATTGGATGCTCTATAGCTGCAGTGTGGTGCTATAGTTGTAAGAACCGTTAGATTTAGAGAAAGAATTTAGGTACAAAACCAAAATCAACATTCAAACCATGATGTCAATGTTCTTTTTAAAAGTCAAGGTTTGCAACAAAAAAGTTAGGTAATTTAAGTACCCTCCATTTCTGCTTGCCTTTCATACACTAGATGTTACTTTTAGGAATGCTTTCTAACAGAAGGCTCCACTTCTTCTTCAAGTGGCATTTCTTCTCAGGATTAGAATAAGTATTGGAATCTCACATCAATGAGCTAGGATTTGTGCTAATGATAGCCCCTAAACAATAGGTATAGTACATGATTGAGTCTGTGGTGAAGTTGGCAAAATCACGGTGGACTGCAGTTTTGGTAAAAACTACAGAGTTTCAACAAAATCAAGGTGTCACCATGATTTCGCCAAATTCATCGCTAATTCAAACATTCATTTATTGTATTCTTTCAGCTTAAGCGTAAAAAGCAATTATATCATTTACAATATTCATAAATGAAGGAATAACCAGAGAAAGTGATTCTAAATTCTCCTCTTTTTTTCACAGTTCCTTGTGAATACCAACCAGAGAAAGTGACTCAGATTGTATCATCCCAAAAATGAAGAAAGTAGTCCCTCTGATCTTTTCTCAATACCTCACAATCCTTCTCATCAAATTTGCATTACTATCAGAAACTGTAATGGCAGAACCAAGGGCCAAGACAGTTCTCATAACATGTGGCAATATACTAGAGCACAACACGAGCATCTTTGTTCCAAATTTTGTTGCAACCATGGAGAAGATCAGCGAGCAGATGCGTACTACTGGCTTTGGCACAGCAGTTACAGGGACAGGACTTGATACTAACTATGGCCTAGCACAATGTTATGGAGATCTTTCATTACTTGACTGTGTGTTGTGTTATGCTGAGGCACGCACGGTTCTTCCTCAGTGCTTCCCATATAATTCCGGCCGCATTTACCTTGATGGTTGCTTCATGAGGTCTGAGAATTATAGTTTCTTTAATGAGTATACAGGACCAGGAGATAGAGCTTTGTGTGGGAACAGAACTAACAAGAACTCGGGTTTTCGAGCAGCAGCGAAGGAGGCAGTGCTAAGAGCAGTTCAAGGTGTGCCTGAAAATAAAGGCTATGCTAGAGGGAAGGTTGATGTATCAGGAACAGCAAATGAATCTGTTTATGTTTTAGCTGATTGTTGGAGGAATTTGGACTCTAGGTCTTGCAAAGCATGTCTTGAGAAAGCATCTTCTTCGATATTGAGATGCCTGCCGGCGTCAGAAGGAAGAGCGCTCAACACTGGATGCTTCATGAGGTACTCCAACAATGATTTCCTTAACAAGGAACTGGAAAATGGTAGTTCAGGAGGTAAATAAATACATTGCAGTTACTAACACTTTTAGTGTACTAAATAAATTATGCTAGGTTGCAGCTTCCTACATTGAGAAAAATTTAACATAAACTTAGTGGTAAATCTTGATTGTGAGTCCAATTTGTTGTCTTGTGCAGGTAATGTATTGGTGATAGTGGTTGCAGTAGTCAGTTCGGTGATCGTCATGGTGGTTGCAGTGACTATCGGGGCTTATATCTGCAAACAGAGATACATTCAAAAGAAAAGAAGAGGTAGGTATTTGACTTATAGCTTATCTCTATTTTTTCAAAGAGCTACACATTGTGTTGCAAACAAATTGTGGAATCATTAACAGTTATAACACATCTGCATTAAGAATGTTGACTGATCCAAATGATCATTCGGATTGACAGGATCATATGATGCAGAAAAGTTAGCCAAGACTCTTCAACATAAAAGCTTGAATTTCAAGTACTCTACATTGGAAAAAGCTACAGGATCTTTTAACGATGATAACAAGTTAGGGCACGGAGGATTTGGAACAGTTTATAAAGTATTTCTCTTATCTGAAGACCTATAAGTATAACACCGCCATTTTACATATCAAGCACTCCGTAACAATTTAGCTGTTGCAGGGAGTTTTACCTGATGGAAGAGAGATTGCTATCAAGAGGTTATATTTCAACAACAGACATAGAGCAGCTGATTTCTATAATGAAGTCAACATAATTAGTGGTGTGGAACACAAGAATCTAGTTAGACTATTAGGATGCAGTTGTTCGGGACCCGAAAGCTTGCTTGTATATGAATATCTTCCCAACAGAAGTCTCGATCGCTTCATTTTTGGTAACGAACTCATGCTGTAATTTCGACGATTAATTCATGCTTGTTAACGCATCACTTCGACCATTATGTGATTGTAATCAATTTTACATAATCTGAACTAAATATAATTGTTTCTTATACATGACAGATAAAAATAAGGGTAAAGAACTAAACTGGGAAAAGAGATATGAAATTATTATTGGGACAGCAGAAGGATTAGTTTACCTGCATGAGAACTCCAATGTCCGGATAATTCATAGAGATATAAAAGCCAGCAACATCCTATTGGATGCAAAGTTTCGAGCTAAAATTGCGGATTTTGGTTTGGCCAGATCCTTTCAAGAAGACAAGAGTCACATAAGTACAGCTATTGCAGGAACTTTGTAAGTACTGCCTTTTTTGGTAAATGCTAACAGTTTTGAATAAATCTAAATCATATTGCAAATTATATTTATATCTGAAATAATCATGTCCTCTTTTATTCCTGGACCTGCAGAGGGTATATGGCTCCAGAGTATCTAGCACATGGTCAGTTAACAGAAAAGGCGGACGTGTATAGTTTTGGAGTATTACTGCTCGAGATAGTTACCGGCAGACTGAACAACAGAAGCAAAGCATCAGAATATTCAGACAGCTTAATTATAGTGGTCAGTTGCATATTTTCCTTTATTGTTTTGTTATGATTGTTGTTCAACTGTTACATCAATCTTGGTTAAGACAATTTAAGTTTTAAACTAACTTTTTCTTTCTAACTTGCAACATCAGACATGGAAGCATTTTCAGTCGGGGACTGCCGAACAATTATTTGATCCAAATATCGAGTTGCATGACAACGACAACAATAGTGATGTTATTAAGAATGAGATTTTAAGAGTGGTTCACATAGGACTTCTTTGCACCCAAGAGGTTCCTTCGTTACGACCAACTATGTCAAAGGCATTACAGATGCTAAGCAAGAATGAGGAGCATCTTGATCTTGTTGCTCCCTCTAATCCACCATTCCTAGATGAGAGTACCATGGAACTCCATGATACAAATGGGGACCCATTTTATCACCTCAAGGAAAATGATTCAATAGCTACTATTTCCCATAGCTCTTTCTATGCTAGGTGACCATGAGATGCAGAGAAAACCACTGCACACAGCGAGTATATCGTGTAGCAAGTAAATTGGCTTTGGCTTGGAACTATGACTCTGAAGGTTGCTAACAATGCATCTGATGAATTGCTATTTCAAATGTATACTTCAGGCAAAAGGAGATGTTCAAGCCAAGTTTTCAATAGGATTATAGGAAGCAAACAATGTATACTGTATAGTACCATGATTCATTTACTATAGAATTTTGATTAATCTGTAATGTAGCAGCTCATAACTACTAGTTTGGAATTTTGAACATCATGACAGCACCATTGTTTGAGAAAGATAATAATACAGCGATTTATACTAGTCCATCTCCCTCATATGTGCCCTTTGTTATCAAGTCCCTTGAGTTGCTTTCAAGATCTGCAAGAAATACCTAGTTTGCTTATTTCAAGGGTTTTCGTTATGACTATCAGTAAGGTATAAGGTTATTTCGATGAAATCTACCTCATCTTTATTCGTCAAGAGAAAACACTTGGTTGCAAGAAGATCATTATCGGAGCAAGATCACAGAAGCATCAGCAAGAATGCAATTAGAAACGCTTATGAGAGTTATCTCACAAAGTATCTACATCTTAAGGCAAGAAGTGGCAGATCAGGTTACATCAAAAGGCACAGTTAACATTGTCTTTGATGTTAAATTCTTCTCATCTTGGTGAGATGGTAAAACTCAACTAGTTGAGTCTTATCTTGGTCACTTTTGCCCAAAGACCAAGATAGTGAAAGAGATTGGAATCCCAAACTGAAGCCTCCTCGTCTATCTCCTTCTTTTTCTTCTTCCTAGAGAAATCAAGTCCTTAGAAGAGTGTTAGCTAGTTTTCTTTTTCATTTTGTTGTCTTGTTGTTTGGTCTGTTTCGTTCCTGTCTCCTTAGGACTAAAGTTTATTTCTTTGTAATGTGTGTGGCATGATGATGATGGTTTTCTTCCTCAACCATTTTGTTTGATGACAAAGGGGGAGAAAAGGAAATAATGAGAACAAAGTGCTGATTTTTATGAGTTTTGAACATGTTTTTCAGGTCAAAACTGCTGGTTTAATAAACTTTGGCTATTTTTTTATTTGGCTTAAATATAATTTTAATCCTTTATCTTTTACTTAATATTCATTTTGATCCTTCACCTTTTTTCATTAATTATCATCCTTTATCTTTTATAAGTTATTTATTTTAGTCTTTGTCACAATCACAATAAAAATTATAATATTTGGTCATTGGAATCTCTTGTAACAATTGTCAATAATTATCCACTATATTATTCTTTCAAAAAAACATTCATTTAACCCAATAATAGATTTACACTTAAAAAAACTCTTCTTGCATGTTTTAAAACGTATATAAATTCTTTGAAATAAAGACCATTTATTAGAGTTTTTTGTATTTTCATCTCGTCTTTGTTAAGTTTACATACATAACTTTACAACTGATCAAATATTAAATCTCAACAGTTTATGACAACAATCATACAATTGTTTGAAAAGAGTATGATGAAAAAGACTATCATTCATTATTTATAAAAGATAAAGGACAAAAATAAATTAAAAAGCAATAAATGACCAAAACGAATATTTAGTAAAAGATAAAAGACCAAAATTATATTTAAGCTTTTTTATTTCAAAAGATTTTTAAATTGAGAACTCTTAATGTAAGTGTTTTGTGTGGAGGTAAATGTCTTGGTCAGCTGCGTGTGGGAACAGAACTAACAAGAACTCAAGTTTTCGAGCAGCAGCGAAGGAGGCAGTGCTAAGATCAGTTCAAGATGCACACGAAAATAAAGGCTATGCTAGAGGGAAGGTTGATGTATCAGGAACAGCAAATGAATCTGTTTATGTTCTAGCTGATTGTTAGAGGAATTTGGACTCTAGGTCAAAGCATGTCTTGAGAACGCATGATTGGAACATTATCTTGAAACATTGCAAATAGAATTAATTAACAGAAGAATGTTAGGCAATAGAAGAACTGAGGTTAGATTGTTAATAGTTCATTTGAATTAACAGAAGAGTTTATATTTATACATCCTGAATATAGTCCACACCAGAAAAAAGAGGGGGAGGTTGGAATCTTTTGGTACATAAGATGATTCCTAAATCTCATCTAATGTTTAGCTACCAAGCAGCCCATGAGACCTCCACCGATCTCATAATGTCGGGCGGTAGAAAATCCTACTTCTAAAGCAAGTTTCTCCAATTCCTTCCCTGTATCAAAGGAGGGTTGTTATATTAGGTGATCAACACTATAAATTTCTAACATCAATATACATGATAGCTTATTTTTTCTTACTAAAAACGAGAATGAACCACATGAGTTTTGCTTGCTCATAATCAAGCATGTTCGTTTAAAAGCTTGATCTGATTCAATTGAAAACGAACCTGTTAAGAATTCTCTTATTGAACTCTTGAGATATCTGTAGTCTTCTGAAAGGCCATAAACAGAGGCTACAGGGACAACAATATTGTCAATCATCAACTCCTAGCACGAGAAAGTATGTAGCAGTTAGACGTTCAGTTCACAACAGAAATAAAAAAACACAAAATCAAGTTAATATTATAATTTAATACTCAGTTGTGTGAAACTGGTGAGTAGATTAGACTTATTTATGCATAAAGAAGAACCACTACTATGCAGACTATATGTATTAAAAAGTATATCTAATGCAAAACAACAACTAGTAAGACTAAGTATACCGTAATTGAAGAAGCTAGTGGCTCATTGGTTTTATTAAAGTCAAGGATTGACACTGTGGAACCTGGAAAGAAAAAAGAAAGCATGGCATGTGTCAAAATTTATATAAACACCGATCAATATATTAATGAGTTGAGATACAACAGCTACCGGGCTTCAGCACACGTAAAATTTCCTGCATGGCTTTTCGCTTATTAACAACATTTCGAAGACCATAGCCCATAGTGATTGCATCAAACCAATCATCAGCAAATGGTAAGTCAAGAGCATCACCTTCAACCCACCTAGGATGCAACATATGATTAAGGCTTTCCTATTATAATATCACCAATGATACTAAGGTAAAAACTTGATCACAAAAGTACTCTTCACTATAATTACTATTTTTGCTTTAAATAAAAGGACATGAAAAAAAATGAATGATTAAATGAGGACAGAGTAATTTTCTCTCTTAAAAATAGTTTAAGGCTGTTATCTAATCTAATGTCAGCATACTGCAAAAGTTACCCATGCTCACTCAATATTCTTGAGGCAATTCTTTGTAGACGACCGTGATGAAGCGACCATTAGCTGCTCCTTTGAAAAATCAAGACCAATCACCTGCGTCCCAAAAGATTCATATGACCATAATTTCACCACAAAAACTACTAGTGTAAAACCTCAAGATATTGTTAAATTAAATCCAGCAAGGATTTGTTGTATTTTTAGATACCAGTTAAATCATTTTGATAATAATAGTTTGATCTGTTATACCGATAAGGTCTACAGTTCGAGTCCGTATAGCCCTATAGTGTCTTGCAACTAAGTTGGGTGATTAACTCCAATGTTATTTTCCCTAATTTTTTTGTAACAAATCTAATTGCAAAAAATGGTCTTTAAGAATATGTTTTGACACACATGTGACAACACAATGACCATGATTCAAAACTAAAAGGCTCGGCACGAAACTGCAAAGATTAATCTCTCAAATAACTTACATTCACTAACAGTTAGCATAGTTAACAAATCCTCAAAATACATAGAGAGAAGAATACCTTGCCATCGGAACCAACTTTGTTGGATAAGAGAAATGCTAAATCACCACTTCCACAGCACACATCCAACACACAGTCTCCCAGTTTTGCTCTGTTCCCAAATTCACACAAACATTAAACTCTTAATTTATTTTTCTTAATAATTTAAGAAAATGGAATCAACACATGTTTGATCAGAAGATAGTTACCGAGACCAAGAAACTGACATTCGCTTCCAAATACGGTGCTGACCCAAGCTCAGCAAATCATTCAACTGCACAAACATACAAACAAATCGAGTTACTTTGTTTATTAAATAGAAGAGAGAGAAAAGAGAAGAGGGGCGCACGTTATCATAGACAGGAGCAATGCGGCTAAAAAGCGCCTGGCGGTCGTTGGTGCAGCGAATGGGTGTTGGTCGGAATGTGGAGGAAGGATAAGGAGCAAGCGCCTGAGACATCATCATCGACGAGTTGACCGCGTGTAAAATTACCACATACACCCTTCAATTTTAAATATAAAAGAAAGTTTGTTAATAAAAAATTAATTTATTTAATTTTAAACCAAATACATTAAATTTTATATTTTGGTATATGTGGGATGAGATTTGTGTTTGCTATCTTGCATATTTAAAGTATGACATTATTGCCAAGTTATAGTGAAGACCCAAAATGAGTGTGTAGTTAGACTATTCCACCCAAAATCAAGATTTTTCTATGCTACTCTTTCGATTTTCTCCAAATTATATTCATGCCATTTACAAATGTAGATCTCTCACTTACATTTTCCCTTTTCAAATTTAGATTTTAGATTCATCACTATTAAAAATTTGGTTAGAATGAATGCGATAAAAGATTAGGAATTTAGTTGGTACTAGAAAGAAGCTTTGAGATATTGGACAAGGAAAAAGACATATTTTGGATGAGGAATATTAGAGAACTATTTTGGACAAGAATGGGATCATTGGATTATTTTCTTGGCATTGAACATTTAGGAAATGGCTTTATTCTTCTGTCACAAGGCAAGTGTATTCGTGATTTGTTGGTTAGGTCGAACATAACCAATACAAAGGGAATTTCATTTCTAATGGTAACTTCTTGTAAACTCACCAACTTTGGAACTAATTCTCTATTTGATCCAATTATGTATAGATCCATAGTTGAAGTTCTTCAGTATGCTACTCTTACTCGTTCATAAATTGTATACAGTGTAAATAAAGTCTACCAATTTATGTCTAAGCCATTGGAATCACATTAGAAAGCAGTTAAAAGAATTATGAGATATCTTAAAGGTTCTGTTGCCTCGTGGTCCTTTAAGAAGCAACATTTGTAGCTAGATCAAGTATTGAAGCTTAATATTGTAGTCTAGCTCATACTGTTTTAGAATTAACTTGGACTCAATCTTTTTTATCTGAAGTTCAGATTCCTCTCTATTGTGCTTTATGATAACATTAGTGCTATAGTGTTGCCTCACAATCTAATTCTTCATTACAGAACAAAACATATGGAGCTTGATATTCATTTCGTTCGTGAGAAGGTTATTTCTAAGAAGCTCAACATTCAACATGTTTCAAAAGACAATTCACTTTTGTATTCAGCACACATAGTATGCTTTTCCATCAATGAGAAACAAAGTTCTTGAATATGATTTCATATAATTTAGTCTTTAACAAGGAAGAAGATCCAAAAATTCAATCCTTCAATTTGATCTCTACGACGTGTCTTAGTATGTTGAGAGTCACACAAACACTTAACATGTCAACTCAAGTTGTGTAATAGAATAATTTAATGAAATGACTAAATTGATTGACATCTTACAAATTTAGCGATAATTTGCTAATTCGTAAATTTCAGCGACTAAAAAGATTGACCTTTAATTTTTTCAAGGATCAATTTGGTAATTTACTCTAGTTTAAAATGAACCTAGTAACTTAAAATGGTGTTTATATGTAGAAACAAATTTTTCTCAATTAATTCTTATAATTAAGGACATATGTAGTATTATTTTATTGAAAAAACAGATAAACATACTCGTTAGTATCCTTCTACACGATAGTAATAATAACAAAAATTTGACTCACAAATTTTACATAAAAAACGTAATAACTTAAATCTTTAATCTTTCAAATATGTTGTTAATTACATTCAGTAGATGATTAATGAATATAACAATGTAACAACACTCATTAATCATAATTTAGAGCGTTGTTAACCATGATATTTTAAGTGCCCAAATATACATGATAATCTCTATATTCATCCAAATCATGTTCAAAAACATGATTTTCATGTTTCCAAAAATAAATTATAATTATTAACCAAAATATGTGTTCAAATATGCACCTGAAAAATGTTGTTAATGACATTCAAAATTGAAGTTGATTGTGTCTTGTGGGCGATTAATGAGTTGTGCCATAGGTCTAACATTGTGATACTTTGTTATATTTTTAATTGTATACTAAATGTAATTAATCATGTATTTGAACACTGATAAAAATATCCATGATAAAAACACTAATGGAAAAATTTTACATCTAAATTGTGGTGATATATCAAATTAATAACCTACCTAAAACAATCAAAATAGTATCTAAGTTTTAGGCAAAATTACGTTTACAAATCTTTCAATTTTATCTACGGGAAATTTGGTAAAGAAGTTGGGGCTTATGGACCTACTCAACCCACAAGATTTTGTCAGCTTTTCGATTTTATGAAATTCTTTGACTGAGCATTTTTAGCCATGAGATTCTTTGGCCCCTTAAACAAGTGGGCTAGGATCAACAAATAATGTGCTTGTAAAATTTACACCTCTAACGACTAGGGAGAGAGCTTCCTTTACATGCTCCAACGATCTGAAGAAGATAACCGTGACTTCCATTGTGATAATGTTAGTGAGAAAAAGAAAACTTCAATTTTTAGAATTACAATCGATTGCAAATAGGTTCACATTTTAGATGTTAGAGAGAAGAGATGATATATTTCAGGACTTTTCTAGTTGTCGCTTCCAAATAAAACCTAGGCCTCTTCTTCTTCATATATTAGAAGAGCGGTTTATGATCATTTTTGGTCCAAAATCACCCATCAAATTTGTTTTCTTCATTCATTTTATTTAAATAAGTAGATTTTACATAAATTTAGTTTTTCTTTCGTTTTTTTTTTTTTGCTCTATGATTTTGTCATCATTTAAATGTGGCACTTTAAGGTGTTCCTATCCATCTTAATGCAACGTTCGTTTGGTTCAAATTGAGAGAGTAACTTTGATCAGTTACATAATTCAATCAATGACTTTAACACCATCAATATATAGATCTAGAGACATAGATGTTTCAGACACTTGAATTTTGTCATATTTGTAAGTATGTTGTTGTTTTGTGCTAAATTGTCACTTGTGCTATTAACCTAAGTATTATGAGTTTATTCACATATTTTTCCTTTTTTGTTTTAGCGATTTTAAATATGTATTATATCGATGTATTTTTTTACCGATTTAAATGAATATGGTAATTTTTTGGTTAAAAAAAAAAGAAGAATTTCTCACTTTAGAATTAGTGCTTCAACAATTTGAATTGTCAATTTTAGCCCAATTTGATAGGCACATTTTAGATTGAAAAATTTGACCCTGTATCCCCACTTTTATTCTTATACCCCACAATTTTTTGAAAATGTCAAAAATATCCTCAATTTTTTTTTTTTACAAAATCCACTTTCACTTCCGGAAAACTATTTTCAAGTTTTTCGGTATACATAGTTTTCCGGTACAGATGGATGTTTCTGAAAAACTAAAAAAAAAAAGATTTCCAATACATAAGGGAAAAATGTGTGTACCGGAAAACTTTCTCCAACTTTGCCAGTACAGAACGTGTTTCTGGAAAACTTTATCGACAAATTTTCTGTTATTTTTAAAAAAAATTTAAATTTTATTAATTTTTTTTAGATCACTTTCAAAATTTTGGGGTGGCCATGGCCACTCTATCCCGTAAAAAATTTTGTCGTCTTTACCTATATCTTTACCCACAGAAAAAAAATATAGTTAAAATTAAATAAATTAATTAAATATTAATATAATAAAAAAATGAAAATAAAAAAAAATCTGAAACTACCGGAAAACTTCACCCACAAGTTTTTCAGTAGTTCGTTATTTCCAGAAAATTCGAAAAATATTTTCCGGCAAATTTTCCGGTGTGGTGTTCTGTACCAGAATACTTGAAAAAAAAATTCGATAAAAATAAAAATTTTGACGTAATATATACAAGAGCATTATAATATTTTCACTGGTTTTTTGAAGTATAAGATTAATTATGGAGTCAAAGTCCAGATTTCTTTAGATCGTTGAGTTTGGTATTTATAGGTCCAAAAACAACTGGTGATTATTCCTAAGTCCGGCCCACTGGGTCAGACAAACATTTTCTATATACATATTTTTCTGAAAATTAAAATAATTTACACGCTAAAAATCTAGATTTGACCCAACTCAACTTACAGTGTTTTAGCCATTTGTGGTATGCTGGATTAGGGTTGAGTTAGGCCAGACCGAATCCATATCAACAAGGAAGAACCAAAGTATTCCATCAGTCTCAGTACGGATGCCACTTTAATAAAAAAATTGTTTTAAAATTAATGTCATTCATAATTTTAATGTAACTTTAATTATTTTTTCTTACATTATATTTTAATGATTACTATATACATAACTTTTAAATTATCATTATTCTTAATATTAATAATAATAAAAAATTTATTAGTAATTAAAATAAATAGTTTGATAAAATAATTTTTTTTAATTATTATATTTTTTAATATATCGTTTATATATACGACACTACGGAAAAAAGTATAAACATTCATTCATAATGTCAGTAGTTATTCAGCAAGAATACAACAAGTGACGCAGATTACTAAGATCATTACCCTTTTTCTTTGTGGGAATATGCAGTTTACGGTCAATAATCTGCTTTTTAATTAAGCATTTACAAAATAAAATAGCAGCAATAATTACCCAGGAATATACATATACATTGGAGAATGTCATGGAAATCCACCTCATTCTTCACCAAGGAACCTTCCGGTAAAATTTTCCATCATAGAAAACTGCATATTCTCAGATGGTTTCCAATGACGTTTTCTTTGATTAATAAACCAATTGTTAATTTGCTTCTGGTCTAGCCCTGTTGATTTGGCCAGTTCAATCTTATCAGCTTCCTGCATGATCAAGACAAACATTATTGTTATTTGGCTAACATTTATTTAGAAAAAGAGAACAATGAATGAAAATAAGATTTTTGATTGATAAAATTTTGGCTAAGTATACATGAGGATTATTATTTGGAAGAGTTATATGCTTGTTACATAGGATTCTTGTGTTTAATTTCAATATTTTTTTTCTAAATAATAAGTATTTTCTACTTTTAATATGTTTTAGATTTTTTTTTAAAAGAGAAACATTATTTATCATTTATTTGAATAATTAATCTAAAGTTTAGCAAATGGTATGGGACATGAAATAAGAGCAATGAAACATTTACCGTTGGGTAAGGCCATTTGTAGTGAACATTCCACCATTGAAGTAGTGTTTGTCTTGCTTCCTTGGGAAGCTTACCCTTCTTTTTTTTCTTTGAAAACTCCAATTTCAAAGTACCAATGTGACTCCCAAACTTGCGTAAAAGCCTATCCTTGAGCTCACGATCTTCTCCCCTTGATTGTCCATCTTGAACATCACCCTCTCCAATACTAACATCTTCGTCCGAAGATGCACCACCATCATCTAGCCAATTAAAGACAACATCAAAATCATTTAGATCAATTTTATTTTATTTTTAGGTTTAAACCCTCCAAATCTAAAGAAAGTAATCAAATAAAAGTAATCAAATACTCGGCAGCCAAGATTGAAACTCTCTTTAACAATTTGTTTTTAATTAAAAACTCACTAAATATTGAATACGCTAAAGACAATATAAAAATCATTGAAGTACAACTTTGATTGTCGCGACTTAATGGTAAGAATTGGACATTTCAACTCAAATGCCAAAGTTTAAATCTGGTACACATTTGAAAATAACCTTTAATGCCACCAGTATTAAAAACATGTAATATTGGGTTAAAAGTATTATCTAATAAATGCAAAAATCCAATGTTAATTTTAGTTGATAATAAAAAACATATAATAGATTACTTATTTTAATTTGTATGCACTAAAATAGTTTTATACATATGATTAATAATTAAATATAACTATTTAAATATTTTTAAATATTTATGTAATTTTTTCTGGAACAAAATTTGTTAAACTTTATATTTTTAAAAATAGTAATATATATATATATATCATTATCAACATAAAATGATAACGGAAAATACAAAATTAAATTTTCTTCGAAACATTAATTAATCTAAGTAGAAACTTTTGCCACTCATGATTTCTGACCAGCTTATCTTAAATGGCGAATAATGTTTACTAGGGCTAGTAGCCCACGAGTACCCCATAAGTAGCTTCTGACACCCACCCAATCCGACAAGGATTTGACCATCGCATGAGAGTACACTGTACACGTCAGATCATACCAGACCTAGGTTGGAAAGAAAGTGTGTAAAGCAAAAGAAAACATCAGTGTCAGTGCCTGGTTCCATCCATTGTCACTACTCCAAGTTTATTTACAAAAGTGTACGGCCATCCATCATCAAAACCAGCTTACCGTCCATGTACACCACATGCCTAATCCCACAATAATTTATTTTTTTCTAAATTTTAATATGATTTCAAAAAAATGACATTAAATTTGTGAAATGAAGACATTGTACTCCAAAAACAAATGTCCAACAAAAATTCTACTAGTAGCAGGAGAAAAGTATCAGCTTTAACTATGCACACAAGAGAATAAGATAGCTTTCTTTTCCAAAGAGGGGCCCTGTTTGTATAAGAAAATGAATTTAGAGGTCGACAAGTGTTATAGATCATCCAATGATCTAAAGGTTAATGACAGAAGGCCATAATGGGCCACAACAGAACAAAATATCGAAAAATGGCAATAACAAAGCACTGAGGACAGAGTGCGTGGGGAAGATATACATATTCATGGCATTGAACGTTCTCTCAATGAAAAAGCTGCAGCGAAAACTCCGGGGAGTGCATGTGAAAGTTTTAATCTTAGATCACCCGCTGTACACGGGATTTTTCTAAAAAGTTCCTAATCAGTATTCATCAGAATCACCTGACCTTATTAATTAATTAATAAATTGCCCCATTAAACACCCATGCTGATGATGAGTCCAAGTTATTTTGGAGATCCGATAACTTTGTATTTTTCTATAGTATAGATGTAAGCTTCAAAAGAGGACTGGAAATTTTCTGTTATTTTAACTATGTTATTGTTGGGAAGTGCCACTATCATTACCTTGCTAAACAGATCAAAATACTAACATATTATAGTATTTCGGTTAGCATTTTGCTTTAACGTGTAATAATAATCATTAGAAAATACACTTAGAGACTCAAGTAAAAAAAGTAGACCGATAATCTCAGGTTAAATTTCCACCTCCAACATATGCAACAATGCTTCTATTAAAAACTAGGGTTTTTTATATTCAACAAAAAAAAAAATAGGTTTATTGAATTCTTCAATTTTTAAATATTAAGACTATTTTTGTCTGATAAATACTACTATAAATTCAGACACAACTACAAAATATCTAAAACTTAAAGACATACTATATTGAATATATTAAGACTATAAACAAGGCAAACGCCAATTAAACACAAAAAAGACAATGTTGCAAAACGTATGAAGAAAGACATCACAGTATGAATTAACATTTGGCAATAACATTCGACAACGTTAAAAAAAGTATTCAAAATACAGTAACTAATAACAAAAGTAAAATATAGATCCATTTTTTTTGAGTCAAGATTTTTTAAAAAAATTTATGTTAGTTATACTTGCTATAAAAAAAATACTCTATAACAATTATTTACATTGTTTAAAACAATGAAAATAATTAATTATGACTGTTCGTTTCAAGAAAATCTCTAAGTAAAACTACCAACAATTTTATAAAATTTAAATAAAAAATGCTTTCACAAATTAAATGAAGCATTTCTCATTATTTCTCAAATTCATTTAACATCCCATGCGACACTCACCCTCCATTTCACATTTCTATATGGCACACCGTAGAGTGTAGACTCATTTTATCACACTGAGAGTCTAACAACAATGAAACATATATCTATAATTTTTATAGATCTATTTAATACATTATTTTTTTTTTATTTCTCTCGTTATATCACATCACTAATATATCACATCATTCTCTCTATTTATTTCTCTCTCAAGATTTTATTGGATTGTTTAAGTGTGTATTGATAACTTTTTTTACAACCAATTAGTCACCAAGTCCGATTAATACCATACATACACTTATCAATAAAATTTATCTTTATTGTGTAGACTAGACATGTCACACGCTTACAATCAAGTGTAACTGTGAGAGATAAGATGTCCATTTTTCTTTATCTCTACATTTGTTGTCTCTCATTATTCTAAAAATTATTGTCTTTCCTATTTTATCACAAAAATTACCTAAAATTAATTTTTTATCTCTCTACATTTGTTGTCTCTCATGATTCTCTCGTTATTCTAAAAATTATTTTCTTTCCTATTTTATCACAAAAATTACCTAAAATTACTCTATCTTTGGAAGTACAAAGATAGAGAATCCATGAAATGTATATTATTTTTTTATAAAATAGTTTGCAGAGGCATTTCCATTGAGAAGATGGTTCCAACGTCTATGTGGGCACTATGAACATTTAATGTTTATTATTCCTGTTCACTTCAATCCTCTATTTGCTTCGTATATACAACCATTAATCTGAAGCAACACTTTATATATGGCCTGGATATAGTACACTTTTTAGTACTTCACATGCCTTCACTCAAATAGGAAAAAGAGAACACTTTATGATTCACAATGAGGAGATTCTAGTTGCCATCATTTAAACATACAATAACAAGAGCAACCCAAGACTTCTAACAGTTAAATTACCCAAAAAACACAAATCAAAGTAATAAGACTGATGAGATTAGTTTTAAAGATGGGTAAATCTTTTATTTGAACTGAATGGGTGAATGGGTCATTTAGGGACAAAACATCCAAGAGATTTTCTCATTAACTTGATATACACAACACATGTACTTGACGATTATCAGAGGAAAGCAATTAGTCCAAGCACCTTAAACTTTTTTTTTTCTACAAAATAAATTAGACACCAAATAAACCTTAAAACTTACCTTTGATAAACACAATATCGAATTTAACGCCAGTTGTGGTTGCAGTAGAAGGACAACAAGAAAAAAAATTTCAATTCATCAACAAATCCTATCAACAATTTGCTTTTCAAGAAAAAAGATTACAAATTTTTATTTGTAAAAAAGGAGAATCCGTCGTATGATGCAGTATAAAATTATTTAATAATTAAAACATCACAGCTAAAAACTAAAAGGTAATCTGTACTTCCAAACATAAACAACATTATTTTCCAACCATAACCAACCTTACCAGTGAACACACCATACTTTAACACCATAAAATATTCTTTGAAAATAGATAGTATATTTAATCTATCTTGTGCCAGCTTCCACAATCAGCAAATCGGTATGGGATTTGTGACTAATATTCTAGCATAGATAAAGCTAACATAATATATAAAGAAATAAAGTCGATATACAACCACAAAATAAAATTGTAAAAAAAAATAGCCCATATACTTTTGCATCAAAATGAGTCTTTGTCTAATGTGCACAAGTAAAATTGTCTTGCATCATGCACAAGTTCATTTTCTACTATTGGATCAATAATACTAATCATATCTCATTTCATTTAATAGTGAAAACAAGTTTATGCATAGTGCAAGACTTAACTCAATTATACACCATAGAATTGGCCTCAAAATGCATGTGTAAGTTTTTATTATAAGAGGAAATCAAATTAGGATTAAACACACAGTGAGAAAGATTAAGGTGTGAAAAAAAGTAACAGAAGAAGTAAACCATCAAATTTTAAATCAGCTGAGTCCTTTAGTTCAGCAATACAGTACATTAAAATCTTCCTTCAGATTTTAGTAATAACAGAACAAGCTGACTACAATAACTTACTTTGAGCTTATTGTTCTAATTTTACAAACCCAAAGCTGTTTTTCATTTAATTCATTTTCAGAAAATCTGAGATTACTTTATCCATAGACAGACTATCAGCCCTTTAAGCAATTCCCAATAAGCATTTTTTTATACTACTATCTATCAATAGCATGGATCACTTATGCTCTATTGGAACTCGATACATTAATAAATAATTTATAAAGTGTGAAAGCAGAATCATTGCATGCCATTACTGTCAGATCATGTTGAGTTCATCTAATCCAAAATGCAGGTGCTTTGGAAGGTTATTATATTTATCATTTCATATCACCTTATGAAATTACAATGCAAGTTTCATGGGCGATTAGCTCATGTTAAAATTTGATAAAAAAGATTTGGGCTTTGTCTAATGTGTACAAATGAAATAGTCTTGCAACATGCACAAGTTTATTTTTCACCAATCGCCCATTTAATCTAATTGTTGAACTTATTAATCCAATAGTGCAAGACTTATCTCATTTGCACAACTTTTCTGCTGCATTCTAACAGCCATACAACAGTTCAATTCTGAAGTTTCTGCTCTTCTTTTCATCATAAAAAATGTTTAATTTGACATATGATTATCACCCAACAGTTTGAATTACTCATAACTAAAAAGTAGTCCCTATAAGTAGTTTTTAGGATGCAAATTACTCCATCCGGACTCAATCATATGCAACAATAAAAAACAATTTTATCTTCAAATTATTCACAGCAACATGTGTTTCTCTGAGTTACATCGGGACCAAGTTTAATACAGTGTGGGTATGTCATGATTTAGGTTAGAAACTAAGTTTTACAGTAGTTGTAACTTGAATGAATTTTCTGTAGTGTAGCTCTTCTTAACAGAAACTTTATCAGAATAAACATGAGACTCCTATGTGTTTGCATGAGCTGGAAGGCATATAAAATAATTAAGGCTAAAAAGAAGTAACAATTGGATAGGTGGCAGATGAAAGAAGCAAGAGTTCTATTTATATTTCAATAATAATAATAATAATAATAATAATAATAAGGGAGTTCAGAAAACCATCATCTTACACTTGGTCAGTGTATTGAATCGAGGCTACTGTTTTAGAAATTGTTAAACGTTAAGAACGTTTGCAATGTCGAAGTTATAAACTGGATATTCACGAGCAGCATGAAGCAGAAAATAAATAAATAAAAACTGTGAAGAAATGAAGAGTGTGTGATGCAAACAACCCAAAAGTTCAAACAAGACAAAAACTAGAGTAGATAAGCTAGTAATTAAAGACCCGTGTAAAGCAGTTACTGAAAAAAGTTGGGGTTTGAATGACCAAACAACACAAACTTTTCATTTTCTCCTATAACGAAAGACACATCAAAACCATACATTACATTACAGTTTATAACAGTTAAAACTCAAAAGCATACCAAAAACTAAAAACACAGAAAATCACAGACGTTATTTAACTGTACTGCACACACATAGAAAGAGAGAGAGAAAATATGTTACATGTAGGTGCATTAGGGTTTCCTTTTCTTCTTCCTTTGTCAATTATTTTACTTCGAAAGTTGTGTATCATAATCTTCAATAGTAATAGTTGAAATTAATTAAGTTATTATTATTATTATCCTGTAAATAGTACTCCGTTGTTTATGTTTTTCAACCAGTGGTTAAACAAAAACTAATCCACAAAAGGATAAGAATTAAGAACCGAGAGAAATCAAAGAAAGTAAAAGCACAGTTATAAACAAATTATCGAGTTCAAAAATAGAGAACAAACCAGAAGGAGTGGGAACTGAAGCACCAGTACAGAGATGACTGAGTTGCGTTTCAATCTTGTTGAGGAACGTTGTTGCTTCGTCAAAAGGACGAGTAAGGTCTGATTTATACTTCACAAGCATGTCGCAGTAAGTTTCCTAAAACAAACCCATAAAGCAAATAAAAAATAATCAGCATCATACTACTATTAATCTCAAATTCTCAATCAATGACAAAAGTTGTGTATATTTTATTTCCAAAAATAAAAATAAATAAATAAAAAATAAATATATATGTGTGCGTGCGGAAAAGAGACAGTTGAAGAAGAAAGAAAGAAAGGAAGGAAGGGGGGACCATAAATTCGTCAAGCTCGGGATCGGCTCCAAAGCACGTGGAAACAACAACGTCTCTCTTACACTGATCATTTTCTCTACTGATTTCCTCTAACAAACGCGCGATTTCAGGAGGAGCACCAACCTACAATTCATTCATAACAGAAATTTGTTATTCAAAATATAATAACCGTTTCGGAAAAACGGTTACGGTTATAACTAACTAACTTAATTACAATTACCTTCTGACAATCGATGTAAGCTTGGAGGAGGCGAGGGTAGTAAGGGTGAGACGCGATTTTGGCTTTCATAACGCTAGATGCCACGTCATCTTGAATTGCGGCGGATGATGGTTCCGCCGAGAAGATATCGTCGGATCCGAACATAGGAATCCGGTTGGCGGATGAAGTAGACATGAGGAAACTGTGGTAGTCCGCCGGGAAGATCAGATTCTCCGGTGTCATCAGTGATTTGTCGGCGTATTCCACCGTCGACGGTACTCCGTACATTTCCTCCATGACCGCGACGCAAAAACGCAGCGTTGAGTTCCTTTGTAAGAAATTTTCTCTTGCTTCTTTGAGTCTGTAACTATGACAGCTTCTTCTTCTTCTTCTTCAAGAAAAAAATATAAAGGACACGGAATACAAATACTAGTAGTTAATCAACAATTCCGTAGCTTTTTAAGTATTATTTTTATTATTCTAATTTTTTTTTATTTCTCAAAAAAAAAATGAACAACTCGCCGCACTTACTTATATAATTGTTTATTACAGTATGTATTTATGTATATATATGAACAAACAAGATGATAATGGTGATGATGATGAAGAAAATTATCTAGTTTTATAACAATTTAATGAAACTTAACTTTTTCAAAGGACACGCTAATTAAGTCATTTTTAATAATGAGGTTTGGTTTAAAATAGAGTTTGGACTTTAGCTTTGAAGTTGAGGAGTAGAAATGAGAGAATGTGTGGACTTACCTCATCAAGGGTCAAGAAGTGCTTTCTTGCTTTCTTTTCCGGTCTTTCCTCATCCTTTTTCTTTCCACATTATTTTTTAGATTTTTTTTATCTTAATTATTTATTTATAAAAAAAAAATGAGGTGCGTGCGGGCTTACGACACTTCCCAAATTAGGGAAACATGGTTTGGGTTGTCTAGGATAGCCAATGCTACAAAGTGGTCAATAAGGATCCAAACTACAATAGGCCTCACCCCACCCTCTTCTCACTTTGTGTGTGAATTGTCATTCTTTAACATGTGTCCTGTGCTCTACAAAATAATAAAAACATGAAATATCAATGCTTGTACTATAGTACAAGTACGTGGTATGAATTACTAGTACCCTGAAAAGTTAATGGCACCTCATTCTCATACACAGTTAAAAATGAGGATCGTCTGATCTCAAATTAGAGATCAAGATATTTAACACTAGTATATTGATTGTATAATCAACTACTCATGGTTGAAAAAACATTCAAGTTGAAAATCATGCATGTTAAAATAGATTTTCAGTAATATGATTGAAAAAGTATAGAAACCACTATAAATTATGTTTTTCTTTTCGTTCCATTAAAAATAATTTTGATAAAGAGTATAATTTGCGTGCACCGAAAATAAAAGATTTTATACAATTGATTAATCATGATGATTTATGTAATTGACTTATAAATAGTTATAGTAAAAGTCAAACATTATTAATTCAAAATAGCTATTTTATTTTCAACATAAAAATTATTTTTCAAGAAAATAATTTTTGATAATAGCCTATATGAATCATGATGGTGATCTATATGATTCATTAGACATCTACCCCATATTTATGGATATGTAGTTCAAATAAATGAAATTACTGGATCCCAAAAAATTGCACACACACCTTGGTGGAGTTGTACATATATATAAGCACTTATTAGTAGAAAATAGAAATATCCAAGCATTTTCGTATACGTATCTCTAACCAAATGTTTCTTTTTTCAATAACAAATGGTTTTGTTGTTAAATTACATATCCAAGTCTCTCACCAAAAAACAAATTATAGAGACATGTTTTACTCTAGTTGTGAAGAAGAGTCAAGTGACACTCTTAATGGTAGAATTTAATCTCGGCCATTTATTTTTTATCCAACGGATATCCTATCATTCTCACTTAAAAATATTTTTCTCACTAGATACACTTTTATTAGCGTATATAATTCTTATGTTTTACAATGTTTAAATATAGTTGTTATCTCAACTGTTTATGTGTTTTCTGTTTGTTAGAGTAACTGAATAACAATTACTGATTCTGTTAGCATATGGATGTATATAAGGCTCTTCTCCTTTATATTCAAATTAAACTATAATTTTGTAATCACACAGAGTGTGAATTTTTCTCTTCAATAAAATCAGAGTTTTGAAATTTCACTAAATTTTCCATTGATTTGGGCATAGTGGATAGACTTACATGCTCACTTCCCGTCAAAATGGAACGGTCGAAATAAAATATCGTAACATTATTAAAATGGGACTTACTTTGCTTGCTCATGCTTCCATGCCAAATCAATTTTGGAATTATAGCTTCATTAGTGCTGTATTTTTAATCAATAAATTTTCTCCTGCATCTTTGAAGCATCACGCATCTCATCGTTAGGCTTTGCATAACCATCTGCCCGATTATTTAGCTTCCAAAACTAGTCATCTAAAATTAAGCATATGGATCATATATGGTTAATTGGATAGATTAGATACTCCTGTATCAAAAAAAAATTAAACTAATTAAATAATTTATAAATTGAACCACATATTTAAAATAAATCATTTGAAACAAACCAGTTAACCAAACTTAATTTAAAAATTATTTTGACCAATTTAAAAAATTTCTTAGAAAATTTTTTATATTTGTTTTTCTCAAAATAACATAGAAAATATCGATTTTTTTTAAAATAAATTTTAAGTCATTTTTTTCTTGGAAAATGTTTTAGAAAAAAAATCAAAAAATAATTAACAATTTTTACATTTATTTTTCTCGAATAAATTTTGTTATAAGAATTTTAAAATTCTTTTTCAAAATATTTTTTTGAAAAATAATCAAAATATTTTATATTGGGAAATTTTTTAATTTATTTTTCTCGGAAAAAAATTAAAATTTATCTGTCAAAAGAATTATAAAATTTTTTCTCAAAAAACTAATTTAAAACCGATTTTAATTAAAATTGTCTAAAATATTAGACTGATTTATATTTATAAATCAGTTTCAAATCGGTTTAAAACTGAACTAAATTTGATTTTTAAAAACTGAATCAAACCGTTTATATAGTACTATTCAGTTTAGTTTTTGTACCATGAACACCCCTAATTAAAACATAAGATATACACTTTTTCCCCTTCAACGGTTAAGCATGCTCTCTTAGATCCTAATTGAGTTAATGCTGTGCAATCTGAATACAAAGCTCTACGTGAAAATAATATTTGGTCTCTTGTTCAATTACCTTCTCACAAAAAGTTTATATGCTGCAAGTGGATCTATAGATCTAATCTGAAACTTAGCACTTGTTTTATTATTGATCGAAGAGGCAACGATGTTCTTGAAAGACTTAAAAATAAAAGGTAGAGGAAGAAAGAGTTAAATGATACTAGTATATATATTTAAAATACTTAAATGATGTAAATTTGTTTTATGTGTCTAAATAATTTTTATTTAAGATTGTGCCCAATACGTATTTATCTTTATCAGATAGATATTTTAAGCATCATCTTGACATTCATGTGATTAATTACACGTATAAATGTTTTGCAATCTAGTTTTAAAGACTAAAGCTAAGCCAAAATTCTTAAAAAGAAGACAAACAAGCACATAGCAAAAACGTGATAAATGAAATTAAATATACAAGGATAAAATAAGAAATAAAAATAGAAGTAAGAAGGATCCAATAAAATTGTTAAGTTATAAATTTCACTTTAGTTTTAGTCGTTTTATTTTTACTGATTCATGAAATTGATCCTCTTATTTTAAAAATCGACAGTCTTAGTTTATTTCTTGTACTTTTTAATTAAAAAATTATGACTGAAAAATTTTAAATAACAAGACAATATGATATGATGACGTAGAATGATTAAAACTTTTAAAATTAAAATAAAATGTGGTAAAAATGTAGTTTTCAACTTTAAATTTTTTTCATGTTTTTAATTTAATTAATGACATATAAATAATTAATTTAATGACATATGAATAATGAATGCATCTAGATGATTATATATCATAAAATTGTATGTCATGTCATTAAAAATATGTTAAATCGTCATTTTCTTAATTCAAAAATTTAAAAGAAGAAAAAAGATTGTCCGACTTTTAAAATAGAGAAACGGAATCAATAATAGTAAAATGATCAAAACTACATTTAAACTTAAATTATACAAATCTTTGATTCCTTTGTTCTCTAATTTGATTCAATAAATTAAAGGAATTTTAACTCAGTTGTTCATATCAGAATCTGATTCATTCATTCAAAGAATTGCACTCTTAATTCTTAAATAAACAAATTGGCGTGAGATGACCTATAAAGATAAGGAAGTTGCCTTTAACCTTGCTATATATATTTTTTATATTTATTTCTTTCTTTTTCTTTTTCTATATTAAATTATGTGTCCCCAGTTTAATATTTTTCTTAATAGATTTTCATTTATAAAAAAGGTACCTTGTTATATTTAGAATGACTTCTGCTCTACCTCATCAAACACATATATGGAGAAAAGAAATTACCAAGTAGTAATATTAGTCCATAGAATCATTCATATTCTTTCACAACACATAGTAGCTTACATTAAATTCAAAGATATTAAATATCAATCTTTTTGTAAGTGTCACTAATTTCCTCGTTTTAAAATTCTTTTCTTCATAAAGAATATATAATCTTTTTATCTATTTAGAGATAAATTCGATGACAAACTTTAAAATAGGATAATAATCCATAACTTAACTAAAAACATAAAAAGGCTAATTGTGCCTAGAAAAAATTTATTCAAACTTTTATCTTAATTAAAATTGTAGAACATATACCAAGGTTTTTTTTCTTCTAAAAGAGTTAAAGTGGCGAAACTAAGAGGCTAAAAATACAATGCAATATCACTTATTTAAATTTCAATATATTTAGCAATAACCAAATACGTATAAAACATATATTATTCCTTTTAATGTTGTGGTCGGCATAATGCTGGTGACGATTGGAATCAAATCACAAGTTGATTAATAGATTCACTAATTAAACAATTAAACAGAACTATAGTCTTTTATATACGATTCTCTGCCGCTTGTCTGTTTCAATTTGCATCAAATCTAACCAAACTTGTTGAAAAATATAACATGCAAGTGTTACATCTCTGCAGTAATCTTTACATTTTTTAAACATTTATCTTCTTTTTAACATTATAAAGTTAAAATGTATTTTATTTTACATAAGACCTCGTATTACCATTTGTGGTTAGTGTAAGAGTACCTATTATATCTCTTTTAATAATATTTTTATTTATAAAAAATAAAAAAATAAAAACATTTATTTAATATAATCCTGATCTAATTGCGGACCTCTCTATATGATTGCTCTAAATTTGTCTCTCTCTGTGGCGTTTTGACTCAGTAGGTGTTGTCATGTTAGATGTGTCCCTCCTCAGTCCTTTTCATCTGTTGTCTTTTGTGTTTTTGGTTAGGGGTGGTTTCTGCTTATTGTGTTCTTTCCTTCGGTTTGTTTCTGTTTTTCTTTTCTGCTTTCTGGGTACTCCTTGTAAATGTGTGTTTTGAATTCTAATATTAATTAAACTAAAATTGAAACGGCTATTATTAATTACAAATTAGACAACATTCTAGTTTCTTAGAAAAATAAATATTTAAATTTGTTAAAAGTAGTTACAAACTAGTTAATATTAGTTGTGACTACCTTCAACTAAAATAATGAAATTTTAATTTTTCAAAATGTCCGAGTTTCTTAAAATCAAATGTATGTTAGAAAAAAAAATTAGTTTATCAAAAATTTAAATTTATTGAATATATAGACTCTTATGTTTTGAAATTTTTAAAAACAAATTTAGTTTAAATATTTAGTTTTAGTTTTAGGTTTGTATTTGAATTTTTTTTTATTAAACAACCCTCTTTATCATGTCTCCCTATAAATTTATCAAAATTAAAAAATATTGTCACATAAAATAATTAACAATAACAAAATTAAGATGATGATAAAAATATTAATATTTACATCACAGACTTGCAAGTGCAATGGGAGCTACGGTTTAGTAATTATTAAGAGAACAATCTATATAATCTTCATGATTTCACATTGTAAATTTGACTACCTCCATTAAAATGCAAAAAATTAAAAAAATATCATTTTACTTTAAAATCATACTTTTAAAAAAATAAAATTATTTAAAATGATATAATATTTTTTATTTAGTAATATTTTTAATAATATTGACAAAAAATAGTGGTTGTCAAAAGTGACAGTAGGATACTATCAAAGGCGGGTGTGTATCTATTTGTGGCAATCAGTGGTGGTCGATAGGAGTTGGAGTCGTAGTCATCACACGTGGTGGCTAAAATTGACCATCAATAATGATATGTTAAAATAAAATATCAGTTTGCAATTTTAAATTTTAGATAAAAATTATTTATAAATTAAGTAAAAAATCAACTTAACTTTATTTCACTCGAACTGATTTTATTTTCAAAATTAAATTTAAAAACAAAAAATTTATTACCACCTCAAACTAGACATTAAATTTTGAATCTCAAAATTTGAATCATTTGAATCACCTCTGTGACTCTTACCCTTGTCATTTTCTCTCTTTTCTTGTCAAATTTTTATCATGATTTTTTTTTCTTTTATGGATATATTAGTTTCAAAAACTTAATTTTGAGTTTTTGGGTCTTATTTTTGTGTTTTGAGAAATTAATAAGTTTCAGTTTGAATAATTTTTTTTATCAACGAACATAATTTATTTGGTACTGTGAAAAACTAAAGATAAGAAATGAAAAATGAGAAAACAAGTAAATAAAAACATTAGAAAGAAAAACGAATGGTACATTAGTAACAAAAGTGAGTGAGAAAGAAAATGGTGGGACAAGTTCACGTGAGGAAGCAACTGAAAGTGAAAATATATACATTTCCAAGATACCAAAAGCATAGGCTACAAAGCAGCATGTGAAGGGTCTTCTCAATATCGGACCCCGTTAAGTAGGACCAATACCCTTTATTACATTTGCCAAATATTTTAAATTCAATTGTGTCCTTTTGCATAATATTTTAAATTTAATTGTTTTATTTTCAACATCAAAATATAGACACCATATGTGTTTATCTCTATCTTTCTCTTTTAAATTTATAAATTTTAAAAAATTTCTCAGACATTTTTTTTAGAAACGTTGTTTACACATAATTTTTCTGCTTTTTATTCTCATAATAAAGGTAAATAAGTTGTCAAAAAAAGTTGGTAAAGAAAAACTGTGGTTTTATTTAAATAAAATATAGATTTTCTGTAGCAAGAATGTCTTGGTGGAACATCGAGATGTTATCTCAACCTTTTTGTTTTTTGAATTAACTTTATTCATCTTTACTAGGGTTGTTCATGGATTATATCCATCCGATTAAATATGGATTTGATCGATTCGATCAACTCAACTTGATTTAGAATGATTTAAAAAAATAGGTTAGGTCACGTAAATGAGTGTAAATAAACAATTTTAGTTTTCAAAATAATTAAATATTAGATAAAATAAAATTTAATTCATTTTATCTAGGTAATTCAATTCTTAAAAATTATTTGATTATTTAAGGTGTTGTACTTTAATTATTTTAATTCTTGTAAGCAATTTTATGCAATTTTAGGAATTTTGCAACTTTGGATATATTCATGTTTGCAATGCAATTAATTTTATGAGTTTCATATTCTCGTTATTTTATGATAAATTTTATGTTTGAGATCGCAAATGTTTTATGTATATTAGATGTTAAAAAATAGTGAAAATAGGTTACTTCATACTTATGGAGAAAATTAAAGTTGTATCATTTTTTTTTAGACAAAATATGATGTTTATCATTAACAATTAAATTAAAAAAAATTGTGGATAACTCAATATCCAGCCCAATCCAACTTAGAAATGAGCAATTTTATCCAACCAAACTCAATATTGTAACAGTTTTAGTCCCTCTTAAAATATCACCAAATATTTTTGAATGATTTTTTAGCACTCATGTTAACAACATTTTAAAACATTCATCCGCAAAAAATTAATTTAAAATTCAATTTTTAGATCTATATTTTATTTACTTTTATCTTGAGTTTATATCTCTTAAAATATTTATATTTTTATAATATTCTAAAATATTAAAAAAAAAATTATTCAAAAATATATGTTACATTGAAGCGCTGTTTATAAATTTAATCTTATTGAAGCGCTGTTTATAAATTTAATCTTACCTATGATCTTGTCAATTATTTGTCTTTGTTGTTGATTTGACATTAGACACTTTTCAAATTATAAAACTACAAATTTCCAACTTCATGTACATGGTTTTATGTGTTTTATTTTCATTTATTAATGTTTTCAATCACATGGTTTATGCGCAAAAACTTGACTCCCTCTTACTCTTATTATAAGGTCCTTCGACAAAATTTATGCATATTAATAAATATAGTTATAGTAATAACTTAATCTAAAAAGTGTATTATTTTTACATGTGTATCTCAACGGACAACAATTATTGATATCATAAAGAAATAAAAATTTATGTTTTTCATTAAAAATTAAATAGAGGAATTTTTGTAAAGAAATCATTGTATGTTATATTTAGAAAATAATCTTATATTAAGGGACAATCAAAAAGTAAAATTTTACCTCATAAAAGCAATAAGTAAAATGATACTCTCTCTACCTAGTGATAGTTGTCGTATTTGAAAAGAAAAAAAATTAAAATAATTGTAATTTTTCAATTTTTAATGTAATATTAATAATTTATTCTACCATTTATACTTTTAATTAGTATTATTTGCATTACTTTTAAATTATTATTTTTCATTTTACATTTATAACAATAAGAATCAATCAAATGATTAAAAATGTTAATTTACTAGCATCCAATTCCTCTAAGAATTCGATGGTTAAAAAAATGTTTTAAATCAAAGCATTTGTAATATGTAATTTCCATTTATCTTTTCCTATTCCTTTAATGGAAGATGCTGACAATTTTATAACTTAATAATTGTGTACTATCAAATAAGGATATACTTTGATTAGAGACATTTAATTTGATTCCAAAATTAATTTCTCAAAATAACTATTTAAAAAAATTATCCTCAATAAACTATTAGGACTGCTGAGTTTAATAATCTTTCTAATTGGATCTACTTTAAATAATTTATGGTTCCACCTACGAATTCACACAATACTACAATTGGTGTTTCTCTTTTCATAGTGTTATTTGGATCATATTATCAAAGTATTGTTTGAGAATAAATTCAATCTGATTTCGTATTATTGTACAATATGCATTTACATCATGTTTGGCTCGCTATTTGAAGCATAAAAGTTTGTTTTATGGAACTTTTTAAATTACATCATATCTTTTCTTCAATTAAAATTATATTGTATTTATTTATTTATTTTGAAAAGATGAATACATTATATTCTAATTTTATATAGGAAACGTTATCTAAAAATATGTATCATTATCAATGTTATAACTTTTTTATTCTTAATTTTACTCCGTGCATGGCACCAGCTCAATTACACTAATTAGGATTATATTTGGCGCAAAATCAGTTCTTGTAGTGGGTGTTTCACTATTAAATGCATGACAGTGAGGACTAAATATGTGTTGCAATTTATTCCTACTTATCAATACTTTTCTTATCACTTCTATTGGAGATTAGGTTAAGAAAGTCACGAATTCTTTTTGATGGTTGGGCTGAATGGACGGTGGTACTTATCCCCTAAGTATCAGGTTCGATTTGCACGAACACAAAATCTCGTTATTTCCTAGTTGTTAGGGGATATGATGTGGGCATTACAATTTAAAAATCATTGTACATTATTTTCTGATTTATCCCCTTAATCAACTTTTCTTTCATATAAGTACACTTGTACCGCCCTTGAAACCACATAAACGGAACACGTCGCCGATCATCTTTGTAAGAAAGACTTTCGATACAAAGAGTTAGCCATCTTTTGTCAAACCATTAAACTCTGGTATCATTATTGGATCACGAGGGAATTCAGAGGATCGTCACATTGGGTCAAGAACAACCACACAAATGGGTTGACACCACATCTGCACCCACTTGTTGGGAAGTTTAGGAATACGGAGCAACAACAAGCCAAATGTTTCAAGGCCCTAAGAGACTTTGACACTATATCTTTACCCAAAGCCTGAAGATTTTGAGTGAAGATGTGGTGTCCAATCCACTTGTGTAGTTGCTCTTAGCCAAATGTGAAATCTCTCAAATCCCTTCATGACCAAAAATGGTATTATAGTCATGGTTTGACATGGTGGGATAGTAAGACTGAATTCTGGTGTATTGGATCCTTATGTCAAAAGTCTTCCTGAAAATTAATCAGGAGACGTGTTATGTTAGTTGTAACGACAATACAATTATAGAATATCAGATACTCACGCTTGAGGAAAAGATTGTTAGATTCAAGTGTATGAAGTTAGTCTCATATTGACTTTGAATAAGCTAAATGTTTGATATATAAGAGAAGTGACTCATATAATCAATATCTCTTGAGGAATTTTGTTTGTTGGGTGTAATTGTCTTTGACTTGATACTAGTTGTTGTGTAAAGTCTTATGAAGGTCAGATACTCTAAAATTAAGAATGTATTTATATCGGATATATATTTGATACCGATACTTCGTAAATATTCATGGATATGTATCTTAGAAGTACCATAATAATTATTATTATTTTTAAATAATTCATCTCATATTGAGATACTTCACAAATACATGTTTCCTATAAAAGATAAAGAGAATTAAAAAAAAAAAGTGTTAAAAGTTCGTGGACATAAGTTGATATGTACATCTACCACTTCAAGATGGCGTGGGAATACTTAATTTGGAAAAAATGAGATCTCCCCTAATGAATCGACTTATAAAATTATGTTCTTTTTTTGTTTCTGATGATGGTATTAGATAAAGAGATAATAAAAATTATTTTGAATTGTTAACTATTACATTAAAATAATATAAAAATAATATTTATTTTAAATTCTTTTAATGACTCTTTTATTGATATTATAACATATGAATTAAAATTTATTAAAAAATTATTATCATTATATTTATATTAATAAAGAATGACTAATGTCTCTTTCTTTATAAATATTATAT
>JBBPBP010009780.1:10315453-10368654 GCA_037974735.1 Cicer chorassanicum
CTGTTTATTTTATGGTAATGTCTTTTATTTTTATATTCTAAAATCTATGTTAATCATGTTAATGATGAGGTAAGAGATTTTTGAAATTAATAATTTTCTACATTTTTATAAATAATAAGATATTAATTTTTTTTTATTATTTCTAAAATTTATATTTATTAATTAGTATTTTATTTTTTCTCCATAACAATAATTCATTTCAAAAATATTTCATCAAGTAGAATACATATTTTAGAAAATAAAATAGAAAATATTTTCATAAAGTGAATGAGTCTCTTTTTTAGATAATCATAGAAAAATCTCAAATAAAGTAAAATTAATGTGACGTTGGCAAATTATTAAAACATAAATATGGAAATTAGAAACAAAAAAATGTATCTTAAAGTAAATAGGTGACGCTGACATAATTGTGTAATTTGTTGTTTTTGGAAAAGAGAGGATTGGGTAAATTTAGCAGGGGGCTAACGTGGGCCGGACTAGGAAATCTTCGTTATGGACTCAAGAATCAAGTTTGTAATTGAGGACGATGATGCATTTCAAAAAAGAAAAATTTACTCTATACCCTCAAATTAGTACTTATACCCCACAAATTTTTTAAAATATCAAATATACCCTTAAATTTTTTTAATTGTTTTAATGCGGAAAATTTTTCCAGTATAGAAGATTTCTACCGGAAAACTTTAAAAGAGTTTTTCGGTACAGAAGAGTAAAAAGCTGTATACCGTAAACCTTTAAAAAAAAATTCCAGTACAGAAGCTTAAAAATATTACTACCGAAAAACTTGTAAAAAGTTTTCTGGTACAGTAGGGGTTTACCGGAAAATTTGTGAATAAGTTTTCCGGTACATACCAAATTTTTTTAATTTTTTTTTAAAATAATAACTTCTTTACCGAAAAACTTGGAAAAAAATTTCCGGAACATATGTCGTGCACCGGAAAACTTAAAAAAAAATTTCCAGTAAAATTGGTGAAAATTACAAATTTTAAAATCTATATGGGAGAAAGATCATTTCCTTGCATTTGTGGGATAAAGGTTAAATGTTATAAGGTAAAATTTTCTTAAAAAAAATAAAATAAAGAGTACTTTTCAATATTTTGATTTGACATTTTTTTTTACCGTGATTGTTGGGATCTTCTTTTCTCTGGTCCACTTACACTTTTACACTTTGAAAGTAAACATCCACAACAAATTCACCGTAATTAACTCACACAATCTCTTAAATTTGAATCTCGAGGTGTCCAACCTAACAATATCAGCATTTATCAGTTGAACTAGGACTAAAAAATGTATATTGTTAAAATATTTTTGTTTTGCATTTTAGATGTGTATTTCTGTATAATAATTGTTTTTTTTCTCTCTTTTAATGCGTATTTTCTGATAAAACTATAATTTATTTATTACCTTCATGTCTAATTATAAACATTTATTGAAAAATATTTTTTTTCTTTAAATATATGCTCTTATATAACTTATTAAATGCATTAATTTTTTTTTTTATTTTTTTTACAAATATATCTCTTATTAATGTTATTAATTTATTTTATAAGATAAAAAGTTATCAATGAATACATATATATACTTATAATTTGAGACAAATGTAATATACAATAACAATCACTTTGATAGTGGGCTTGTGGCGGCAACCTTGATGAGGACCCTTGATGGAGCTTGGTGTTTATTAAATGTTATAATGGTTAAGGGGATCGAGTTATGGAAGCTCTTAAAATTGTTTGGAATTAAACATTTGATAATTAAAAGTGATTCACATGTGAGGTGTGATATGTGACACTTAAGGCTCAGAAGGGCGGAGAGTTCTAGCATGCTTCTATGCAAAAGGACATATAAATAAATTGGATAACATCAAAATGAAAAGGGATCTTGAGACCATGTATGTATGAACTTATAAGAATTTATTGGCATTTTATCTATACTAACAAGATGCATCTACTATTCAATAGCCAATAACTTAAGAGCTCCACACTCAAGATTTGGAACACTATTTGGATAAATGATTTTTGAAAAGATTTTCAGAAAATATATGAGGAAGGACAAAACATGTTAAAAAGACTCATATTAATTTGTGGAGACAATCGACAAATCTTAAAGCCGTCGAGGCATTCTATGATGCATTTGATTACCTCCAAAGGCACTAATCCAAACATCCCTATAGAAGGATCAAAGGGAGAGTTACTTCTATTCTTAAAAAATTTGTGATACCCTAAATCCAAAATAAATACAAATAATATTTGTTTAAAATTAAATGGGTTAAATATGTTTTTAATTCCTATAAATTTTTAATTTTTTCACTTAGTCCCTATAAATTTTTAAGTTTTTCAATTAGTCTAGAAAATAAAAATATAATTTTATTCCATACAAACTTATCATGCATGTAGTTTTAGTCTCTACTATTTAGTGAACATATATTTTTGAATGAATTTTTCTCAAGTGCATTTATAACAATATAAAAAGTTTCGCTACAAAAAAATGAGTTCACAATTCAATTTCTAGACCTATATTTTTTATACTTTATTTTAAAAAATTCATATTTAATTCATTCAAATTTAAAAAATTCTAAATTTTTGTAGAAGAACTTTTTATAATGTTCTAAAAATGCTTGTAAAAAATCATTCAAAAATTTTTAAGTTGAAGGACAATTAAACGTATTTCAATTCGGTAAGAACTAAAATTGTTTGCTAGATAATTTTGCAAGGATTAAATGTTGTATTTTTATTTTACAAAGACTAAAATTGAAATGTTGAAATTTTATCGAGACTAAAAACATAATTAACCCAAATTAAATTGAGTTCATAGCGGATAGAGAATAAGAGTGTTTAAAAATATTTTTCTAGTAAGAGTAAAGATATCACATTTCAGTCACATTAACACACCACTTCAAGAAAAAGCCTCGTGGATGTTAAAATTGACACAATGCCTAATATTTGGCCTCACTAAATATACATATTTTCAACCAGAAATCACATATTAGAGCAATGATTTATTTCTCAAATATTAGACTTTAGAATGCTTTGACGAAAACTCCAATACTCTAAGCATCCTAAGAAGTGTCGGCATTTTCTCACGTTCCACACGCACACAGCAAAGGGTGAATACAACGATATCATGTTAAGGTATAAAACGAGTAGAGTTAACATGTGAATGCATATATATAAGCACATTGTCATACATTTTAAAATATACTAACACCATTTACTTACACATAGAAAGTACTCACAAGTAGAGGCATCATATAGTAATGAAACTTATCAACACATAATACAAGTAATGACAATTAATCTCATGTACTTACAAGTAATTGTAACACTTAGAAGGCTTGTAGTAACTCCAAGATGACTATGCAAAACAATGAAATGTCATGCACATTTCTTGAAACTTCAATGAAATGTGGTACCAAACTACTACAAAAGTACTTGGTAAGGAGATGTAGTACCATGCCATCATCACAAGTGTACAAACGTTCACTTATGCAGTCATGTCTTCATAGACTCACTCGACTCATCTTAAAACACATATAAGTGGTCGTTAGGAGTAAACTAGGGTTGCAAAGTAGCTTCCGACTATAGAGTGCTCCTTTATGCTACTTACAAGTTCCTTCTAAAATATCCCAAGGTCTAGCCTCACCCACAGGTTCAACTGTGACCCCACTATAAGGCTCATACATTTTTACTTTCTCCATATTAGATCAAAGATCCTCACATCGCTAAAATTATGAATGCAACATTAGGTACAAGATCTGCTCTTTTTTTTTTCTTTTCATTTTCGCCCTAAAGCACACCTTATAAAAAAGAGGATCATCATAGGCATAAATAAGATATATCAAATTTATACATTTTCAGAAAGTCACGGTTACAACACAACATATAGTCATATTCATTCACATATCATAAACACACATAATTCATCATGTAACTGTCAATAATCATATAACACAACTTTTCACATGTTCTATAACCCATATTCTGGACTCTTTAACATTTAATGAAACTTATACAATTAAACATATTATCATCACATGTTTACAGTTATTCACCTCCAACGAAGATCAACACATAAGAGACACATCATTGTTCAACATAAACACACATGCAACCTATGAATATTTATATCATATTTTATTACTATTGTCCCAAGAGTGCGTTTGATTTGCTAAAACACAATTAAGGAACTGAACATGATAACTTTTAGGCACAATTGCTCATGCGGTCCCTTAACTTAATTTTAGATAACACTTTAGTCTTTTTTTTTCCTTCCCGATTTGGTCCTTTATTTAATTTTATTACAAAAATTCGAAAATATAAAGAATGAAAATATGAGTTTATTTGAAGATTTGAGTTATAAATTTGATGAAATTTGCATTATATTGAAGATGATAATTAATTTTATGAGTTTTGTTTGAAAATTTTGATGAATTTTTGTAAATAAAGGATAACATTGTTAACATTTTAAAACATAAAAGATCAAATTGTTTACTTAAAATTAAATAAAGGACCAAATCGGAAAAAAAAAAAAAAAAAAAAAAAAAGATAAATGACTGAAGTGTTATATGAAATTAAGTTAAGGGACCGCAGGAGCAATTTTGCCTAACTTTTATTGTCCTCTATTTGATTTAGAAACTGGTCATGGGACTAGACAAAACAAAAAGTTAAGGACCGGACAAAAATATCAAAAATACCTTTGTTTTTTTTACTAAAAGTTATTATCTCTTTTTACTCTCTTGTCTCTTTCCATCTCTTTTCTTCTATCTTTCTCTATCCCTCATATTTCTTTCTATTGTCTCATGTCTTTCTCCCTCTCTCTTCACTCTCTTGTCTCTCTTTCTCTCTTTATCTCCTCTCTTTCTTTCTCTTATATTTCTCACATTACTCTCTCCCTCGTCTATTTCTATTGTCTCATATGTCTCTCTCTACATTATTTTGTATATATATATATATACACACACACGGTCTTGGTCAACATTAGATGGTTCAGAAATATTAAATTTCCATTCATTCAATCTTATTTATACCCATAAACCGATTGCATGAAAATTCATCCTTATTTGGATTATTTATTCGAGAGTCCTAACAAGGTAAGATCAAGGTTCTATTTTGATTCTTCACAATCTCAACGATCCCATTTGAAACCTTACTAAATAAAATGAATAACAAGTTTAGAATGATATTTAATAAGTTGGAATTGGAATTAAATGGTTGAAATGGGAAATAAAAGGTTAGAATTGAAAACATAAACAAAATGAGACTTATCGGTCGGTGTAAGATGCCATAACAAAGTATTGATCGGTTAGAAAAGTAGATATTTCAAAACTAATCGGTAGAAATTGTTTACACGGATCAAATAATATGATTTGGTGAATGTTTATGATTATTGGGAGAAAATAACGTATTTTGGCGATAAGGGTTGTTGGAGCTGCACTAGAGTTGAGAAATAGCACAAAATATGGTTCATAAGTGTATTTATAGAGTCAAAGAATCGCGTTTTTGTATAGCAAAGGCATACTTCACATAGTGACCCAATATGGGCATTAACTGGTCATTAATGCATATTTTCACACTGCAAAATCGTGTTGCACGACAATGTTAATGTAAAAAATTAAGTCTTTGTAGCTTCATAAGAAATGTAAATATGAATGTTAGAGATCTAATGCCTTTGGTTTCACTCGAAAAGGAGTCATGTAGTTCAAGTCTTCAAGATATGGTCAAAATACTGAACATATATCATGATACGAACATGGTCGAAGATTGAATGTTATGAATCTTATGCCTTTGTTTTTGCTTATTTTTATTAGAAAATTTGGCTAAATATCTTTAGTGGAATATGCTCTTTCAACCATTTTTTTTCTTTCTAAATACAAGATTTCAATTGATACTTATATAAGAGATCTGACCTACTTCTATTTATATCAACATAATGTTGAATAAAACAGAAGAAGTAATTGAGGTTAGCAGAAGAAACTAGACTCTTAAAACTTGATAAATTTAAATTCAAATCTTATATGAGATAAATACCTACATTTAATATCTGACGCGTATAAAAAAATTACTTTCAAGAAAGTAAATTTATAAAAGAAATAAAAAATTACATCAATCACATTAGTCTATAATTTTTGCTTATATCAACTATTGTAAATTTGTAAAGCAACCTACTACTACCACGATTTAAAATCTTACCTATGTAACTGCAATGACTAATTTTGACCGAAAGAAAATCAAAAGCAAAGAGGAATATACTAATAACAGAGTAGTGAGATTTGATCTTGGACCAAAAATAATGAGAACAAGGACCCCATAAGTTCCATTCCAAATTGAAACAACATAATTATGGAAAATTCAGCTGTACTATGGCTTCAAATGGCACGTGGAAAGTGGATGGACCATAATTATAATTACTACGATGATGACTAATTAGGAAATTATTAAAGTTTGAATGTAAATTAAATTTGAACTAAGAGTAAAACGTGGAAATTTTGAAGGGACCCAAAACTTGATTGCATATTGGAATCAAGTTAGGACCACTTAACATTTTTCGTTGATCGTCCTTTGTCCAATTGAAAGTGGTGGACAACAATAATGATATATACTATTATATTTTGATTTATGACGGCAACAAGCCAAGGTTTCATTTTTAAAAATTAAAAACTTTTGAAAACAAGAATCAAACTTTCTTTTCAGCAATTCTAGAGTTGACTTATCCATTTACTTATTCTAATTAACTCTTTAGTTCATCTTAGAGTCTGATTTGGTTTAAGCAAATCCTAATGACTGCATTTAATAAATCTAAAATAGCAAGTCTTTATCAAAAGTTGTGTTTAATACATTCAAAATTAAAATACTTACAAAAAATTAAAATACTTATAAAAAATTAAAATACTTAACTTTTAAAATAAATAATTATTCATTTAGCAGTGTAGTTATAAGATTTTAGTCATAAAATTGGTGCAAATTCACAAAAATGAAAAACGGTACAAAAAGAAAAGAATTAAAGAATAGAACAATTCTCTTATGAATACACACATTTAGACATACTATTTAAACACACTTTGGAAAAAAATTAAAACAAGTAATTAAATAATACATATTTTTAAAATAATTAAATCATATCTATTTTGTGTATGTTTAAATGCGTGTCCAAAATATTTGTATCCATCTAAGAATTATTCTAAAAAATAAGTATTTTTTAAATAATTAAATTATATGTATTTTTATCTGGGTGTGTCCAAATCTTGTGCCTAAAATATTGTGACCATGCAAGGATTTTTCTTCTAACACTCTTTAGCAACATACTTTGATTTATGAGTTTAATTTTCATGTATTTATAATATAAAAAAATTTTGATTTATGAGTTTAATTTTCATGTATTTATAATATAAAAAAATTTACACAGATGATATGATCAATTATGCAGCTGATTTTAATAGTAGTTTGATAGTATAACAACTCTTTATACATACGCTGTGTATCTAAATTAAATTCGTTATTTATTCCCCTTTCTAACCAAGTTAATTAAATGGCTTTGTTGTTTAATATCAATGGCCACACATATAAAGTGAAAACAAACAAATAATTGTGATAATATGATTTGGCTAAAATAGTACTCTGACCCCTCATCCTACGATAAATTATTCATTTGGCAATATTATACATATTAAGAAAAAAATAGAGAATATTTTTATTAAATCACTCTTACTAAGGATGGTTTATGTGTGTTTTGGTACAGTCTCTTTAATCATTTTGTATTTTTCAATTATTTTGTATTTTTCAATTATTTTGTATTTTATTTTTAAAAATATTTTATATTGTTGTAAATGATAGAAGATTGATTTGAAATGTCAATATGGTTAGAATATTAGATTATTATATGATATTTTTGTACTCTATTTTTATTGAAAAAATATTGGTCTATTCATCATTTCCACAATTATAAAAGAATGAAAATGACATGAGACTTATCCAAATACCATTAATTAAACAGTACAATTGAAAAAAATAATTAATGAAATTAAAATGGTAATTAATTTAGAATATTTTTTTTACAAATGACCATGACATTGAAAGAGTAATAATAATAAAAAAAAACTGCTTAAATTAATATGGATGATATGATAAAGACCTTTTTAAGTTTAACTAGTAGTTCTAAATTTAAAATTCAGCCATAAAATTGCAACAAGTTATTAAAACTCTTCAATTAAAGTTTTGTCACTCACCATTGTTCTATCCGACTGGAAGGATAAATCCCACATAAGCATGCAACACCCAATTTAAAAAAAAGAATTTAGTTGTCATATAAAGTGTAAAACATTTTATAATGCCAACACATCAGAATTGTTCATAAATATGATTTTATAGGTAGTTATGATAAAATTCAAATATTTTTAATAATTTAATGGTTGTAATTAGTTAACAATTTTTATACTCTTGACACTGACGATATACATAAATTAAATCATTTAAAAAATAATTAAAATGAAAACCAGCAAAGTGAGATTCGAAAAGAGAAAAAAAAAAGGGAAAAATATTTTGTTTTCTTGCTTAAAGAAGAGGCAAACAAAAAAGCTTGAATAATGGATTGTCTAGCTGCTATGATTGTTTGTGCATATCTGAGAAGGAAATCACTGCAATTTTTGGTAACACATAAAGGGTCTTGGAGGGAACTAAGTTTGGGTTATTTCTAAAGTCGGCTAGAGAAAGGGCAAATGACTCTTGGAGGTAAGTTCAAGTTATTGACTTTTACTTTTCTTACTATATAATATATGAAAAATTAGAGAGCTTTACTTCTTGATGGTGATGAATCACTCTAAAAAAAATACTACAATTGAAATTAATGGCTCCTAGAAATATGAAAGGAGAGCATATGATAAGAATTAATTAATAGCTAAGTTAAATAAGTATGGCTCCTATACAGAGCTATAGTTTGTAGATTTTGAACTCTTGAATCATAACATATTTTCAATTTTTATGATATACTCCTCGATCGGAATAAAATATAAATAAAGTGATAGTTACAAAATAATATATTTAGTTAATTTTTTAAAACAAAATCTAGATTAAATATGTTAATTTTTAAATAATTTTTTAATTAAATTTTATTCTAGAAGAAGTTTATAACAAAATAATTATAGTATATTTTCTGATATGGCTTGTTAGAAAGAGCGAAATCAATGGACAAAAAGCAATTTAAGATGCTATATATATCAATAATTAAAAAATGAATTATATCATATTAATAAACAATTTATCTAAACAATTAATTATTTGAAACATAAATCGTAAATGTGATTAAAATAAGAACTTGAATTCCGTGCAATCAAGAATATGAGCTCATTGAATAATATTAGACGGTTGAATTTTAATTTCTTCAAATTAATTTTAATATACATCGCAAACAAATATTTAATATTAGCTTTGTCTTTAATTATAGAATTTTATTGGTTAAATCACACAAATCATAAAAATTGATAGTAGTAGTATTATTATATTTTTTGAGAATGATATTGTTTTCGAATTTACTTTTAAAAGGGAGAACTAGTTTATATTTTCATTTCGTATTTATTATAAATTGAGTAAAAAGACATGCTTATATAAAAAAAGTTAATGCAAGTGAAAACTGAAATATTAAAATAGATCTTATAAAAAAGAACAGAGAAAATCCTCAATAGAGAGATAAAATACCCCTTATATATCACTCAAGTTGGAGTCCTAGCTTGTAATGCCGCCGCCACCTAAAAGAACCTTCTCTTCTTGTTTAGGAAATTTTTGTTATCATTCACTAAATTATTTTATTTTATTTTTTTATTTCAATAAGTGGTTATTTACACCAATTCAATTTTTTTTGGTGTTTTATATATGATTTTGTTGTCTGGATGTAACACGTTGGTCATTATGGTGTAGCATTTTTTTTTCATCTTGGTGCAATAATTTTAGAGGTAAAAGACTCGTTTTGTCGGTGTTGTATTTTGAGTAAATGATTCATGGAGGTTATTATTGAATTCAACAACTCTTGATGTTGCAAATGACTTGTTAACACGTAGTTATTATATTGACTATGTCAAAAGGCACTTATAGTTGATACGAGCTAACCCAACAAATTTTTTTTTCATAGATAAATGAGATTAAAGACTGTTGATCATATATTATTTTTGATCATTAGTCATATGCAGAAGAAAATTATTTAGTTGTTAGAATTAAAATTTTGATTTAATTATTTCTCATTGATTTTAAAAATATTTATGTATATTATTAGTGTGTCCTTGATTTTCTTAATCATTAATGATACTAAAATATGAATAAGAAACGTCTCAGACATTTTTGAATGAAGTTCTTATATTCTAAATAAAATTCAAAGTGATAGTATATGTGATCTTAATTAAAAGATTTATTACATAGATTCAACAAAATATAAAATTATATATTGTTGGAAGAGAGGTGGGGATAATGGATCCACTATGCAATAAAAGCCTTCGATTATCAAAGGTCAAGCATAAATGAAAAAGTAAAGGGTGGGAACCCATGTTTAAAGTTTATATTGACTTTGATATTATACCCTTTCATGCCTCATTATACAAAATTTCAATTAGATGTATCTTCTATGGAAATTTGGCATGACTCACTAATTCATTTTAAAAGCCCCTAAAATTCCATTATGGCCAATTATAATATTTAGTTTACTGTCTGTATTTGTGGATGACTGAAGATTAGCAAGGACGACATAGAAATTAAAAAATCTAATATAAACATAGAAAATGAGTCCATCTTAAATGTTAGCAAAATAGTTGATGCATCATGTTATATCAAGAGTTGGTTGTTACAACTTATTTTAAAAAATAATTTTAGGAATTTTCATTCATATGTTATAGCTTTTGAAAATAATCAAATATAAAAATAATCTAAAAATTATTTTAAACAAGGAGTTATTTTGAATAATTTCTCATAAAAATTATTTTTTATAATTACTTATTTTTAACAAAAAAGTTATAACAAATAATACTTAAATCATGGAATGTCAAATCCATTTTTTTTATAATATATAGTACGCCGATTTTATGGATAATCAATATTTTATTGATCAAAATAAAATTATTTTCAACTCCTCTATGTAAGACTCGAACTCAAATCTTATGAATAGAAAGAATGCGATTAAAACATATAACGCTACTTACAGAAAACAACCAAATTATTTAAAATAATTATTATTCGACAAAATTGATAAATACTTCGCACCGATAAAATGGTAAAAAAAAAGATTGGAGATGATAACTTTATTCTCAAATAAAAGGGTAAAAAAATCAGATAGGTTAGGTATGTCTTGGCTACTATGAGATTGAGATCAATAAAAGGTTAGGCCATTAGGTTAAGATTAAGATTGAATTAATCACAAAGAAACGTCTTTATCCATTAAATTATATTATAATGGACAAAAAAAAATACTATTTTCTTTATTATGAGTGCCTATACTACATTACAACTTTTGATGGTGTTAAATAGTGATTTTGGATAATGAAAAAAAGATTATAACATAACACCACTTCTTCTTCATATACTTCTCAACCCAACAAGTATTTAAAACTATGTTCATACACACCAAATTCTCCACTATCTTTCATAGACACCAAAGTTTATTTTAATATAACAAAACTTTGAATCTTTGATTAAGCAATGAAGCTTTTTTGTTGGCAAAAATCAATCCATGGTTCTTAAAACAAGCATGGAGAGAAGTGTGAGAAAAGGGTATATATATTAAATTACTAATTTAACCCTTCTCATACTTTCCCTCCTCTTCTACAACAGTTTGCTTTTGTGCTTTAGCTATTGGCTTCTCATATCACAAAGGGATTATGTTTTCATCAAACGTGCTTTTTCTGAGTAGCAGAAGCAATTAAATAAGTTAAGCATTTTTCTCTAATGGATCAGAAGCTTTTTGGTTATGGTATGGCAAACCGGCAAGTCACAAAAAGGCAATGGATTCCAATTTTTTTGGGATCTTTATGGCTATGTATCAATTAATCAATTACTCTATCTATTATATTATTATTATTATTATTATATTTATCTTATTGCAGTTTAGATTAATGTAATAATAATTAACATGAAGATGGTATTTTTTTCTTTTGAGAAGTTGCCAACTTTGTGTTATGTTCAAATCTCACTCAATTTGCAGCTGAATAGAGTTTTGTTTCAGTTTCTGCAGATGAGTTTAAGTAGGTAAGTACTGTTATCATTCCTAGTTCTTTTTCTTCTATGTTCTTTGTTTGTTTGTGTTATGACTTATGACTTTATGAGAAATAAAAAAAATGGAGACTTAATTTATAGTTCTTCAAACTTTAGGATTGTATTCTGTTGTTAATTTTCTGATTTTATTGACATTGAAATGTGTTATGAGTTACAACCTAGTAATGTTTCATGTGCCACAAGTAATATGGAGTTAGAAAACTTTGTAGTGGTTGTCCAATGTAATTAGAAAAATATATTATTTGTATAAATATACCTAAACATGTATTAACTATTGATTTGAGTGTCTCTAGTAGACCATGTTGGCTTAAAGTTCAAGATTACTGAGGATGAAGTCAATAATGCAAAACAACCAATGTTACTATTAAAATTTTCTTCTCCCTTGACTTTAATGTTGAAGTTAATTACCAAAACTTTGGTAGTCCAAATAATGGAGGAACAAATCATCATTTAGTTATTCTAACAAACATGTTGAAGTTAAAGAAATTTTATTTATAACGAGGGAGTTAGGGTATGGATAGTCATAGTGGTAGATGTTTATTTTCATCTCATTTATTGATTTTAAAAAGAATTAACAATTATTGATTAAAATTTTAGAAGTAGCGTAGTTAAAAAGGTGTCAATTATTCAGTCTTGTAAGTACAAATAAAAGAGAATGATGAATACAATAAGATTGTTTATATGAGATAGAAGATCAATAAAGAGTGAGACATTTAGAGAGAGAATAAAAATTTATTTATGTGACTTTTCGAGAGTAAAAGATTATCTGAATGATAAAAAATAGTGAATAAACAAAGAAATAGAGAAAAAGTCAAGTGGTTTTCTCTCCCGAAAGATAGACAATCCCAACCGGTAGAAGATTAAATGCTTTTAAGGGTAAGTTGTCATTTCAAGTTTGCAAATTGGAGAGCATGTTTCACTCTCACAAGTTTGATTGAAAATTGAGTTTCTATAACTAATCCAATGCAAAAAATCAAAGCAAGCCTTTAATAAACAAACTCTACAGCTTTCATAGTAATATAATATCATGCCAACTGTGTTTGTCTGCAACTAGATGATGAATACACAACAAAATACATATAAACTTGTAACTCTAATTAATCACCTGCACAAACAATAAATCAATTCGAGGAAACCAAGGATATACATGAGCTGAAACTCAAACTAAACGTGTATTAGAACTACGAAAGTGGTATGCGATGATTTTGACGAGTTTTGCTCAGGTTTTCCAAATGCCTTTACCATACTTTAAGAGAGAAACATATAGTAATTCATTCCAGGTATCTGGTACTCCCGGTAAGCACCAATGGCTACAATCTTGGTGTTGCTCTGCGGCGGTTCGTTCTGCTTCGGTCTTGTATTCCATTCTGTATATAGAAGGATGACCATCTTTTCTGTAATCTGTCATCCTACTTATGTTCATATAAATCACTGGTGTTTTCATCTTTGGGATGACATAATCTAGAGCCCTCATTTTCGACGGGTATTTGCGTAAGTGAGCTCCTTTAAATATTGGCTCAGTTTCTTTGTGGCACTGTCCTCCTGAATTCCATTGTCCACCCCTGAAACCATTTCAGACAGTATTAGAATTCCCTGTTCAGCATATTGTTATTGTTAATATATACTCTTGATATCATCGCCTAGGAAAATTTAATACCTGAAATGAGTAACTGAGTATCCTCTGAAGAAAACCAGAGTTCGATTTACGTCAATATTGTTGTCGATCCATCTAGCCCAAGTGGTCAATGCCCTTTTATATGCATCCAGAACTTTGAGTCTTGGATATACATGGTTGCCTTCTTGATAATAGTCTTCTCTGTAACAATATCAGATGACAGACGATGATAACAAATGGTAAGCGTTTTGTGACAGAAAATAAATAGAGGAGCGAAGGAGACAAGGTAGATTAGTTTCTTGATTGGAAAACGAATCTGACGAAACAAATTTGAAATAATCATGATAATATGGTAAGCAGGAACTGAAATTAAATTTCATGTTAAATTTCAGTGGTAGTTCAGCTTCAGCAACAGTAAAAACTATTGTAATACAGAAGATATCAAATTCCGCTAGACAACGGGGCTATAGCTTGTCACTATAGCCACTGTTTGACAACACATTGTACTAAATAACGTATCGCGGAACAATAGCAAATTCTTCAAATTCCTCTATACATAGCAATACTATAGTCGCTATTTGACAACACTGAATTGGAAATGCAATCTTACATATATAAAAATTATAAACATTGGAATCGAGGAATTTGAATGTCATGTTAAAATTCTATGGTTATTTGTCTTCAAGCAAGAACATTATTGCTAAAGATTTCAAGACCACTTTCAAGCATAGAGAAGGATTTACATGGATAAAAGACAGACTCACCCCTTAGATGTTTTCTCATGGGTCCACCAATGCCCTGTATTGAAGACTATGATGTCAGCATCATGATACGTGGTAGTTGTCTGGTCCATCAAATCCAATCTCAATGTCTCAAACGACCCGTTTATGCCTTTGAAAGTTGACTCTCTAACAATGAACGGTGAGCTCACAAAATCTACTGAACAATTATAATCCTACAAAATAGCAAACACAAAATTTCAATGAGATGATATTAAAAGTTTTATACTCAGAAAAAGATCAAAGATGTACTAGAAGCTTGCCTCAAATCTAAAAGCATAGACACCTTTCTTCTTAAATTCTGTTCTTCCTGAAATTTCATAAACACGTTTCATGTCGCTGATGCTTTGACGTAGGATACACACCATTGACTCCCACATGTTCCTGTTCAGTGAATCCCCAACGAAAACCAACCTCCTTCCTCGCAACTTTTCCAGAAAATCAGTTGCATTCAAACTGAGAGGCAACATAAAAAAATTGATAAGTAAACAAGGATAGTAACATTCATGTATTCTATGGTTTAAAGTAACTGTCACTGGTTTCCTTATAATTGAAATGACTGTAAACCAAAACTAAGATCAAAACATGGCCTATGGAACATTGTTAACACTCCAACACAGAGTTTGTTTGAATTAGGGATGTTGAGAGATTGAAGGGTAATCCAAAAGCCTATTGGGAAGGCAATGTAAGTGAAACAATTCTACCTCAAACACAGATTTCTTTCCTTTCCAAATGGGTTGTTTATGGAGGGGGATAGCATTTCTTTTAATTTAAAATCTTATTTATACTTTAATCATAAGTAAATTGTGCTATTTGATTCATGTAAATAAAGAAAAGATTATATTGAAGGTTTACCCAAGTAAACAAGCATTGTGGTCTCCCAAAAGGTTACTCACTCTTAACTTAGGACCTTAATGAACATAATGCATGATAATGATTCAGTCCTTCAAAATATAAATTATTCAAACGTGTTTAACTTTTACCTCTTGTGAGGGCAATATGAAATGAGTATGTAATTAATTCAAATCACTTCTTTTTTATACTTTGATTTTGTGGTGAAAAAGTTTAGTGGGAGGAATGTTTCCTTCATTGATATCAACACATGACCTAACACAATAAGCCACTCATTCTTTCCTATATCATTCAAATCTATACATTTGCCTCCTAGACTTTCAAGCATTTATAATAATAACTTAATAAGGAAGACCAAGTTACTATTTTATATTCAACAAAACAGTTGACTTACTAGGAAGCTTCCAATGTCATTCTTCAATTAATTTACTATTTTAATCATACTAAACCCTTACCATTCTTATCCAAATCAAAACATAAACAACTTGCTTTTCTACTCTTATTTATTATTTCCTATAATGACAACATTAACATTTCTAAGTTTGTAGTAAAAAAACAATAAGAGAAAAGGGAACATGCATTGTTAGTATAAATCGGTTCTACACTTATATCCAATAGCAACAATAGCAACCATGTATTCCGTCAAATCACCGCACTTCACTCCACTCTAATAGTATGACATGATAATTCCTATCAGATGTCAGTGTTAATCTGACAGTGCATATCCATTAAACTCAAACAATAATCAATCATGCATGCATACATACATACCTTGGAATGTCACATCCATTTGGTTTCCATTTCCACTTAACATAATCACTATCAGGCCTACCATTAAGATGACAATCAAAATCCCTATCCACAAATGGACAAGAACCCAAAGGGTAATATGGCTTTGAATCATCTCTCACCCAATTCCCATCAAATATATCACACTTTTCATAATCAAAATTCCCAACTTTCTCACTCTTCTTCTCTGATTCTCCTTCCATAGTTTTCTCCACATTCACAGAAACACTTGAATTTTTTGCAACAATTTCACTTTCCCCATTCAAAAAGTTTCCAACTTTAGCAACCCCATTAGGGTCCGTTAAATTTCCATTACCAAAACGTGTTTGAAAACTCGCATTGTGACGATCTAACTCAAAATCCCCCAAATGGGTATTCTCAAAACCCTCTTTTGAGACATTCACTTCACGGATTCTACTTTCATCTTTTTGTTGAATTGTGTGAAGAGGTGTAATTGAAGCGTTGGAAGTGGAAAAAGGAAAATGCCAAGAAGAGAACGATGAAGAGTTAGTTGGATCAGATTGAGATCGTTGAAGAAAGAGTTGTTGAAGTTTGGGGAATTTGAAAGAAGAGTTAAGGAAGAGAAGAGTGATAAAGAGGAGAGAAGCTATAACACCTAAACTGAAACCAGATAACACTTTTCTTGTGTGAGATGAAAAGGGTTCAGAAAATGCTATTCGTTTGTTGCAATCCATTGAATTGAAAGAAGAAGTGAAAGTGATTTTGGAAAATTGAATGTGATTTGGGGTTCAGAGAGAGAGAGTGTGTGTGAGTGAGTGTGCAAATTTGTAGTGAGAGAGTAATTATAAGAGGCTTTTTCTCTTTTCTATAACTACTACATTGTGATTAACCCTTTAATGCATTGGGTTATTATTATGATTTCTATTTTGAAAGTGAAAAACGACACAATCTATCATTGATGATAGCCTATTTTGTTGGAAGAACGTACCATTCACCCCACACTTATACCTGCCACCCCCTCACGACACATAAAAATACAATTTTATCCTTTTAATAATTTATAATAAGTTTTAAAATTGATAGTTTCAGAAGTTTTAAATTTTTGAAACTTTCGGAAGATTCAAATTTTCGAAATAAGAATTACATTTCAAAAATTTGGAAAGTTTCGAAAGTTTCAAAATCTAGAAAGTTTCGAAAATTTTCAAATCTGGAAAATTTCGAAAGTTTACAAATCTGAATTATTCCGAAATAAGTATTACGTTTCGAAAATTTGGAAAATTTCGAAATTTTCCAAACATAGAAAGTTTCGAAATTTTACTATTTCAAAAGTTTTGAATTACTTGAAAGTTTCGAAAATTCTAAAATTTTCTATTTCGGTTTTAAATTATTTGAAAGTTTTGAATTATTCTGAAATTTTCTATTTCGGTTTTGAATTATTCTGATATTTCGAAAATTTCGAAACTTTCCAATTTTTCGAAATGTAATACTTATTTCGAAAATTTTCAGATTTGGAAACTTTCGAAATTTTCCAGGTTTGGAAATTTATGAAACTTTCCAGATTTGGAAACTTTCGAAACTTTCCAAATTTTCGAAATGTAATTCTTATTTCGAAAATTTGAAACTTCCGAAAGTTTCCAAAATTTAAAACTTCCGAAACTATCAATTTTAAAACTTATTATAAATTGTTAAAAAGATAAAATTGTATTTTTATGTGTCGTGACGGGTGGCAGGTATAGGTATGGGGTGGATGGTATATTCCTCATTTTGTTGTTATAATAAATAGAATAGTTGAAATGATAGATAAAATTGAAATGAAAAAATGTTACCTCAAATTTTGGTATCCTTTTGTATATAGTTATAAATATTTTAATTGCTAAAATAATATAAATACTTCTTCAAAAAAAATAAGATAAATACTTTTGAAATTTTAGTTCTTTAATTAAATAAAATAGTTTAAATGAAGGATAAAGTTTGAAAGAAAAAACACCACGAAATTCATTTATTCTCTTTATATATAGCCTAAAATTCATATAATATAATTTATTTATTTTTTAATAAAAAAATGGTGAGAAGATTATACTTTAATTTAAAGTAGAAAAAACTTCATGACTTATTGACCTTATACTCAATAAATACTTACAAATGGATTTACCTTATAAAAGAATTTATATTTGGCTCCTATCAATGGTGTTCAACTCCAAAATAAATAAATAAATAAATAAAAAAGATTTTAGACTATTCTAAACACTTACTAGTAAATTTACATTTTCTTTCTACTAATAAACAAAATATTTATATTTCTCTTTAACAAACGACACTAGCATGATCAATCCAAAAACATCCTATATCTATCTTTTTAGGGTTGTTTGATGGACAAAATAACGAGCATAGCATTCCTCATTTATATTTGATGCACTATCCTATTCCTCCCCAATGGATATGATAATGTAATCAAATTTTTTAAATTATGAGGTTGCAGCCGCATTTTGTTATCCTTAATTTGAGGTGGGATAAAATAATCCGTTCTCAATCGGATATCATTGTTCGCCTTTCTCTCTTCCTCTAATATCAACGTTCGTGTTCGAGTCTGCCGTGACACTCTTCCATTTTTTTTTTATTGTTTGGCACGATTCCATTTTTTATTTTATTTTTTTCATATTTGCCATAATTTCTAGTCGGTGAATTTAGATTGATTTCTTTTTTTCATATATGATTTTTTTGATTGTTTTCTTATTTATTTTATTCTACAATAATATAAAAAAAATTGTAAAAAATAATAACTATTTTCTAATGTTATGATAGTAAGGGCTTGTTTGATTGTGTTTTACTTTTTAGTTTTTGAAAACTATTTTATAAATAAATTTTAAAAAATATGTTTGCTAACTTTGATTTTTTAAAACTTTTGACTAGAGAATTAAAAAAACTAAAAAATAAAAAGTAAAACACAATTTATCTGTTTTGTTTTTTTTTAATTTTAAAAAGTATAATATTAAAAATAGTTTTACAAAATAGTTTTTAAAAACAAGTAATCCAAACAAATTGTTTAGGTTTTAAATTTTAAAATACTAAAATAAAGTTTTTGGGATTTGAATCAAACAAACTCTAAGTCATTCTTCAATTGTGATAGATAGAGAAATCACAATTTTTCAAGTATATAAAATTACTTCATAAATTATTTACATTTTTTAGCATTTTTGTTTATTTATAAAAAATTATATGAATGTTATTTTAAAAGAAAAAAAATTAAATAGATTGTAAGGACAAATTTGTCATTTTATCAAAATATAAATCATATCATCTTGTTATCTGTTGTGTATCAAACACTGAATAGGATAAAACTAATGTTATCAAGTTTGTTATCATGTGCGCATCAAACACATGACATGATAACTCTTTGTCCTATCCATATCATTTCCGATCTCTATCCTAATCCTTATCCTATCATGTCCCTATCATATTCGGTTCATCAAACGGGCCCTTAGTATAGACAGAACCATTGGAGTTATATAATATAATTCTTTACACATATTTATTACCCCATATCTATCTTTTTAGTACTAGATAAAACCATTGGATTTAGATAATATAATTCTTTACACATGTATTTATTATTTAATCATATATCTCTTCTTTTTTTTAAAAAAAATATAGAAGTATCTCATTTCATCATGTAAATATTTGTAAAGATATGATTCCGTAAAAAACATATTTCTTCAATCTCATTTGTTATTTTTATTTTATTTTAAATTATTTATCATTTATAATATTAATATAATATTAATTATTTTTCATTAATATACTTTTATTTATTGTATCTTAAGTAATTAAACTTCTCAATTAACGATAATTAATAAGGATATTTGATTAACTAAAATATTTTATCATTGGAAATAATAAAATTAATCCTTTTTTTAAGAACAGCGCACAACTCAAATCAAATAATTAATATCTAACGAAGGAAGAAGCTACGTGATATTATTTTCTTTAAAAAAAAACTAAATATCGCTACCATATGTATAAAAAAACCCTACGATATGATTTAGTTAAGATAAACGTGTAGTAAAATATTGAGTTTAATAAATATATACTATCTTTAAAATAATTTTACATCCACGTCTAATTAAAATTCATAATACTTTTATTTATAAAATCTAGATCAAGATCTTATAGTTTTGTGCAAATTCCTTAGTCATTTCGTCTATAAAAAATTTATAATACTTTTCATGCATACTCATTTTAGAGAATCTTATGCCATAAAACCAGAGTGAAAAAAAAACGTATACGAGGAGAAATAAGATCGTAATAAAAAATTTGATTGTTTGTAACTGTAGGTTTCCTTCACTTATAATTTTTTTGGTTTAATAAGTTTTTAGTTCCTATAATATTTTAAAATTTCATGTTTAGTCTCATTAGAAAAAAATCACTTATTTTAGTCCCTACAAAATTATTCTACAAGTTGTTTTATTCCATGCTGAAACTAAACATACTTCAACTTTTAAATTTTTTAATGATTTTTTGCAAGCATGTTTATTTTCTCTTAAAATAACTAAAAATCGCTACCATATGATGCATAAAAAATCACTATTATAGGATTTAGTTAAGATAAATGTGTAGTAAAATATTGAGTTCAATAAATGTATACTATCAATAAAACAATTTTACATCCACATCTAATTAAAACTCACAATAATTTTATTTGTAAGATCTAGTTCAACGAGAGTGAAATAAAACTATATACAAGCGAAAATAACATTGTAATAAAAAATTTGAAATGAACCTTTTAAAATTTCATTTGTAGTTTATGTAACAAAAAATCACATGTTTTAGTTCTTATTAAATTATTTTATAAGTTGTTTTAGTTCATGTTGAAACAAAACGTACTTCAACTTTTAAATATTTGAATAATTTTATACAAACATGTTTAGAACATTATTAAAAGTTTATTCACAAAAATATAAATTTTTTTTAACTTGGGATGAATTAAACATGAATATTTTAAATGTCATATGTTCAAGATAAAAGTCCTTAAAGTATGAACCTAGAAATCAACTTTTGAGCTTATTTTTTGTGGAGGAAAGTTTTATAGTGTTGTAAATATGTATGCAAAACATTCATTCGAAAACACATGTTGATGCTCCAACGTGGACTAAAATTGCTTGCATAATAATTTTGTAGGGACTAAAATATATGATTTTTTTACAGAAACTAAAAACAAAATTTTATAGAGACGAAAAACTTATTTAACTATTTTTTTTATATAAAGGGAAAAAAACAAGCAACAAGAAGGCGAGACATGCCTATACCTCTATTATCATATTAAATAAGTCCTCTAAGAGTAGAAAAACTACTATCTATCAACACTCCATCAAAAGTAGTAGAGGGTCCTTTGTTGACGAGCGAATCAGCACAATGATTTCCTTTTCTGTAGATATGATGAATAGAAGTTCTTTAGTTGAAGAGATTTAAAAGGGAGCAAACCTCCTATAGGAGAGGTCGAATGAATCCATTATTTGAGGGTCCCACACGAATTATATCTACCAGCACTTTTGAATCCATTTCAAACATCACCCATTTGAGGTCAAGGCTTTGAGCTAGTTTAATCTCCAATCTAAGGGCCCAAAGTTCCGCCCAAACTGCATTACAATCTCCAATCTTCGTGTAAAAACCTTTCACAAATTGACCATTGGAGTCTCGAATAAGTCCCAAATTGCTAGAAGAATTCAAAGCATTTACATGTGAACCATCTACATTTATCTTGAAGCATCTCTTGGGAGGATGAGTCCAGTACATATCAATAAAGGTTGTGCATTTTCCTCCATTGTGATCCAAGGGAGAACTATTTCGTTGAATGATGAATTGTCCTTGATTAACAATTTGGCGATGAAGCTCAATTTCATTAATAGCTAGAGGAGAAAAAAATCCATGCATTCCTATTCTTTCAAATGTCCTAAACAACTACTTCAAAAAAGATACTCCAATGATCTTTATGCAACCCATGCTTCCCGGAAGATAGGTTTAAGTTGAAATAATTATATAACCTAACACTAAAGAAAGTAATGAATGTATCAATCACCTTTTAGTATAATTCTTTTCTGTCATCGCAATCTCTTAAGATATACATAATATATTCATTACAATTTTGACGTCTAGGGCACTCATAAATAGATTCATTACAATTTTCCTTCACTTATATTACATATATTAAGTGAATCATATTGAATATTTACACGACAGAGTAAAATTTCTTTTTTAACTATGATTTCCTAAAAAAACACTTTTTTTTACATAAACAAATTTATTGCATTTCATTTAAAATATAATTTTGAAAATACATGGTAGAATATTCACATGCATCATGAGAGTAACATATTCTCTCCCCTTTATCTATAAACAAAAATAGATCAACAAAATTAATATATAATTTAAACGAAATAAAATAAACTTTTATTTAACTATGGTTGGTTATAAATAAGGTCAGAGAAAACATATTAGTATTTTTTTGTAAAAACAAAACTTATAGTAGTATTCTCGTCAAAATAAAGTTGATAGTAGTATTAAGGTTTAATTGTAGTTTTCATCCCTTTATTTTAGAGTTAATAGCAAATTAATTTATCTAATTTAAATTATGTTGTTAGTCCTTATATTTATTAAATGATGCAATTTAATTTAAATTTTAACAGTGTTAAATCATTTGAACAGAATTTCACCAAAGGATTTTATTTTTCTGGCTGACTAAGGGATGACTTTGCTTTGATTTATGATCACTAACGAGTATTATATCTGGATTAAATTGTATTCATTTAAAAAATAAAAGGACTATAATAATACAATTTAAACTAGAGGATGAATTCTTGAAGACACTCATCGGAAGAGAGTTTCTTTTATATTCAAGTTGCTAAAGAGGTTTTTGGTTATCTTTTTCTTCCTTCTCTACGAAAAATTTGCGAAGTGTGTTAGGAAAAAGGTTATATGGATACAATGGTTTTAAATATTGATCTTAGTGCGTTAACTAATCCGGGGAAGCGGATTTAGAAGGTTTGATATGAAATTATGATGGAGATTTTCAAATTGATTTTTTTGGAATGGCAACGGGCAGAGCGGGGGCGGATTTTGCCTCATCCACCCCGCACTTGACTAATTAGGGAAAATCTACACTCGCTCCCGTTTCATAGTGGATTTGAAATTTAGACCTCATCCCCGTCCGCAACGGGATTTTGGTTTCTCCATCATCCGCACTCATTTATATATATAAATTATAAATTTAAAAATCATATTTATTATAATTAATATAATAAAATAATAATTATTAGACAATAACAAAATTTTAAAAAAAATCTATAAAGATAATATTACAATTTTTAATATTTAAAAAATATTAAGTATATTTAATATGTATATGTAAGGAAAATTTAAAAATTACTATAACATTACTTATGGGATGGGTTCGGGTGCAGAGTGCATATCACCACCTCCAAACCCTCTCCGTTTACAAATTTTAATTTTGAAAAAAATCTACTATCAATCAAAATGAATTCGGGTGTGCAGATTAAGTTGTCATCCCTCGAATATGTTTCGGTCCTAAGCCCAAAAGAAATACACCGCCGACACACTCTAAGGCGCCGTTTCCATAAAAAAGTATAGACTACAAGACCACAAATTTTCATGGAGGGCCATGTGACGATGATTGTTTTGTATAGCGTAGCAATAGTGCCACCGACGTATATTCACCGTGATGGTGACACGTGGCAAATAAGATGAGTGGTTGGTGATAATAATTATTTGGTAAAATGGAGCTTCACCTCCACGGTATGGGGCACACATGAGACCTAGGTTTTAAAGGACGCTTGCTTAGAGTCCTGCTTGGACCTACCGTGAGTATAATGCCATTAATTAACCATTTGATAAAAGTCTATCTCTCATTCAACTTTTCATAGAATTGAATTTTGTTGGTTTCGATTAAAATTAATTTTATTTGAATATTCAAATAGTATTTTTGAATAAATAATAATATTATTCAAAATTTTGAAAATTTAAGAGATACAATTTAAGAGGTCGATGAATGTATTTACATTATTGAAAAGATAAAGTGAAGGAAATTTGACTTATCTAAAAAGTTGATAGGTGAGTCATCAATAGTTTATATTATAATTATCTAAGATTGTTATGCATGTGCCCATAATATTAATTATTAATTTGATCACCGATGATTGATATTGTTCACTTTATCATATAAAGTGAATTGCTTACTTTCGAGGAGTCTAATATGAAGTGAAGGTACTTCGAAATATGATACAATTAATGTGCACTTAATTATATGTATGAATAAAAGTCATGCCATCTCTTATAAATGAAGAGACTTGTAGAGATATGAGACTCAAATTTGGGTGATCATGAGAAAAGTTGTAGAATCTCCAAATTTAAGTGTTCATAAGAAGATTTGAAGAATTCCCACCTTGGATGATTATATGGAGATCCGAGACATCCTCATCTTGGATGCTTGTGTGGAGAGTCAAGATATTTCCAACCATGTCCTAACAAGAGGAGAGTATTGATGATCATTTGTTAGTGTGATTCTTGGAGTGAGAGAGTATTGTATGGTGTTACATAAATTTGGTTGAATTATAAATTGTTGTAATCTTATTTGAGATTATGAATAAATTAGTTGAGGTGTTTCCGTTGATATAGACAAGAGAAATCGAACTACGTAAATTATTGTATTCTCTATTGCTTTCTTTGTAGTGTGCTTGTGTGTGTCCATCAGACTTAATTGTGAGTGTGTGCCGCTTTTTTGCAAGACCTTCAACATATTTTTAATCAAAATTCTAATAAGAACCTCTTGATTTCTTAATTATAATTCTACTTTGATTCTTATCACTTGATCACAATCTGATGTAGCTCAATTCTAAGAATGGTAAACCTTAGTCTTATATGTTAGATACTATTTAAGCCCTCATAAGTGTAAGTCTATAGGCTCGTAATAAACATAATATTTAATTATAGAAAATGCTAATATGTGCTCTTAGGGAACTTGTTAATGTACGAAAGATATAAATTTTGTATTGAAAATTGTGCATTTCATTTCTCAAAAAATTAAAAATTGTTTTATTCAAAACATAATTATTATTTGTGAAATATTTAACATATGTCGGGTGAACATCCTCTCTATTTCTCATATTTTCTCTTTCTTTCGTTACCATAGTTTTAGAAATATAAACATATTAATATAACACTTGGTGGACCAAAACTATAGTAACATAGAGGAGAAATGAAGAAAGAAAATGAAGAGAATCTTAACTCACACATCTTAGCATGAGGATGGAATCATCTCCATTTATCACCTTATCTATTTTTTCCATTACCAAAGTTTTAGAAATATAAAATATAATAATGTTATTTGATGGGCCCAAATATTTTTATACAACCAAAAATCCTTCAAAACTATAGTAACCAGATTGTGACATGCGTGTTGCGCAAGTGTTATATATTTTTATATGTGTATATGTAATTTTTGCATTGCGAAGATATAATTATTTTTCACTACAAAAATAGATAAAATAAAAATATAAAAGTTTAGTATAACTAATTATATAATTAATTGTTAACATTGAAATTTATGAGAGAATTTAAATTTTAAATAAGCCAACGTGAAATAAAAATGACTTTTTTTCATAAGCATAATTTATTTATTTGTTTACACTTTAAATTTTGGGTTGTTTGCATCACTGTTGCTCCTCAACTTTTTTAGTTCAAAATTAGCCATAATTATTTTTGTTGAAAAACCTTTGAGAATTTGTAGCTAATATTGTTATATAGTTTGTTAACGGGATACAATCAAATGTATTGTTAACTTGAAATTGAAAAGTTGAGATCAAATAACATTTTTTTTAAAGCAAAATGGAAAGTGCGAAGAAACCATCATGATAAATTGACATTTGAGCTGTATTAATTATTTGCAGTACCCTTAAAATATTATTAATAAAATGTATTAATTGTTTTGTATGTTTTTCTTTTCAACATATCTTATCACACCACCATTAACATATAACAAAATAAAATCAATTATGTAGTTAATTTAAATTGTGAAAATGGAAGTATGTCATAATATATTGTTTTTGAATGATAAGTGTATTATTTCTTAAATAAATCCTACAGAGTCACTTTTAAAAATGACTTGTAATTTATCATTTTGTGTAGTATAGACAAATCAATCATAATGTTTTACATTAAGATCTTCATTGATGTTTCATAAATTTGTAATGACTTTTATGATTCATTTTTTAGGTGATATAACATTTTGTTAACTACGTTTTGTTGAAAGTTTATTAATTTTTTGTTTGTGCAATTTAAGTGATACTTTTTTGTATTTATAGATAATGAATTACAATAAATACATATTCGAATTAAGGTATGACTTGATTGAGAGGGACATCGAAGAGTTTTAAGAAGATTTCGGGTCCAAAATATGATAAAACTAATATTACCACTAACTTAGTTATAATTTGCCTATAAAAAAATTGTAAAAGCTTTTGAACAGCCACATAAGAATATAAGCCATGTGACACAAATATTATGATGTGGCATGTAAGGTATCATTCAATTGAGTTTAGAGCCTATTTTAATATATTATAAATTTGAGCCGTAATAATTATTTGCAGCACTCTAAAAAATATTATTAATAAAATAAAAATACCAATAAAAAAAATAGATGAGAAAAAGAACTAAAATGATGTTATTGTTTAAATAGTAAGAGATTGAATCATTATAATAACACTTTTGTTAATACAATTAATTGATTTGTATCCTTTTCTATTCGACATATGTTATCACACCATCATTAACATATCAAAAAATAAAATCAATTATACAGTTAATTTAAATTGTGAAAATAGAAATGTGTTATAATATATCACTTTTGAATGATAAGTGTATGATTTTCTTAACTAAGTCCTACACAATCACTTTGAAAAATGACTTCTACTTTATCATTTTGTGTAGTAAAAGCAAATCAATCATAATGTTTTACATTAAGATCTTCATACAATGATGCTCCAAAAATTTGTAGTGAATTACTTTATTTGTATTTATAGGTAATGAATTACAATGAATACATGTTTGAATTAAGGTATGTCTTGGTTGGTGAAGGACATCGAAGAGTTTTAAGAATATTTTGAGTCTAAAATCTAATAAAACTAATATTACCACTAATTTAGTATAATTTACCTATGAAAAAAATTGTAAAAAATTGTAAAAGTATATGAAAGGTGCCACATACAAATATAAGACACAAATATTATGATGTGGCATGTGAGGCATCATTCAATTGAGTTTTGAGCTTGTTTTAATATATTATAAATACCATTAATTTAGTATCATTTACTTATAAAAAAATTGTAGAAGTGAGTGTCACTTAAGAATATAAGCGATGTGATGTTATGATGTGAGATGTGAGGTGTCATTCAATTGAATTGAAAGTCTCTTTTAATATATTATATAAATAGATGGAGAAGACAAATAGAGAGGATCTTGACTCGTTAGCATGACTAATTAACTATTTAAGCATTTGCTTGTCAAAGAAAAACTATTTAAACATTTGAATATGATTCCAACACTTAGAGCAGGTGCTATCAAAACTCTTCATTTCTTATACCTCATAATGTTCCCCCACCTCTGCAAATTGTGAATACAATAGTTGGATCTGCAACTTGATATTAATCAACAAAGTTCATAGCAAAAACAATAGCAATGACACCGTACAAAACAAAAATGCTATAAAGCAGATTTTGATACTTGAACAAAAAGAAACAATGTAAATGAAATTAAAGAAAAATAAGAAAAGAATAACACCAAGATATACGCGTTCAATCTCAAATTTCTTGAGACCTACGTCATGGGCAAAGAGAGCAAAGCAGTTCACTATGAGTATGAAGTTTACAAGATTAAGACATTTATAATTGAAGTGTTTTTCTACCATTGTGTCAATCACTGTTTAGAAGACAACAATGCAAGTTTCCCACTCACAATCTCTCAATCTTCTATCACCCTTAATCTCTCAATTTTTTCTTTTGATTTTCTATGAATCTTCACCTGAGATTCCATAGACCACACTTTTCTCATCTCTAGCAACAAATGCAAGTACAACTATATATAATATTCTAGAACGGGTTAGTTTAACTAACTATAACAAACTTATCAGAACTGAATTGGCCAAATTAAGTTATAACAAACTCAAAAGAATAACTAACTCTAGTTGATGATGATTAAGACATATCTCCACAAAAGTTGTTAGTGTTAAGAGTCTCACATTAGATGATATACGACCTAAAAAAGTGTTTATAAGTGGTGGATAGTCCTCACCCTACAAACTGTTTTTGTAAAGATTGTGTACGGTCCAACCCAAATTCTAAGATGGTATCAGAGCCTATCTAAGATTCATTAGGCCACTTGCTATCAAGTAACCGCTATCGGGCTATGTATAGATGTTCAGTCCTAGACGTGATGGATGTGTGTTAAGAATCTCACATTATATATGATATGATCTGACAAAGTGTTAATAAGTGGTGGATAACCATTACCCTACAAGTCGATGGTTGTGTAGGGTCCAACTCAAATTCTAAAATTTACTGAATCCAAAATAGGGTGTGGTGGAAGATAACTATCATATGGTTCCTGAGACTCAATTTAATCGTGAATCTATGACAATTTAATTTCGAGCTTTTGATTTTGTCTGTAAAACCTAATCAACTGACAATGTCGATATTGCTAGACTGAACATTTTTTATGGTGACTCGAGTTCAAGTATGAGATCTCCAATTTGTCTGTGTAAATTTATTAGTGGTATTTATCATCTCGTCTACTGACACCAACAAAAATTTGATTTTTTTTTTCTCTCATCCATTGTTGTTTATTAATTGCTCTATAGATTTTGATATTCTTTCTTAGAACATTTGTGATGCATTGGGTTAAAACTGTTAAATATGATTACTTGTTATACAATTACGACTTTTTTTTAAGTATAGTATTTACACAAATTTAATTTAACTTTAGTGTTTAGTCTTATTTTTGTCAACTATTAAAAAAAATAATACTTTCAATATCTGCATTCAGTCTCTAAAAATAAAAAAATAAGGACTAAAATTTAACAAAATTTTTATGGTGGCAACTTTTTTATTTATTTTAGTCTTAGAAAAGATAGTAAATTTCACCATAATTAACTCACACAACTGTGAGATCTCGAATTCGAATCCAAAACAAGATGTCCAAACTAACAATATCAGCCTATTTTAGTTGAGTTATGACTTAATAACATTACTTTTATTTCGTACTAACATTTTTCTCATATGATATGATGGACACTTGTGGTTTAATGGATTTGTAGAAGTATTTTAGAAAGAAGTTTTATAGATATATTATGGAAGTGCATTAGAGGATAAAGTTCCCTTAATCTTGTTGAACCACTTCCATCTCATGACTCAGACCATAACCAAATTTTGATTAGTTTTATGAAGTTTAATAATCCAACAATGATACAATTTGATTCTTTTCCTAAAGATTTGCATTAATCTACATGATTGCCTCCTGCTTCATCCCAACATGGAGGGAATCAAAGAGCATGTTAAGTGCAACTAGGTACAATTTTCTAACATTGATTCAAAACAATTCTGCAGCAAAAAATCAAAACATTCCAACAACAAAGAAGATACTTATACATGACTTTCCCTTTTTTTTTTCTTTTTACAAATGATGAATACAAGCATTACATAGCTAGCTATTGACACTAATCACAATCAATGTCCTCTTTTTCACCATTTAAATAACATGAGAGCTATAATGGTAAAAAAAAAACAAGATGCTTGTGTCACCTAGGACCAGAAAGTTCCATGGCTTCTACTATGAGTGATGATTCCTCTATAAAATCTGAATATCTTTGAGGCGGATTTTCGCATAACCGAAATCTAGGTGTTTCGATTCTCTGTGAGGCCTCCCATCTCTCAGCCAAGCCGTCTCCTTCCAACATCTTTAACACTTCGGACATTTTTGGACGGTGCGAAGGATTAAATTGCGTACACAAGAGTGCTACTTGAACCATTTCTCCCAATTCAACGATGTCGAAGATTCCCTTTAGATCTTTATCTACCATTTGACTTAATCTTCCTTCCAAGTGTAGCTTCTTAACCTGAATGTTGTTTGATTGGTTTTAAACATGCTACTCTTGTTAAATATAGAGACTAAAAATGAATATAAATTTGATACGGATCAGAAACATATTTAACCTTCAGTATAAGTTGTGGAAATAGATATATTTCTTGAACTTGTAAAAGTTTTTTATGTTAACTAAACTAAAAGAGAATCTAGAGATACTGAGAAGAGCGAAAGTCGGGAGGAGCGTACCCAATCAAGCATTACACCTTTCTGGTTTGCTGCTCGACCGAAATCTAGAGCCTTATGACCTGTGATCAGCTCAAGCAACAAAATTCCAAATCCGAACACGTCAGTCTTTTCCGATGACTGGCCGGTGGATAGGTATTCCGGAGCAATGTGACCAACAGTGCCACGCACGGCAGTGGTCACATGGGTATCTCTGTGATCGAGAAGCTTAGCTAAACCGAAATCACCAACAACTGCTTCAAAGTCTTCATCTAGCAATATGTTGGCTGCTTTGACATCACGATGGATAATTTTAGGGTCGCATTGCTCGTGTAAATAAACCAACCCTCTTGCTGTACCTAAAGCTATTCTCTTCCGCCTTGTCCAATCCAAGGCTGGCCGACCATGAATATGATCTGGTATATTAATCAAAAACCAAAGCCAAAGTAAGGTATGAATCAAATGATCTAGAGAAATTAGAGTATAATTATAAAGCTCAATCATAAGCAGCCTAAAAAAATTGTTGCAATGGAAAAAAAATTGTGTCGACACAAATATTGCCAATAGACTGCACCTCAATGCATACTTGGTTATCTAATTATGGTGCTTTTTCTTTTTTGTTTCAGAGAGCCTAGCGACGAAACACAATACACTAAGCACGGATAAAAGGAGTATTGCAAGTTCAAACTCACGCCCCGACATATCAAATATCCCTGCAACATTTTACCATTTGAGCTACACTTACAAGACTATGGTACTTGTTTACACAAGTAAACAACAATGTGAAGTTGAAGTGATCATGCAAAAGGGAAACAAATGATAAAACTGATCTATAATGAAAATTTCAAAGTTCAATAAACTAACCTTTTAATCTAGAGGCTACACTACCATTAGACATGTATGGATAAACAAGGAGTCTTTCATTCTGAGTACTGCAAAACCCTCGAAGCCTCAAAAGATTCCGGTGGACAGCCAAACTAATTGTCTCAACTTCTGTTTGAAATTGGATCTCGCCACCAGCTGCGTTATAGTCCTTTAACCTTTTAACAGCCACAACCGACCCGTCATTCAAGCATGCCTTGTAAACTATTCCAAAGCCACCTCTTCCTAGAATATGTTTTGAGTTGAAATGGTCGGTTGCAGCCCGAAGCTCTTTGAATGAATACCTTTTTAAATGACCAAGGCGCACTTCTGGGTCGTAATGCTCTGCCAAGTAACAAATTCTTATTAAAAAAAAGAATAGAATAAGGAGATTTATAGATCATTTGATGATGTATATTCCTTAAAAAAATGTCCTAAATGATTCTATACAAAATTTGACATAAAGTTTACTAACAGTTTGTTAAGAGACTTAAGAAAAAAAGTATAAAAGGAAAGCAAGGACTAACCATTAATATCAAAGAATATCTGTTGATTGTGTCTATACCGCCACCAAAAAAGAAATCCAACTATAATCACAACGACAAAAGCAGCACCGAAACTTGCACCAAAAGCAAGTGCAACGTGATGGCCTTTTTTACCAGTGTTTGGTTGAGCTGAAAATAAAAAAATACATCTAATCATGTCATGAAGTTGTTAGAAATAAAAATTTGAAAGTAGTGTGCAAAGATAAATGTCATTAACACCTCTTAAAGCGTCTGGTGGGAAGGAAAGTGGCTCGGGCAAAACGGTAGAACAATTGTTTTCTTTTGGACCACAAATTAATGGATTACCTACAATCCTGAAGTAAAAAATTGTGCCAGAGATTAACTTCGCCATTTTATTGTGAACTTGAATATAGAACTAATGAAAAGAGGAAACACAAAACGAACTTACTTTAATGTTCTTGCCGATATTCTTGGCAAGGAACCACTCAAATTGTTGTAGGAGAGATCCCTACATTTATTTTCAACCCATAGTAGTTAATATACCATTTTTAAAGAGACAAATCAATGAAATGCAACGGCGAAAATATGAATAGAAAATAATGGAGCAATAAGGTAAGAAAGACCTACACAAGGGTTAGGCTTTCAATGTTGCTAAGAGACTGAGGGCATGCTCCTGTAAGGCTGTTATTATTTAACCACCTAGCGTGCACATAAGAAAATTTAAATCGAATGAGAAACACAATTTCACAAGTTACTACTGAAGTAAGTATCAAACTCACAATCTCAGCAATGATTAAAATTTGTATGATGATGTATTATGTATATGCTTTTGTAACTTACAAATAATTCAGGTTCTTGAGGCCTCCCAAAGAACTAGGTATATTGCCACTAAATTCATTATTGGACAGATCAAGTGTTTGAAGCTTTTCTAAGTTTCCTATTGCAGCCGGAATACGACCCGAAATAGCATTATTCTGAAGTAACCTGCATATATAATTATAATCTAGGCATCAATGTAATTTCTTTCACTTAGGGCCTGTTTGGAATGGCTAAATTTGAGTTTATATACTAGCATAAACACTTGTGAAACTGTTTGAGAGAGCTTATAGAAACAACTTATGACATGTCCATAACTATTTTCAGTTTATTCCCATAAGCTCGTAATTTATATGAAAACAATTTGACTTTATTTTATCTTATGATATAGAAATTGCTTACACATAAGCACCTATGCTATAAGCGATTAATTAAGTTGTTTATCCAATTCTTACAACTCTTTAGGAATAGCAAAGAAAGCATATAAGCTTGAAAACGGATGGAATTAACCAGTAAGAATCAAGGCACTTATGCCAAACTCAACCATCATCTAAGCAAAATCAAGATATGAAGCATCTTAGTAAAAATTAACATAAACTTACACAGATTGTAAGTTACTAAGATTTCCAATTCTAGGAGATAGTGAACCAGACACGTTCTGACTAGGCAATCCCCTGCAAGAAAAAGAAAAAAAATTCCATTAAGTGAAAATCAAACAAGCAAAAAAGTAATTTGGTTTATTTTATAAACTAATTAAGAGCTCATGAAACTTGTTTGCTAGTTTTTAAAAACACTTAAATTTGAACAACTTACAGTGCAGAAACTGAGCCATCTGGAGTACAAGTAATCATCCTCCAGCTACATGGATCAACAGAATTAATATCCCAACTCTCCAAAACATTGTGAGGATCGTTCAACTCTTTCTTTATATCCATCAAAGCTACAACTGTTCATTCAATAAATTAACAGTAAAGGGTAAGAACTTCCATCTGAAAAAATCTCTTATTTTACTAGCACATAATAAAAAATGAAGAATAAAAAAATACTCTAAGAAAAAGGAACCAATTAAGACCTTTTATGATAGATAATTAAAGAAAAAATAAGTACTAATAAGTAGCATCAACCATTAAAGTTTCCAATTTTTTCAGCATAATTAAATTGGCCAATAAGCTCAACTTATGTACCTTAAATTATCAATTTATAAACCTTTCTCTTCACAACTTTAACCAAAAAGATCCCAATGAATGAAACTAAAACAAAAAATAGCAAGAACAAAAAATTAACCTTCATAGTTTATCCCAGAAGGAGAAAGAGCAGCAGAAGAAATCTTCACCAGCAAATGAAGCACCAAACCAAGTAACCAGAAAATCAAACTATAAAGTTCCATTCTCTAATATCAGTTATGTATAATGTGTCTCTTACATAAACTCACCATAATTAATAACAACATTACAACTATTACCCATTCTCACAAACAAAGTTGAGTCCTTATCACCTTATCCAAAACAAACAAACAATAAAGACCACTTTTTTGGAATCAGATTCTCATAAAGCAAAAAAAAAAAATACTCTTCAACAAAAAATCAACTTCACTTTAATACAAAATTCAATGAGAGCATCAAACAAACAGAACCCAGATGCCAAAATTGCTTCTTTTTGTTGTCACTGTGGAGAATTTGAATCAAACTGAGTAAAGAACCAAAAAAACCAAAACTTTATTGTGAGATCCTTGAGATCTGTGAATGATTTCAAAAAGGTTGTGACAAATTTCATGTGGGTTGTTTAGTTCTTGGTGATTTTGATTACTAACATTATTATTATTATTATTATTATTATTATTATTATCTTATTTGTTTGGCAGTTGCAGAGAATAAAAAGCAACTGAGCATGAAACACGCTCATAACCAAAGAAAGAACCAACAAACAAAGGACAAAACAAAAGGCCAAAGTGGACACAAATGTAGATGCAACACAAAAAAGCTACACAACTAGTGTAACCAAATTCTATTTTCACAAGAAAAATTAAAGTAACCAAATTTTCTTCAAAAGCAGCTCAAATTATAATAATTAGGTTTTCTTTTTATGAATTATCTAATTTAATTTTTTTATAGGCGGTTGGTTTTTTTTAAAAGGAATTAATTATTTAAATTAGGGAAGAATTTTTCCCACCTCAAATTACTTTGAACGTTCACATCTAAAAAATTATAATTTTTAATATTTTTAAACAATATTACAATTCTTTATCGTCTACATAAAATATTTTGGTGAATTGGGTTTTAAAGTTCAGCAAGATAAGAGAGAATATTAAGTTAGAAAAAATATTTATTGAATTAAAAAAAGAAAAATATTTATAAAAATAATATTTATATATTATGTACTAACATGTCTTTACATTATTATTTAGAATTTTAACTCACAATTTTATAAACTATGAGTTGAATTGAATATTTAACTAGTTGAATACTTAATTGATATTAATTATTAAGAAATGTTAATATGTTCTCTTATGATATTTGTTATAGTATATTATTTACAAAATCTTCTAAATGTGCTATTAAAACACAAATTAGCATAATCTTATTTTTAAGAGAATGGAGATTGATTGGAGTGAAGGGATATATGGGATTTGATGAAAGAGAATAATGGGAATGGGATATGTATGTGCAAAAGAGAGAAAAAAAATTGGTTGCTGGCAGGTAAGTTTTTTTGACAGATCACGTGCTTGGATTGTCTCCTCCTTTGTTTGCTTTTGGCTTGAAAATATAAACTTTTTCAGAATTTGGGAAAAACAAATATCAAATATCATTTCAATAACAATATCAATATGTTAGACATGTCACATTCTGCAGTCTACAGCAGGTAATGGCCCACCATGCTAAACTACACCTCATTTTTTTATAATAAAAATTATTTTTTGTATGCATAAGTTATTAAATTTTGGAATAATTTATGCTAATTTTTATTATTAATAAATTATATTAATATTATTTTATTTTTGATGAAATAAAATATGATAATAACATTTTTAAGGTTGAGTTTAATGATAATGGTGTAGACAATTTTACACTAACAATATACTGTTTTGTATGATAAAAATAGTAAAATAATATAAAATTAATTTAGTTTTCTTTTCCTCTTCAAAGTTTCTCTCGAATATTTATATTTGGTTGTACATATGGTGGGGCTAAAGTTTTGAGTAGTTACATTACATGGACTATACTCACCTTAAAAAATGGTTGAATATTGATATAAACTTTTTGAAGAAAAAGTGTTGCTCATTGATCCTATCTTATTCAAGATATTAATACTTTGGCTTATAAAGAAATTGATACATTGGGGTAAGAATGCAATAGTCCTATCTAGGCACACTAGGGATTACTTGGTCTATACAATGTGGGGTTCACTCATGTTCATCCATCAATGTTTCTATTTTTCTTATTTATTTTAGTTAATAGGACAAGAAAAGCAATGTAAGGTGATATTAACAAATGAAGAGAAGTGGCTTGCTTGTTGAGGTAAAAAGTAATAACCAAAATAATAGTACCAAGTGAAGGTAAGAAGGTGAAGTTTGTTTAAATGATTGTGACCATACAAAACTTCCTCTTGTTTCTCAATATGTTGCCATTGTGATTTTGTTAAGCTATATTTTTAAGTTTTGATTATCATGAATTGTTTGATTATCATGAATTTTGGATGTGATTCTAAACATGCTATTTATGAAGGTGCAACAAACTAAGATTAGTTTTACATTTCAATCATTTATATTTGGTAAGTTTTTCTTTATACAAATGCTAATAACTAACAAATGTCTAAAGAAATTTTTAATTATAAATACGTTAGAAAATTGTGTTTTCAACTCATTAAAATTTTAAATTTTGTTACTTTTAATGTAAAACTTTTATTTTGATAGCCAGACATTTTTCTTTATGTGTCTCTTAATCAATCATTATTGTTGAGACAAGATTATAAATCGATGGTTTTTAAGATAACAAACCTCTTAATTACATTCAATACATTCTTATTTTACTATTTGATTACTAACAAGTGGGCTTGAGCGAACTTAATTGTAAATATATTCAAATCTAATCATCAATAATGTTCTTTGATATTATCAATGTTCAAATTTAATATTATTCATGTGAATGTCTTATGAAAAAACATTCTCACGATAAATATATCTACTATCTTCCTAAATAATCTTTTCAGAATGTCATTAAAAAAAAGTAATTTACAAAAAAATATTTGAATAATAAATTCAACCACCATATCACTTATCGATAAAAATGTGTCACATAGTCGATAGAACATTCTCAACTTGTTTGAGTGCTATATCAATTAATATCTCATCATTTACAAATACACTTTACCTCCCTTCAACAAATATGTGAGTCACTAATACTAAATGTATTTCATACATATCATTCTCTCATATTACTTGAGTGAAAATAGATCATAAACCAACCTTCTATTATGTGTTCTCATGTCTCCTTTCTTTTATCAAGTTATATTGGGTGAGTTAATTGTAAGCATGTTGAGAGCAACGTGTATGCTTGATGAGACTGCTAGAATACAAATCGTAAATATCAAGATTGATCCAAAATGAAAGCACTAAGAACAAAACCTTCTGCCGTGTATCATATGAAAAATCTCACAAACTTTGTTGGATGAATTGGAACAATGAATGAACATAGTAGGACAACTCTAGTCTAGTGAAGCATATTTAGATGAGTCATCAAACCAAATGTCTAAACTCAATATTTTACCACAAAAATGTGCATAGACAAAATGATATATCTTTACCAAAATTGTTATTTTAAATGTCTAATAATCATATTTTGTTAGTGTAAATATAAATAATCCACATAAACATTTGATTCTATTTTGCCATCTTAACTCTTCATAACATTGCTTACCCAATTAGATTTGTTCAAACAATATTTTTTTCATTTTTTATCATCAATAATTTAATAAAAGCAAAATACTAAATTTGACGAAAAATACTATTCACCCAACAATGTTAATTGATCTTATATGTCAATTTGAATCCACAACATATGTCTTTTCTGTTAGGATCTCTTTAGTATAAGAGAAAGGAAAGAAAGAAAAAACAAAGAAATAGAGAAGAAAGAATAAATAAATGTGGGACCCACGCTTTTTTTGTTCTCTAACTTTGCAAATAAAGTAACAAGAGTTGCCTATTCTTTTCTCTTTCTCGCTTCTAACCTTATTCTTTGCGCCATAAAAACAAAGCACTTTTTCCTTTTTTTTTTAGGTTGGTGTTGTTTTATTTCTAATGTGTCTTGCTTCTTTTTTTTTTATTGGTTTTTAACGTGTTGTACTTCTAACTACGGCTGTTTAGGAGTATGGATAAACTTGTAAATTTGATTTTGTAAATTAATTTAATTTGTATTTTAACTTAAGTCATTTAAATTTGGATCTAATTATGTTCGGTTCGAATAAATGATTTAACATTTTAACTCACAAACTTAACTGATTGACGTGATATATATATATATATATATATATATATATATATATATATATATATATATATATATATATATTTTACGATTGATTTATAGTTAAAATTTAGTAGATAGATTATATTTGAAAATTTGTTTCTAATTTAAGTATTTTGTTGTGTGTGAATGTATTTTAAGTATTGAATGATATGTTGCCATATTGTTTTATTATTTTTTAGATGTTGAAGTGTTTAAATTTAATTACATTTTTTTTTAAATAAAAAATATATTTTTTCTTTATTACCTGCAAACTCAACCCGCTCATAATCGAGTTGGTTTGGTTTGAGTTTGATAGAAAAATCATGGTTAAAAGTTTAACCTCCAAATAAATTTGATCGGTTTGGAGATCGAATTTTACAAAAAAAAAACGTCATAACTCAAACCATGTACAACTCATACTTCTAACAAAGAAATTTCTTACTTTTTTTTTTTGTTTTTCAACATTTCCTGAATTTATTTATTTTTTGTACTATTTTCTTTTACTTTTTAACAAATGCATTTTACACTTATATAAAAGAATTGGAATATTTATTTTAATTAATCAGTTAAATTAATTATCTTAAGATCTTAAAATTAAAAATTAATTAAAATAAATAATTAAATAAATTTTTATTGATAAAATTCAAATTAAATAATACTTAATTTAATTTGATTCAATTTAAAAAAAATATATCAAAGACATTTTGTACTTTCATGCCAAAAATATATTTCTATCAGTTATTATCTTTCTTTTTTCACCTCTAAAAGATACGTAGTACACTATGGTTGCAAGCCAACCACACAAGCCTTACCCTAATTAGCCATAGCCACTAGTGGAATAGTTTTAAGAATTCGAATATTTAAAAAAAAAAGAATTAAAATAATAGTTCACTAATCTCGGATTGATTAATTTATGTAACATAATCATAATTGATAAAATGCCCATGATAGTTTACAAACCCAACTCCAAGGGCATTTTTGTCGCATTGGGAAAGCTGAATATTCCTTGCGTATTAAACAATGTTTAATTTTCAATTTCTTAGTTTTTGCTTTAAGGTATAGTGTGGTGGAGTATGCTTCAGACAACATCTGTGAAACATTAATCTAAGACCTTGTCTTTGGGAATTGAGAAGTGTAAAATGCCATATTGAATATTTAAAAGCACATTTGGGTTCATGTTCCACGCTTGAATCACAAGTGAGGCTGCGAATTTTGTAACTTTTTATACTTTTATTAACAAACATGTTTTTACACATTCTACTAGCAATTGTGTAAAAAAAGATAATAATTATTTTATCAAATTATTTTTATAATTATTTTTATTAATTATTTGTGTGATTTCTACTATAATGAATATAAAAGAAAATTAATGTTTTAAAAATAGTGTATATAATAATAATTGAAAATTATAATTAAAAAAGAATAGTTAAAGTTACATTGAAAAGTAAGAATGATATTTATTTTAAAATATTATTTTGCTAAAGTGATACTTATTATAAAATAGAGAGAGTGCTATTACTTCATCCACTTAAAATGAACGTCGTATAAAGTTTTTGTTTGCATATTAAAAAATATAATAAATAGAAGAAAGATAATAGTCATTTTTACTGAATTATCTTTATTAATTATTTGTGTATTTTTCACTATCATAAATACAAAATAGAGTCAATGTTTTGAAAGTAGTATGCATAATAATACTTGAAGATAAAATTGGATTAAGAAAATTAAAGTTAAATTAAAAATGAGACATTTTTTGCTGAAATGATGTTCATAAAATGGAGGGTGTAGTAATTTTATAAAAACACTCACTATTTTTTTGTTTGTAGATGAAATGATAAATACCATTAAAAATCACACATAATTGCAAGATTTTAGGTTTAAATCTGACTGACACATGATATTTGATGTAACAATATCAGTATTTTGTCATTTGAACTAAGACTTAAAAGACAAACCGTTTACCATTTCTAAAGTATTAAAGAAGTGATAGTAACACTTTTTTTAATAAAATTTAAGTTAAGATAATGGTGTCCAAGTGATTGTAACATTTATTTTTTGCTCCATAAAATTTAGGATGGGAGATGATACTCCAGTTCAAGGTAAAAAATACCTCAAAATTTCTTGAACACTTGTAAATGGATCATATTTGTAAACTTTTGAATTCAATATGCATCTTTTTATCATTAGATCAAAACTAACGATAAAAGAAACTAGAAAAAGTGTTAAAAATAGTGTCCAAAGAGTATTGATAACATTCTTCTATGAATTAAATATAAGTCTATATAAAATATAATTTTTTTTATCCAATTTAGTCGTAAAAACTTCCGGCATGTTGAATACTTTATTAAATTTAGTTGTATAATACTTTATTAAATATATATATATATATATATATATCTTAAAGATTGATTTGCCTTAAATGCTTATTTAAGATAAAAATGCAATGTGTTAAGAAGAAATTCTATAAAAGCCAAGAACACATCAAAATAAAAGAATGAATGAAAAATCCACTCAGTAGACAACTATTATAATTGATGTAAATCAATCAAGTTGTTTGATACACTTAAATTGATATAAGATTTCAAATGTAATATTTTCTCAATGAGAATTAGAATCCTAAAAATAAGTCTTGTGTCAATTTAAACACAAATTGAAATTGATGTAAAGTTAAACTTTTACTATGTGATAACACCTCTTGAACAAAATAAAGTTAATTAGAGTAACTATCATTGACTTTGCTTGGTCATTTTCTCATCCAAATTTCACAAGAAAGAGATAAATTATCTAGCTCAAATTATTCCGCTATGCACTGTGGTCTAAAGTCCAGACACATTATAGAAGGACAAACATTGTTAATACATACTTGTTAAAACAAAGTTATTTTTATTAAAAAATTAGGGATGGGGAAATTATTAACTTTGTCATTTGAAGTTATGAAACATAACCTCTTACCATCAAACTAACACCTCTTGAACAAAATAAAGTTAATAGAGTAACTCTGTCTCTAATAGACATCTACCTCCCTTTCCAAGTTTAATTATAATATTTTTGTCATACCAACATCAATGCCTACGGAGAAAACTTCTTTACAGTGTGTTTGGATAGGATAATTGGAAATTCTAGAAAAATTAGAATTTTAGGCAATTCAAATATTTTAATTGAATTTGTATATTTTTAAATTTTGTTGTTTAGATAAATGAATTTTTCTTTTAAAGTTTGGGCTATTTTATAAATTTCAAAAGTTTTAGAGAAAAAAAATGAAAAATACATTTGAGCCAAAACTAATGGACCAATTTGCAAATTTTAATGTGTTGTGGGACTATTTTACAAATTGAATTTAGTGTGTTGTGGGACTATTTTACAAATTTTAATGGACAAGTTTGCAAATTTTGAAAAAAAAATTAGGATCAATTTGCCAAAGAAATAAATAATATAGGGGCCAACATGCAAATTTTGAAACATATAAGGTCAAAATTGTAAATTTGAAAAAATTATAGGATCATTTCATGATTAATATATTATCAAGAAAATAGAGATTTTGAAGTGGTATTTGAAATTCTCTAAATTTAGTTTTGAATTTTGACAAAATACTCCATGAAATTTGTTCATTTTAAAATTTTTCTAAATTTACTATCCAAATAAAGTAATTTGCATTGAAAATTTTTAAATTTCAAAAAAAAAAAAAAGATTCATTCAAAAAATTTAATCTTCCTTAACACTATTAAGATAGCTCCTACTATAATACCCAAAAAACAATCATCTAAATTGAGACCAAAATATTTCCTTTAAGAAAAAATAAAATCCTTCATCATCAAAGCAAGTTTAAAACTTCTCAAGTTGAACTTTATAATCCAAAGATTATCACAAGTCCTTCATATTCTAAAGTAACGTTGTTAGCAAAGAGTAATTATAGGTGTTTATGGTGTAAAAACTGAACCGAATTGTACTATATTAATGGTTCGGTTCAGTTTTTAAAAATCAAGTTTAGTGCAGTTCTGAACCGGTTTGAAACTGACTTATAATATAAAACAATTTAATATTTTGAACAAGTTTTTCGTTAAAATAGATTTCGAACTAGTTTTTCGAAAAAAAAGAATTTTGAAATTCTTTCTAAAAGGAAATATCGATTTTTTTCAAAAAAAAAGTTTTTTTTTCAAGAAAAATAGATATAAAAAATTTTCTGATAAAAAAATTGAGATAAAAGTTTCGAAAAAAAAATTCAAAATTCTTTTGGCATTTTCGAGAAAAATAGATATAAAAAATTTTCAAGAAAAAAGATTTCAATTATTTTTTGAAAATAAAATAAAAAATATTTTACAAAAATTTTCGAAGAAAAAAATGATTTAAAATATTTTTTGATTTTTCTCGAAAAAAAAAAGTTTCGATGTTCTCTATATTTTTTTTCGAGAAAAACATTTTTAAAAAATTTTCTAAGAGAAGAAATCTTAATTGAAGTTAAAAAGTTTTTAAATTGTTAAAATGATTTTTGAATTAAGTTTGGTTAACTGAATTGTTTTAAATATGTGGTTTAGTTCATAAATCCTTTAATTGGTTTGGTTTTTTTTTTTTGTGCAGTGCAATACAATTTATTAATATGATCCAATTAAGCATATATTTTGCATACCCCTAATTGTAGTTATAGAAAGAAAATATCTTAACTAACTTGATAACTACTTTGTCAAACAGAACCTTTGATGTTGTTCAAAACCAATAATGAGCAAGTGGGTGTCTTAGTGTCTTGATAGTTCAACAAATGAGATAGGATGCGAGGAATTTTAATTAAGGGGAGGTGATGGGAAGTTAGTAGAAACATGTTTGGACCAAATTATTAAAAAAGTCTTTAAACATGTTTGGTTCAAACGGAATAGAGAGATTTTAAATGGTCTTTTAGTTGTATAAAGTTTCTTCCATCCAAATCTCTTAAAATGGGTGGAGAGCAAAGTTAACTTAAGGTGTGTTTGGTTGGAGGTAGATGGCAGAGGGGAGAAATAATACTTTTAACTTTTTATGTTTGATTCAATTTTTAAGAGGGGAGGGATGAAAGCCAAAATCTCTTCTATAGTTCATTTTGCTCTTCCTCCATCTTGGGGATTTGAAGGAGAGGGAACAAACTCCATATAACTAAAAAAAATCATTAAACATTTTTCTCTTCTCTTAAAAATCATACACAAAATCATTAAAAATTCATCATCTTTCGTCCCCTCTTTTGAACCAAACATGTCTTCATTTCCCCCTATTAAAATTTCCCCTCCTTTCCTAAAATTTGAACCAAACACAAAAACTTACAAATCTTCCCTCTTCTCCAAACCCCTCTAACCAAATACAATTTTAGCTTAAGATTCCTCTTAACTTCCAAATCTTAGTTAAGAGAGACTTTCATTAACCAAAACATACCTACTATACACATATTTAATACACGCTTTTATACATTCACTCCAAAATCTTAGTTAAGCGGAAATATTTACTCGAACCAACAATTTGTAAAATATGAATGGTTTTGGTCCCTAATTATTGTTTGAACCTACAAGCTTGTCCAATCTATTCAACCACTCCCATGTTATAAGAATTAGTACTTTATTTCTATCGAACTGTTTTTACATTTTATTTCAAAATATAATGGTTTTTATCTCTTTTCTAAATTTTTTTTAATTAAAAAACAGTGATGTGTTATATTTTAAAAAGTGTGACATAAAATACAATGATATTAAATGATTAATACTTATGTAATTGCAATAAATCATTCTAAAAACTTTAGTTTCAATTTTTAAAATTATTTATTTTTGTAATTTAAATAATAAATATATAAATAATCAAAATTTTACATCATAAAATCGTATATCACATCATTTAAATTATATTAAATCAATATTTTTTTAATTAACTTTTTTTAGGAAATTATATTAAATCTTTTTTTAATCAATTTTTTTAATAAAAAATAAAAACAAAAGTTATATTTTAAAATACGAGAATTAATTCTACAAATAAGTGAAAATAAATTAGTTCAATATATTAGATAAAATTATGTTGAACAACTTGAAGAGCACTTAACTTCATTGAATACATAAGTTATTCTGATACAAGGTTGTGATCATGGGACCCAGCCCAACCCACTCACACCAAATCCCTAATTAGCATCATAACATAACACAATAAGGCAATGGTCATCACTTTTACTTATCTGGTGGGAAAAACTGTGTTCCCAATTGTCTCTTGTTCGATAGAATAGACTTTAATATATCAATATCACTTTTAATTTTAGAATCTTACTCTTTATATTAAATATTAGCATATTTTCAATTAAAAGTTTAGTAGGCTTATTTGTTGATTTATTGCTATATTGTTACAATGCATGTTTACTTTTTGTTCTTTTAAAATAGAATTCAAATGTTTGAATGGTGTTGCAACTATTATTGTATACCCCCACTGACCTTCATGGCCTACCAATGTCAAACTCAAACATAGTTATGATGCGATTCCAAGAACATCCAGAACATAAAGTAAGCAAAAAAGAAACTTTACCAGAGCTACATCACATGATAAGCGTGGAAAATTTGAGAGGGTTGAAAATTGAGTAGGGAGAATAACTCATGAATAACATCAAATATTATTGAATGAAAGGTTTCAAAATGGAGTACAAGAGCATGGTATTTATAAGGAGAGTTAGTTTTTTTTACTTAAAAATAATATTCATTCATATTAAAAGAGTACATCGATTAAAAATAACACAAACACAAATTTGCTAAAAATAAGAAGCATGAATATGCGAATAAACTCGCGGTATTCAAGTTAATAGCATAAAACTATAAAATGCTTACAAATTTGACAAAATTAAAGTGATCGGAATATTTATGCTTCTGAATCTCAACGTTGAAGACGTTAAAGTTATTGATTAAATATGTTTGATATGAATAAAAGTTAATATGTCAATTTGAATAAATGAACATTGCACCGTGATGGGAAAACAAAACAATGTCGCACTTGATTGGTAGAAAAATATATCTATGTAACAATCACTTATTTATGTATAAAGATAAAGGAAAACTGATGTATAAGGGTGATTTCAGACCAAAATATGGTTTCAAGGAGAGTTGATTAGTGTACTAACTAACTACAGTTGACTTAGTCAAACTTAACTAATTTCTAAAATATATCTAAAGCATTAATAAACTGAATTACAATTAATCTCATCATCCTTTACACCCCCTTGCAAACTCAAGGATGAGGAAATCATGAATCCTGAGTTTAGAACGACATTTGAGAAACATGGATGTTGTAATAGGCTTGGTAAGAATGTCTACGGTTTGATCAAGGGCAGGAATGTGATGGATACTCAATTTTTGCACCGACATTTGAGATATCTTAGTATACGCTTATCAACTTTCCAATGCGGTTCTTTGGTAGAGTGCATAAATTGAGAGACCTTATTAACACAAACCAATTAAAGATAATATTAAAAAATGTGTGTTTAAAAGTGTGTCGCTAACATTATTTTAAAAAAAAAAAAAATTTGTATTATTTTTGCAATTATATCGAATTTTTTTATCACCTTTAATAAAAAAATTAACACAAATAATACACAATTGTTACCTACCATAACACATTTGCTTCTTTCATGGTGAGAATTAAATAAAAAAATGGAATTATAAATTAAGGGGTTGTTAAAAAGGGAGCATCTCTTTGATTAGTAAGATCATGATTCATGAATGTTATTAGTGATCAAATTGCTTAATAAACAATGCATGTAAATTTTGAGTCTTGAGTGGTGGGCCTAGCTGAGGTCCTAGAATGCAAGCTTCAATATCATAGTGGTCTAAAGGATTATAAACGACCAAATTTGGCATTGGTATAGTTCCCATATCCAATTCCATTATTATCATTCAATAAAAAAGAATTCAAAGATATCCTATTCTTTCTTTCAATTACTTTATCCATTTTTTATTCGATTCTTCCAATTCTTCTAACCAAACTCACGACTCTTTGCTGAATTAGGGACACACCATTGATCGATCTCAATACTCACCTAATTATATATATTTGACCATCTTGTTTCATTTCTTTAATTTAAGGCTTCAAAACCATACCACAATCCATTAACTGCTCTATCACCACACAATACAATCTACCAACATTTATTTATTCATGTATTTACTAATTATTTGCCAAAAAAAATGTATTTTTTTAGGTTAAAAAAATGTATTTGTTAATTAACTATTATATAATTTGACTCTCCAATGAATATGCATGACAAAGGAATTCAATCATGTAGATACTTACTTGAATCAACCTCGAGTTTGATAAGAATATCTGATTTGGTTTAGAACAGCGAACAATTTGAGTTTTTTCTACTTTTCAAAATCAGGAGCACGGATAATGATGCTCTGTCACTACCACCAAACCTACACGACAAACAAAACTTGTATATTTTTTTCATTTTATATTTATATGCTTATTCATTTTATTTTATATATTTGTATATATTTAAATTTAATATTTTTTCAATTAAAAATTATTTTAATTTCTTTTATTTTTTATGATCATGTTATAGATACAAAGTATCAAACCATGGCCACATATTTGAACCTACCAATCCATTATTGGTATTTTAGTATTTATTTTATTATTGTACAATAATTGTGGCTTTATTATATTGATCATCATAAATATATATTGTTATTTTAAAATTTATATATTGTGGCAGATTTTTTGCCTTATTGTTTTACTTGCTCATTCCCAAATATTGCTCCTAAGATGCATCATATTATTACTCCTTCAATTGATTGTTAAGACCAACAGATATAGAGACACAGATTCAGAAATTTTATCTTTTAAAGATACTTACAACACTTTTCATCGTGAAGGATTGAACCTTAATTGAAGTAAAAGGATTTGTAGTGCTATAAACTCTCCTTCCAAATATTTTTTTGTTTGGCGTCTCTTTCATAATAAAATGTCTACTAATGAAAATATGTGGATGTGTGATGGTGTCATGTTGTAGGCTCTGCTCTCAGGCATATGAAACTATTGATCATCTTTTCTTTGACTGCACTTTTGCTACTCGGTTGTGGAATTGGTTGTCCTATGTTTTGCATATTAGGATTGATTTTTCTTCCATTTCTTCTCTTCATGATCTATGTAGTAAGAATTGGATTCTCATGTGAGAGACGTTATCCTCTCAGTTGACATTCATATCATCTAGGTTATGTGGTTTTACCGCAACCAATTAGCTTTTAATAATAAGTTGGTTACCATTCAACGCGTTATTCAACATGTCTCTTCTGTAATATCTCTCTCGAATAGGTTTTTCAAGAGAATGGCCTCTTCGTCAATACATGAATTCTTTATTCTCTAATATTTTACATGGATTTGCATGCTCATACGTCTCCCGTTATTACCCAAGTTAACTAGTTGAAGCCTCCCTGTGGTTGGATTAAATGTAATATTGATGGGGCTTCTAGATGTAATCCTGGTATTTCTGCTATTAGTGTTATTTTTAAATATTTTAGTGGTGCTATTGTTGATTGTTTCTCGAACTATTTGAGTGTTGCTACTTCTTTTCATGCAGAGCTTTCTGCTGCTATACATGCTGTTGAGATTGCCTACTCTAAATATTGGTTGTGCCTTTGGATTGAGTGTGACTCTTCGTTGGTGGTCCAATCTTTAACTAATTCTAATCTCATTACTTAGAAGTTGAAGATTAGATGGTTGAATTATATATCTTTTGTAAGACAAATGTAGTTCCACATCTCTCATATTTATAGAAAATGCAACACATGTGCTGATAGACTGGCTAATGTGCATTTTTACAATCGTTGTTTTATTTGATGAGATATGTCTCCTCATTGCATTTGGAATAAATTTAACCGCAATCGATATAACATTTCTTTGTTATCGTTTTAGCTAATGCTTCTATTAGGTATGTTTGTTCATTATGACGTTTGTTTTGTTACACTGCGCTATTTTTTCCTCCGCGTTGATTTTATCCCTTTGGGTTTTGGCCTAGTCCTCTCGCTTTTATATTTTTTAACTTTTTATTTAATATATTTATTAGGGCGGTACAAATGATAGGTGATAGTTTTATAGTGTCAATATAATTGAGATATCAATTTTATCATGTGATATCATTGCACTCTAATATTTGCAATATATAGATTGTATGTTGACTCTTTTTTAGCAGAGATTGATACCCATTTTTTATCCACGTTAGAAAGTAGGGGAGGGTGAGTTTTTTTTAGAGCGGCAAAATTGTGCCTGACCTACTCCACTGCGATGATAAATCACGAGTCATATATCTAACTTTTATACACAAATTAAGTTGTCTCTTTAATAAACAACTCTAGGAATTGAAACTCAGTTTTTTTTTTTCTTGGAGGAGAGTTATATTACTAATTCTTCTAATACTATGTTAGTTTTAACAAATACTAAAAGAATTTTTCCAATATTTTTAACATCGTCGTCATTTATGTATTCCCTAAAAATTGCATATGTCAAAATTTATTTATGCATTTTGTTAAGTAGATGAAATAATAAATACCGCTAGAAATTCACACACACAATTGTAGAGTCTGGAATTTCAACTAAAGATATGATATTCAACCTAATAATACCGGTGTTTGTTGGTTGAATTATGACTTAAAAATTGTTTATGTATTTTTTTTTTTAACAATAGTTTAGGGTTTAGGGTTTTGATGACATTATTAATAGTAAAAAAATGAATATACATACTCAATCACCTTGTTGGAACTCAACTTGACGTAATCAAGCAATACATAAACTCATTTTGGATAACTGATATGATATGGTCTTTTATACATTTGCTGGACCATTCTGATTTCTTGTAAGTTTGTTTTTTTGTATGCAAATATTTTTTAGGATAGGGTGAACAAAAAGGCCACGTTGCATCTTATTGGTCCAAATAGCTTAATCCAAATAATATTCGTTTTTTTTTTTCGTAATAGGATAGAGGAAGAAGAAAGAAAGATGGGCTTGGACTTGGAGATTAGAAAAAGGTATGGACTTATGCAAAGCCCATGTGAGAAATTGAATAAATTAATATTTATTTTTATTGTAAAAATTTAATCAATATTCTATGTCACAACTCACGAGGTAACAAAGCAGGTGAATAATATTTGGATAATAGATCATGCCCTTATAAGTTATAAGTGCTTATAATAAATTAATATTTAGTTTAATTGTAATTTTTATCTATTTATTTTTATCAATTTATGGAATTAATATCTTATTTTAAAATTGAACAATTTTGATTATTCCGTCATATTTTTGAATTAAAAAAATGATGATGTGACATTTTATAAATGATGTGACATACAATTTTATAATATAGAAACATCAATATGTTTTAATTATTCATGTATTATTAATTAAATTGCAAAAGTAAATAATTTCAGAAGTTAAAATTGAAGTTGTAATTGCAATTTCATGAGTGTTAATTATTCCACAACATTATATCATCTATCAGACATTTAAAACATGTCGATTTTCTATTTTTTAGTTAAATAATCATAATGAAAAATTAAAACTGTCGAATTTTAAAATAGATAGAAAAATTTCATAAATTAATAAAAATAAGGGGACTACTCTGGATTGAAACCTAAATATTTATCATGTAAGTGTTTATATATAAGTTATTTCTATAATAAAGATAAAATAATAAAATCAAATTATTTTTATAATTAAAAACTATTTTCATAAATTAACATGAAAAGATTAGAAAAATTAGTTAAAAACAATTTATGGACATCATTAATATTGATACTATTATAGATTCTTTTTCTTATAATATCTTTAATCATTTAATATTTTATTTTATATATTTTTTAATATAATAAATAATTAAAAATATTATTAACAAATCAATAATTAATTACGTTGAACATTAAAAACAATTTTTTTTTATTACAAACGTGATAGTTAAAAAAACGAAGAAATTAATAATTAAGCTCAAATCAATCGATATAAATATAAACATATGCCCTAAAGTCCAAACACATAATTAATGAGGTGTTGCGTATCTGTACTTGATTTTGCATTTTAAATTAGATAGTGGAGTTCCTTCCGTAATGGGGTTTCAATAACATAGTCCCACATATATCAAATATACCTCCTTTTAGTATAGTGTCTCTGTTTTCCAAAATATATATAGTGTCTCTTTAAATAAAGTAATGATTTTTTATAGTGTATGTAATAATATGCAAAATATTAATATTAAGCATGAAACCTAAAAAAATAGAGATAGTTTTTATATTGACTAAATGAAAAAGATGATTACAATAAGTATAATGAAACTTATATACTTAAATTAAAACATCAAATTACTAACTAGAGTAATTAACTTGTAATTAAAATCTAACTAAAGGAGCTAACTTATAACTAATTTTACGTATTACATTGATTTTTATTTGACAATAAAATCAAATTTCACAATACAACTTTTTAATGATAAGTATGTAGTAGAAAAAAACCTAGCCGCCGAGAAACTTTGCATATCTACATCTTTTTTCTCTATCATTTAATCTAAATAAGTGATTTTTATTCAATTCTACCTTTTCTTTGTGTTTTTGTGTTACTTTGTTGTCATAGTGTGACATTGTTTTTGTTCGTCGTCTTTGTGTAGTTCTTTTAGTTTTTCCGTCTTATTATGGTGTTTATTTCGTTCAAATTGACATATTAACTTTGAACAAATTCTGACAAATTCAACCAATCATTTTAGCATCATTAGCATAGCAAATCAGAAGACACAGTATTCCATTCACTTTAATTTTGTCAAATGTGTAGCCACTTTTTTTTTTTGAAAAATTTGTATTGTTCTCTGTTGACGTATTATCTTAACTTAGAATGAATGAATATCCTTGGTTTTTAATAAAAAGAACAATACAATTTTTTATAAAATGAATTGTTATGAATTTAACAAAAACTACATCAAAATGTAGAACAATAGAGATAAGAGAGAATAAGATATTATTGTATTATGCTCTTCAAGATATACCTTTTATAATACAATAGGAGTCATTTATAGAACACGTCTTGTAAGTTATAGGTAAGTGAATAATCACATTAACATTCCACTAACAATTAATAAGGTTACTAACTAGAGAACGTAGAAGGTTAAAGAAAATGAACATCCACTAATATAAATGTTCATAACAAATTATAAGAAACTTAAAAATGATATGACATGTATTAAATTAATTAAACAAATTTACAGATCCTAATAAAATTAATCAAAATCATAGCAAACTATATCCAATATTTTCTCTTAAGAGTTGAAAAAAAAACAAGAAACATTCATTAACTATCATTTTAGAGAACAAAGTGTTATGTGATCTAGTTGAGAACTTCAAACCAAACTCACAATTAGATATCTTGTTGAGTGAAGTCTTTTAGGTTGATTGAAGTCTAAAATTTATCCACAATTTTAATGATGAGTCAAAATTTAAAAAATGGGTCTTTTGGGTTATTTGGTAGACATGAGTTATTAAGATAGAAACTAACTTACAGGTATGGTTGGTGTATATAACCATGTGTCATTTTCAATGTGTTAATATAACATGCCTTGATTGCTTTAGTTTCTTTCAAAATTCTTGCTCATTTAATTTATTTTGACAAAGGGTCCTCTTCCCTTAGAGGAGCGCAATTCACAATGATTCGAAATTTTATGCATGTTTTTTATATGTTGAAATGACCTACTAGATCCATTAAATGAATCCCTTAATATATCCAATAACCGATGGTACCTTTTTTATAAATCCTTACGGGGTTTATTAACGTGTATTAAAATAAAAGTGGTGTAATTAATGTGTATATTTTATGTGTAGTTATTATTAAATAAATTTAATTTATATATATATATATATATATATATATATATATATATTATTAGTGTAAAAATATTTTTATATTGTTAATTAATCACAACCGTTAAATTATCAATAATGTTTGATTTTTGTCATAACTACTTATAAAACCACATACGTGATTGATCATGATTTACCGACTGACAGTGCATAAACATTAAAGTCTTATTAAATTGTTCTCGATGAGTGTTTATAATTAGAGACGGAGAGAGTATTCCCTTGGATCTCGTATATAAGCAACAAAAAAAGTTTACACCCTTTAAAAAAGTAGTTAAATTTATTTAATTTTCTCAAATTAATAAAAAAAAATCATTATATTACCTAAGTTTTTCTGCATGGAAACTTGTTTCATGAATTATTGAAAAAAAAAATCTACATTAGTTAAAGAGTATTATAAGAATTATAGTATTAAACATGGTAAATTCTAACATGGATCCTGGTCTACCATGAACTAGTTTTAAAAAATATTTAAAACTTCAATTATCATAACGTAGATGCTAATGATCGTCTTCATTTTTATGACTACGATAATGACTTAAACAATATCAATTCGATAACAATATCGAATTACATGTCATCATCTTATTCATAAAGACGATGAGGGTCATAAGCTATTATTACTGAAAAGTGTTGTCACCTGAGTCGTTTCCTATATATATGAAGTAGGATCATTTAAGATCATGATGTCAAACTTAATAGTATGATACATTAGATTATTCTTAATTGTATTTCAGTATCACAAAATTTACGTTGGATTGAAAACTATTATGATATAGATCGTGTCTATAAAATTTAAAATTAATCTACAATAATTTGATATCATAATAGATACATCAAAACAAAATTGTTTAATTAAAGCTAAGACATTAATTTTTAAGTATATTAATTATATATCAAATAATTTAACAATAATACAAAATTTCGTAAACATTATCTATGTAATTATAACTTTCATTCTTTCAATTCAATGATGAATTTTGAATTTTGTAGTATTAAGTTTTATACAATGTCAATGAATCCTAATTTATATATATATATATATATATA
>JBBPBP010009780.1:10386425-10414740 GCA_037974735.1 Cicer chorassanicum
TGAAGAGAATTTATAATTTTTTAAGAGAGTCTAGTTGTATAATACATCATTAGTCCGGTCACACTTAAAAATATAATATGTCCTAAAAAAGTGTAACTTTTAATTTGTAATGTATTTTTGATTATTTTTTAAATTATGCTCTCTCTATTTAATATTATGGCATCACTCTCATCTCAAGTTGTTATTTTTTATTTTGCTATTAAGATTTGGAAATAAAGCAATATTATAGATAATGAGAGTCAAAAGATCTATAACAGTACTCAATTTTTTTTAGTGGCTAAATCTTGTGTCTTTTGCTCTAGATATTTTCTTAAAAAATTATGAATAACTCTTTTTTCCTCTTTTTTATTTGTCAACTCTCTTATGTCGATTTTCAACACTTCAGCAATTGTGCTCAGATTTGGGAGTTGTCCAGTATATCGATAAGAATTTTCTTTCTAAGGGGTAACCCAATATTTATTTGAATTATTCTAATGTTGGAGCTAACTGAAAGTTTTAAAAGGTAAAACATCTTAAAAAAAGATCGTAATACCGGATTAGTGTAGTGAGGGTCCCAATTTGCATATTTACTTCCTAAAGGTTTAACATTTTCTCATATTTATTAAAGAAACTATCACGTTATATGATTTTCATTTGATTGTTGATGTTCCTTAAACTTTTCAAATCCGGTTGCTTAAACTTTAAAAGTAAAGTTTTTTTTTTTAATCTCAATATCCACTTAATTCAACACGTGATTAAAGTTCTTATGATTCTCTAAAAATCCCCAGTTGAGTCGCCAGCTGTCGCGACTTAAAATTTTGAGTATTTCTCGAATTCAATCGAGTTGCCACCAAAGTTTATTTAAAATAGGGAAAACGTTAAAAAAACCCTTAAATACAAAAAATAATGGTCTTTGAAACCAAGTTTAGAGTTCGGGAGTCGATTATGCGCATGAGAGGTATTAGCACGCTACGACATCCGTTAAAAAATGGTTACCTGTAACTAAACATTTATGTTAACATAAAAAAATATTTACTTTCTTATTAATAAATACAAATATAATTTTTTTTTATGAATGTGATATTGAAATAAAAAAAGGTGCTTAAAATAGAGAAGAACAAAAAAAGAAATTACATTATTGTGTTTGACTAGAGTGCAATCTTACTCCTACGTATCTTCATGCGCGATAAAGAAATCAAAGTTACATAGTTTTTGGGTAAAATTGCGGATGTGTTGATTATTTTTAAAGAAAATATATTTTGTTGTTGATAAAAAAAGTTGTTTTTGACAAAAAAAATGTGTTTGTTTGATTTGAATAACGAGTTTTAATATTATCAAGTTGTACAATTTGTGTCTTAAAAACTTAAGGACTAAAAAGATGTCACATCTAGTTAACCCGTTAAAGAATAATTTTATTATTTTGGTTATAAGAAAGAGTTTTAAAACTATCAAATTGTACAACTTGTATCTTAAAAACTCAGACTAAAAAGATGTCGCATCTAGTTAACTATTTATAAACAAATTTTTATTGATTCATTTGTTTGTGAAGATAAGTTTTAAAACTACTAAGGTGTCACAACTGGCGTTCTAACAACTCAAAAATAAAAATAAAATTTTACGTCTAGTTAACCATTTAAAAATAATTTTTTATTGATTAATTTTTTGTAAAAATGAGCTTTAGAAGTTGTTACAACTTGTATCATATCAATTCAATGATTAAAAAGAAATTCACCTCTAACTAACCCTTAAATATTTGATTATATAAATAAGTTTAGACGATTCTATGAAACAAAACCAGGAATAAAGACAATAATAAAATAGTAGTAAAAGAAATATATGGGCATGTAGCCCGATCTGTTAAAACAAAACATGTTTTAATTAAATAATAGAACCAAAAATACTATACACATTCGCAACTTTTTTCAAAACACATTTTAATTAAACAAGAGTCGCAGCTACTTTCAAAACACATTTTAATTAAATAATAGAAATGCAAAAAAGAAACGAAGGTGAGACGAAGGAAGTGCATGCCTTAGATTGGCGCGACGGTTAGGGCCTTTCCCCAGGGTCAACAACGGCCACATAAGGTTGAGATGGAGGCGGTGGTGCACGATTGACTAAGGGATCGCCGGATTCTCGAAGATTGAGGTACCAGTCTCTTCATCTATATTTAGATTTTTCATTTGATTTTTGTTAGTTGTATTATTAAAATGGGTTTGAATTTTTTTATTATCACTTGATTTGATGAATGAAGATAATGAGTTGTTGGATCTCTTTATCTTTTCTTCTCTATGTCCCTTCCCTTTTGGTGTTTTTGTTCTCAATTTAAAGCATACAAGATGAATCTTTATGTCTATGAAAGTGGCTGAATTTTTTGTTTGTTTGCATTCTTAACGAAAATTACAGCCTCATTAGTGAAAAGGAGTTGAAAAGAAGGAGGTCGGAGGCACTGCTATACAAAAAAGAAAAAAAAAGTATATTTTTTATGTTAAATGTAACAAGAACACTCATGTAAATATAGACTTAAAATTGAGTAGATTTTTAAATTAATAATTTTTAAAAAAAATTTATAATAATAATAATTACAAAATGTTTATTAAAATTATTATTATTATTTTTTAATTAACGAACAAAAAATTGTAGTACTACACTTTTTTATCTAGAATGATATCTAACAACTTTATAACCAAATCCTTCTACCATTCAAACAAATTTGGTTGTCATGCCCAATTAAAATCCACTCTACCATCACCCCCTCTGCACCATATCCACCCACCTTAACATTCTTAATTGTCGTGAAATTATAAAGCCTCATAAACCTGTCCTATAACAAACCACAAAAAACAAAATATGGTGCCTTTATCATTACCCCCCCTCCTTATCTATATTGATCCAAAACCAATTCCTATCACCATCTCTATTCCCTTATGTATAGCAAATATATGCTTCACCGTTATTGATTTAATTTGCTGCCAAACCAGGTGTGTCAGTGTGCGTCATCAGTCTTCTAGAAGTCCACTTCACAAATCAAAATATGAGTGCTACTTTCCCATCTTCAACATGAGTTTGGATCATATTAAAAAAAAGCAAAATGCATTCCATGACAGTTTAAATTATACGAAAATAATATATTAATTTTTAAATTTTTTTTATCGTGTTAATCTTTTATGTTCGTAAAAATTATAGTATTGAATTATTTTTAATCTTTACCTTTATAAATTATTTTTAATTAGAGACTTTTAAAATTCTATTATCAGTTATGTTGTTCATTATATCAATAAAATGCATATTACTCAAAAATATTCTCGTTTAACTGTTTTTCTAAAAATTAATTGAGAGTTATTTTATTATGATTATTACAATCAAAATCACTTAAAAATTACACTAGTTTATTAAAAAAATACAAAAAAAATTGGTTTTAAATAATTAGTTTGAAATTATGATCAAGTGTGTCAACATTTCAAACATAAAAAATTAATTTGACACAAAACAAAAAATTAATACAATACAAATAAAAGGTAAAAATTAATTTATTATTTTTATATAATTTAAAAGATCGTAGAATATATTTTACTAAAAAAATTGTGTTGTTCCAAAATGCATTTAAGACAATTTATATTGTTAAAAAGTATTTCATCCATTTTAAAATGATTTGTTTTAGGAACCCGTCCAAAAAGATTGGTGTACCAACATATACAAAATGTTTTAAAATAATTATCTTATTGCTTTTACAATACAATATTAATTGTGTTTTTACAATTCTACCCCTAAATTATCGTACAATTGTGAAGTCATTATATAATGATTAAGACAATTCCACTCCTAAATTAATATTGATTGTATAAATTTCAAGTCATTGTTACTTTTTAAAATTACTTTTTAAAATATTATTTCCTTTTTATATTATTTAACAAGTGTTTCAAATACACTTGTTAATATTTTTCAATAATTAATAAATCATAGTTAATATAGATAGTTATGTAAAAAAATACTCATTTATTTATTATTATTTTTAAAATGCGTGAAAACATAGACAACAATCATTGTAAGCACACTTTAAGAATATAAGATTTTTTTAGTAGCGAGGATGAGAAAAAATGGCCCAAAATATATGGGAGTGTTCTTCATAGAAATATCATTCAAGTCTCGAGATAAGCCTTTTTGGGATCATGTGGTAAAAAAAAGTCCTTGAGAATGAGACTTTGTTTCAAATAATGGGCTATCTTTCACAAAAAATTTAGAGTGAAGGGACATTTTGGTCACTCACAAAAAATATGTGGGGATAGATTGGTCCCTAAAACAACGTTTTTTTGCTTTTGACAAAAATAAATTGGTATTTCTATCAATTTTTTCTTAATCGATTTTTTTATTTGTTTTTTGAAATGTGGCTGGATTATGTGACAATTCACATGTCATATAATGGTTCAAGAAAAGAAAACGAAATTATCACATAAAAGAAAGTAACTGCAATTTTGCTTTTTAAGAGTTTTGGTTTTCACTTCTTTTATTCCCACTCGTAACCATGAAAGTTTGTGCCATTTTTTTTAACTTAATAAAGGACTAAACTATTTTATTTTTTGTTGAAGACCACATAAAAAGTTCTCGAATGCCGTTAATGACTTAATGATACACATCATCAATTTTTCATACGTTTCAATGTCATATTGTAGTTCAAGCACTAAATTGTCCCGACTTATTTTTATCAAAGACCAAAAATGTTTTTTTTTCAAGAACTAATCTATTTCGCTTGTTTTTTGTGAGGGACTAAAATGTCTTTTTAATCAAAAATTTATGAAAATCGATTCTAATGTATCCACATGTTGAAAACAGTTTGTGAAAAGCTTCGTAAATAAGTTATAAAGACAGTATATATAGAGCTTATATCACTCTTCATTTGCTTCACTTCAAAGCCTAAGTAAAGATAAGGTCATCCAAATAATGACAAACAAACAAAATATAACCATTATCATAAGTTTTAACATAAAGAATACTAATTTTGACAACCAACAAATGTATTATTTTGAAACTCCTTGTCAATGCTAGCCTATTCCATGTCTTTTGTGCTTGTTTTAGACCATACAATATTTAGAATATTTAGTTCAATAATAAATCTGTCTCAAACTCAATATTACTTTTTAATTTACCATGTTCTCTTTAACTTCTTTTTGTTTCATTTTTTTTTTCTCAAAGAGGCTTTAACTTTGTGGACTTACTCCATAGGCTCATTATGCCTTCTCTTGAATCTTTATTCATAGATTTGAAGCAAACTCTTCAGTTGATTTACAAACATTGAATCTAACTAAATCTTTTGATTACTATCTAATCAATAGCCAACACCTTATTACCAAAAATCCAAACTTATAATATGTCTTCTTAGATTTCAACAAAGTTTCCTTCTCAAGTGGTGATAAAATAGCATCATTTTAAGATATGTGTAACATTTCTTTATAATATTCTAAACATCTTGAAACCCTAGCAAGGCTTTCATACGCGACACCGACTACCATAATTCCCCTTCGTAAGACGAGGGAATTGAAACAAACTCAAGTCATCGCGAGCCTTCTCTCAACTCTCTAGAATTCAAGTTCTAGTACCACTTCATTAATGGTAGAGGAACATAGACAGAAAAAGAAGGATTTATATTGCTTTGGCACACAAGATACAAAAGTATGGTCCTCTATATATATAATAGTGCTAGAGTGACCCTTAGCCAATTTCTCATAACTTTTGCAAGTGCAAAAACTTTCACAACAATAAAAAAATTCATTCCTAAACTTGTCAAATTGTGAGTTAATCTGCTATGTAAACTAGAGAGCAAGAATAAAAGAAAAATGTACTGGTAAGGATTCACAACATAAATGCTCATAAATGATACTGTTGAAATTAGTAGCATATTTGTATCCAAGATATATCTCTATAAACTAGAGAATACTATACACATCTTTTACCCTTCACTTTCTCACATAAAGGGTAGGTAGTAGAATCTGGATGTAAATAAATATGTAGAAGTTCTAGCAATACAGCTATAAAAAAAATAGCAGAAATTGTACAAACTGTAAGTTGATATATATATACACGTGTGTGTGTGTGAAAAAGACACGAGTAACTCTAGAGAATCACACATCGACTGGAGTTATAGGGCTTATAAGGCTTAGATAGTCCTCGCCTTATAAGTTAGTTTTGTGGAGTTTTTATTTAGTTTAAAGAGCTTATTTTGAGCAAACCAGAAGCATGCTTTTGTGTGTGTGTGGAGAGCAGAAGAAAGTATATCAACAGATTCAACACACAGAAACAGGTATCAATCAAAAGAAAAATAATCTCTTTATTGTATTAAGACAGTAACATCAAATTCTACAAAAAATGAGACAACATTCTCAACCACTCTTTTTAGATAGCTTCATTGTATAAACATATGGTCTAACTAAATATACAAACTCCAGGAAGGGGAAATAAATCAACAATCAACATTAACTTCAACTTGCGAGTGACACGATACCCAGGAAGCATTGACCAGAAATGGATAGAGTTAAGCAGAAGCAGTAATACACTGTATTGCCTCTTTGCATATACCAGTCATTGTTGCTTCAGGTCCATAAACCTGTAATGAAGATATCTAAAAGGATCAATAGATTGCTCCTCAAAACAATTTTTGAGTTGATTGTTCAATACTACTCTTTCCGTCTCATTATAAATGTCTCATTTGAGTTGTACGCAGTTCTTAAGAAAATGATTATGTTAATTTCAATGATAAAATGAGTTTCATTTACTAAAATACCCTTAATAATAGTAGTTAGTGGAGTAGTTAGATGGGTTGAGGTACAATAAATAAGGATATATTAGTGGAAAATAATAATTAATGTTTCATTGATAATATAAACAGACAAATAATTTGAGACAAATAAATATTGTAAATGAGACAGAAGGAGTATCAATAAAGGCATGAATTAATTAATTAAGTGACCTCAATGGGGATGCCGATTTCCTCTCCAAGTGCTCGCATTTTTGCTAGACCCTTTTGGTAGTTAGGACCTCCTCTCCTCACGTAAATGTGCATTCTTGCGGCCTTTAACTTCGATTCCTGGATCACAATAGCTCAAAAATGAATTACTTTACTACAAGAAGACTATCATGACATAATTAACCAAAGCTCTATGATCATACGGATTACCTTCTCTTTAAGTGCCCGAATTATGCCACTAAAAGTAGCAGCAACGTCGGTAAAGTTAGCTATGCCTCCTCCTATAACAAGAGCCCTTTTTTGGCCGTCAGGATCCGCAGTTGCACACTGAAAAGAAATAAAAAGATTATTGTTGCTACAGAATACCTATAGTATCTTTCGACACTTCAATCAACGACTGACCGTTCATGTAAGCACCATTGTTCAGTCTCTATAATTGATAGGTACACCAAAAGTCAAGCAGAAATAAAAAATTAATTACATCAATTACAACTCTGGCATATTGCAAAACCTCCTCTTCATTGGGTGCACCGCTATATTCTGCATAGTTTCCAAGCTCAGATGCAAAGCCAAGATCTCCTACCTGTTTTAGTAGTTAGTACAGAAGTTGTCACTTCATGCTACAAATATGGAGATTAAGTGTGAATTTGGTTTTAAAATAAGATAAAAGAGTAGCTCACTGTGTCAGCGTAGATGACACTAGCACCTCCCCCAGCAACCATTGTCCAAATTCGACCCTTTGGGTTCAACACGGTAAATTTTAGAGATGCACTTGTCTGCAAAAATTGAACAAGTGTATAAATTAACCAATAACATCAAATCATAACTATAAGTAACAGTACTATTAGTTATTACATTCATCGATAAATTATTGATGGCTGTTGTGAGAAATTTAATGGAACTTGAATACATGATAAGCAGTCGTTAATATTACAAACACACACATTTTCTATACATATACAGTATAAACTGAATTGAATAAGATTGTACATTTAGGTCAAAAAGTTATATTAGTATACCTTTTCATCTAATCCATGAATGAAAGACTCAGTGGCACTCATAACCCTTCCAAATGGTAGTGGGAATTCAATGTTACCCCATCTGCAACCAATACAACAATGTATGTTCATTTAAAAATATTTACTGCAAAATATCCATCCGTAATTCTGTCCTCGAAAATAGCACTTGGCATTTGTTAAAGGGAAAGAACTCACTTCTTGAAGTTCTTGAATGCGGCAGTGTCATCTAGCTCGCCTCTCATATCCAAAGGATAAGGCTTTCCATCAACCAATGTGAAAGGATTCATCTCTAAGAAAGTGAAATCCAGGTCTAACACAAGAAAAGTAAACAAATTAATATATAATTTTTTTAAATGGTACCATTTAAATGTAACTGTCAATAAAGCGGATTGCACAAGTCCATCCAGTGGTGTGTTAATAAATATTTTGTTACTTTGTATACCTTGAAACAAAGTGAAAATCACCTTGAGAAAGTCCTCAATTTCTCCCTTGATCTATAAAAAAATACAGGGTATTCAATCACATTCAGACGGTCTGATTGATTTACGTCAAGAATGAAAGAAATATGCAGATACATAAATATTCGTAAAACGTCCAAAGTTATTTTGTTCATAAAATAACAAATTGGTAGTGAAACTTAAATTGAATTTACCTCCAAGGGAAGGGTTGCAACAAGTGGGGCAATGATTTCTGATGTAAGAGACACTCCTGTCGGAACAAATGCAGTCTTAACCTGAAATATGAACACACCACTTTGTAGCTTATGGATAATGCAGGACATAGACAGTGTTCAATCTGCAAGACGAAAAGGATGTGTTGCAGTACCTTATCCCAATTCTCTTCAATGTCAATTCCTCCACATTCTGAGAAGCTTATGCTGTTCCCAAGTCTATCAGAGACAATGTTGAGGTAAAACTCTTCATTATGTGGGATGAATGGTTCGACAATGAATGTTGATATCGGTCCCTTGCATCCACCCATTTCAACCTATATATTCAAATAAACACTTGACTAAAATAAGGGTTGAAAGGAAAATACTTAAAACAACTAAAAAAAATAAAATGCAAGCCCATGGATGTAAGGTTTGAAGAACAGAACCATAGAGGGAAAAATCACCTCTTTACCGAGACGCTCTTTCACGAATGAAGCAACTTGTGCCAAATCCAAATTTAAGGCAACCAATCCACTTTTACCACGCTTTCCAAATAACATGTCGGGTTTCACAACCAATTTTGAAGAAGAAAGCCAAGGTTCCTTGTCTTGCAGCGCCGTGAAATCAGTGTCCTCTGTAACCTTGAATCACAAACCAAAACAAATTCGTTACTCAAGTCTGATATGCATGCTACATTGAATCAGGCAAATATAGTTAAAGCTTAATGATTTCTCAAAAAGTGAACCTTTTTAAAAAATTTAAACACGTTACATTTATTTTAAGCTTATTTGAACTTGTGTTATGGCATAAGCACATGTATACATGTATGGAAGGGCTTATCGAATAGCTCATGAAGTGCCCAATGCCATAAGCCATTTTCAGCTTATTTTCATAAACTTACCATAATAGCTTGTGAAAATTGAAAATAGCTTACACAAAGCTATATGTGAAATTATCTCCAACAGCTATTCAATTGTAGAAACAACTTATACATAAGTTCTTTTTTTATAAGGGCTTATCAAATGAGCACTTAATCAAGTTGTTTGCCCAAACACAGCCATTAAAATTTCCTACTTCCCAAAAGTTCTTCAACTATAGAGACAGACAACTAACACGTAAATTCTTATATGATAAGTGCTTATAAAATAAGCACTTAATTAAGTTGTTTACCAAAACACAGCCAATTAAAATTTCCCACTTTTAGTTAATTAAATTATAATAAAATAAAGGTTTAAAACTTCAAACTTAAAACCTACTTTTAGCTAATTTATAAACTTATGCATACTAATTAATTAATAGGCACATTATTTAATAATATAAAGGTTCAAACTTCAAACTTGATATCACATGATAAGAACACTTACTTGTACAGACTTAATTGGTAAGTCCTTGCCAGAGAGTCTCTTAAAGTGTTCCTTCAACAATCTCTTGGAATCATACTCTCTGATCTTCTTGCGAGCCATTTCTTCTTAATCTATTTCATCAACCAACTAACTCAATTATCAAATATTTCACTTATACAGATCCTTACTACAACAAAAATATGCAATAAATTTATAAAATCCCAAATTATTCCACTTCATATAATTTTTCTTGTGGAAAAAAAAAATCCAAAATTAGCTTGATGGGACTTCAAAATTGAGATCAAAATCAGAGCTTTGAGATATTAAAGATTGAACAGAACAAATTGAAAATTGAAAGAAGGGAGAAAAGAGAAGAAAATTGAGATCTGGGAATTTTACCGGAAAGAGGATGAGTAGTTGGATTGGATCTAAGGAAGAGTTTATGAACGAACGATGTGGTTGTGTGAGATGGATCTATTTATAGTTGAAAAGATTTGATTTTGTTTTTCAATGCTTGGTGAAGGAAAAAAAAAAACGGAATGGAAAATGATGAGGTTGTTGGGTTGGTGAATTATAGAAGAAGAGAGAGGGAAGAACAAAACACAAGACACGCACATGTAGGGTACCACCTAACTATTATTCTACTTCGGACTAATGTCTTTAACTTCAACCACACTTTCAACTCTTAACATTCAACAATTACCCCACTATTTGGTCTCAATTTTTCTTCTTTGTAAGAATTAATAAGAATATATAAGTTAGATAATATTTTGGGTGATTGCATTTTGTTTACACCTAATTTTAACTTAATAGGATTTCATTCATCAATTTCTAAATTATTAGACTTTAATCTTTGGTTTTACAGGTTTTAAAAATTTAAATAGTGTGAATTAGAGGCGTTCAAGATTTGGTTTGTCCGATGAAATTGATCCATAACTTTCTAATTTGGTCTAAAAAAACAAGGATAAAGAGGATCGGATTCGGGCCACCCTCCGGGTTACTTGTTTCATTCCAAAATATACTGAGTATAAGAATTTTATTTATTTATTTATTAGTTTACCTTATTATTGATTTCACTTCTCACTTAACTTAGAGTTTGAACAAGTTTTCTCTTCCCTACATCATTTATCCTCTTTGTGACAATGTATTCAATTTTCTTCTCTTTCCTACATCATTTTCTTCCTGATTATTATTATTATTAAACAATGTTGTTTTGATACTAATCTTGATTAAAGAGTAAGATTATTAAATTGTAAAATATCTATGGGTCCAGTAGATTACTTTTGATTGAATTGACAAGTGGTAACCGTAGGGGGTTTGTTATGAGTTATTTTAAAAAAAATTCTAAAGAAAACTTCAAGAATTACTAGTTGGCGACTCGTCTTAAGACCAACTCAGTGTCGTCTTATTTCGTCCCGTCTTTATTGAATCCGCAAACCTAAAAATTGGTCCGATTAAATATTGGAATCGAGTAAGAGATACATCAAACTCGACCTAACTCATCATTTAAACACATTATAAAAGCGCCAAAAGTTTAAAAATTCATATTTAGTTTATCGTTTATTAAAAAATTCTAAATTTTATATCAAGAAATTGTTAAACATCTCTTAAATAGTAAAAAAAATCATTAAAAAAAATTGGAAAGATACACAATAGTTGGTTTAAAACTAGAGAACAAAAATGAAAACAAAAAAATTTTAAAGGACTAAAAGTTGACAAATTTTATTATAAGGGCTAAAATCTTATATAACTCTTTTTTTTTTATCATCTTCCCCTTGAGCTCACATTTTGAATCATCTATTGTAATTAGGTCCCTAAACTAATATAATTGTTGTAATTTGATCATTCTGTTAAAGTTTGACTAACTGAAGGTCCCTAAACAGAATAACCTGATTACAAAATTTATATTAAATCAAAGACTTTATTATAATTTTTTTTAGTTTAGACACTTATTTAAAAATTCTCAAATAATTTAAAAACATGTAGGATAATTAAATATTTATTTTAATTAAATAAGATGAAAGACGATTTGATTCCCTTGCTAGGGTGAATTAAAAAATTCTATCTACCTAAACAAACTTTGCAAGTGTAAAGTCCTTGACACCCATCTTCAAAATTTGGTATTGGTCTAAACTCAATTCAAAATTTGGTATTGGTCTAAAGTCAATTCATAGTACTACCTCTGATCTTAAATATAAGAAATAGATGGTCAATCAAAGTATATGTATGAATTTTGTTCAAAAATATCAACTTTTGTTGACCTAATTGTCTCTTGTATTTAAGACTAGAGGTAATAGTGTTTAACAGATAGCTTTGCTTGTTGTGTGTTAAAAACTTTACATTCCACTGATACCAGGCAGGATCATCTTGTATCCTAGAGAAAGTCTATCAAGGATTACCTAAATCTCTCGTGAAGGATTGTGAAATTTCTGCTCACCGTAGGAGTCATTAAATTTCCAAAGCAAATTTTCATTGCATTGGCATTAAGCAAAACCACGTCTATGAAAAGTTATGTTTTATAGTTTTTTATTCAGTGGAAATTACATACGCCAAAAAAGTTGGTGTGAAATATACGCCAAATAATCAAAGTATTATTATTGATTGATAAGTTACAAACTAACAACTTTAAACACGGACTATTGAAGATGAATCCTAATAAATTATAATCAAGGAAATAGAAACAAAATCCCTCTTGATAGCTACATATTTTTGTTATCAAACAAGATGATTTGCAAAAGGATCATACTGTTGTTGGATTGACTCCCAACAAGAGGGAATGAGGCCATAATGATGGAGATGGTGTGGTAGTAAACACTAAACATTCACAACTCAATTATAAAAAATTGAGTTGATTCTGACAATTACAGATATCTCAAACGAAATTAACCTCTCAATTGAGGACCTTAATTCCTCTCACAAATTGAAAGAAGTTATTTTAATTGAGGAGGCAATCAATTTCAAATTCATGATAATTGTTGTAAATTTTGATTTTATTTCAAAAGTTTTAAATATATTATGTGCCATATTTTTAAGTGAGAAATATTGAAAAATCATAGTGATATGTAGGGAAAAAAGAATAGGAGATAATTGTCATACCCTAGTATCATTTCAGACATTTATCATTAAAGCTAGGGTGCAAATCTGGCTATAACGAAGAGCTACATTTTTTTAACACTTTCTGAATGATCATAGATGGACGAAACAGAATAGTATGTAATGATATTCTTTCATTTGGTGTGTATGTGTGTTGTATTAAGAACAATGGAAGATGTAATTATTATACCAAGGTTCTTTGTTACTGTTATGGAGCATTCTTAAAAAGTTGTTATGGAGCATTCTTAAAAAGTCTTTGAATAAGAAATCAACATAATATTTTAATGCAACAACTAAATGATAAGATTGTAACTCATTCTTTGTTTTTTTTTTTTTTCATCTAAAATTTCCAATCTTTATGTTTGCCCATTTTCTTTTCTGCCTATGTACTTTTATCATACGGTAACATTGCTACTCTTTTATCACATATACATATTCAAATGATGCTGGTATATATCTTTTACATTTTACATGTATCTATCATGATACATTCTTGATTCTTTTTCCTGCAATACATGGAGAAGGGATCTAGGTGCCTTGCCTTTTCATTTCTTAATCCTTGTGTCATAATTGTACAATAATACTCTATATGTGTCTAAATAATTGAGTCATTTGATCATTTCACACGTATTAAGAAAAATGATTAAATAAAAGAAAAATAATACTATTTTTACTAAATTATCTTTGTTACGTATTGATGCATTATCAATGTCATAAATGTATAATAAAAAATATTGCATTAAAAATGATGTAAGTAGTATTAATTCAATGGTACAATTGAAAAAAATGTATTGAAAATTGAAAAGGTCAATTATTTTGAGTCAATTTTTTTTTTTGCAAATGAATCAATTATTGTGGGACAAATGAAGTAAAATGATATCATGTTCATTATATTTATATTTTTGGCACTAACATGTTTATATTTTTCTTTATCCATAAATTTTTTTTTTCTCATAGGTTTCTCCATTGGAGGTAATTCTATTCCAGGTACATTAGATAATAAATATAAGTATCTTTCACAACTTTAATTTGAATTTTCTATTTGAATCGTTAATCCTAGTGTTATAATTTTGATTGTTAAAAATAGGAAAATAATAAAAAGGTTTAGTTCGTAGGTGTATTGTTTGTTAAAAAAAAAAGTTTGCAACTTATCCTATGTAAATATTTTTGTTGGTATATTTTTAACCCCCTAAAGAAACGAAATGAGTGGGAATTGAAACTAAAGTATGCAATACATGCTGCCTATAATTGTTACAATTTTTAATAAAGTACAACATGTGAAGGTGAACTCCACTAAAGATTAAATGAATAAATGTATGTTTGGATTCCAAAGTGATTACGAAAAATATTAGTATAATTTTTCATTTTTACAATAGCTTTTAAGAGGTAAATAATAATAATAATAATAATAAAGGGAATATGCAAAAGATAATATTAATTTTTTATTTGAAAGACAAAACCTTTTGTTAATTAGAATGGGCTTGATCCAATGTGGCTTGGGCCTGAATTACACATGGGACCTTTTCAATTAAAATCCAGTTTGGATTTGAAGTAGTATATTGAGCTAGCAAGTGTGCACCCTTATTACAATTTTTACCACATAATTTACACCAACAGAGAAAAATATTGTAATTTAGATTGTCTTTGATAACGGCCCTCATCCCCAACATCTATTGACAATAAAATTAGCATCATTGGAGTTTTCCAATTTGCATGCTTGTGATTTAGATTTTTTCTACTAGTTTTGTTCGAGGAGGATGGTTTAGTTGTTTTAAGCTCATTTTCTTTTCAGTACTCATTTATGCTCCCATAAGTTTTACTAATGAAATCCTAGATAGACATATCAATATTTTCCAAAACATTTGTTATCACATTTAAACATGACATATCCCAAGAGTATAACAACATAATCAAATGGGTTTGAGATTAGTGAACATCAAAATTCACTTGGACTTCCTCCTAAGGCCATCTGATGGCAACTATTATCATTCATCATCACGGGCTCACGTCTAAAATCAAACAGTGATGCATAAATCACATATCATACAACTTATAACCCTAAGATACTTCATCTAAATTTAAGACGTAAAATGACACCATACACAAATTAAAAGACACAATTTTATATATCTAAAATCTTTCACTCTCATAAGCAAACTCACTTAATTGTTAAAATATGTGCAAGTACACCTTAGCAAAGAGCAATCAACAACCACCACCACTTCTTCAACTGTATATCATCAAATACTCCATCCGTCTCACAATCAGTGTCGTTTAAGAATTTTGCACAAGTATTAAAAAAATGTAATAATTAGAAGAAAAATATAACTCATTTTACCAAACTTTTCATTTTAACTATTGGTGAATTTTTCACTATTATCAATGTAAAGTACAATAATATTTTATAAGTTGTGTACATAGTAATTATTGAAGAGTAGTATATGAAAAAATAATTAAAATTGCATTAAAAATTGAGAATGACATTTATTTTGAGATATTTTTTTTTTACTAAAATAACACTTATTATAAGACGGAGAGAGGAATACTATTAAAGTAGTGGATAAAGTGTTTGGTTTATTATATTGGAATTGGAATGGAAAGTGCACGTACACTTATAGATTAAGGGTAAATCGCATTTGACCGTGATTAGAAAACGCATTTGACCCTTATTACCAAAAAAATTGCATTTGATCTTATATTATATATTCCTCATTTTCATAATATTTGGACTATTTGCAACAACAACAAAAATTATAAATATTAAATATATTTTATTATTTAATTAATATTATTTACATAATTTTTAATTGATTATTTTGGCCAGCATTATCTTTACAATTGATACTATTTAGTATTGCAAAAATTAAGTTCGATTTCAAGGCAAAAGTCTTATTTTTCAAACCATTAGAATTATTGTCAATGTATCTTTACATGACAATCGCACTTCTAGCACAATTTCCAATTATGTGCATTAATTTCAAATTCTCAAGTTTTTCTAAGCTAGAGTTCATCCTCCTAAAACATCTACCATCAAGGAAGTGATCTGACGCCCTCTAACGAGTACTGAATTAAATGTAATATCGATGGAGCTAGATATTCTGATTCTATTGCTTATGGAATATATTTAGGGATAACTTTATTGCTTTTTTGGATAGTTTTGTTGTGAATTTGAGGATTACAACTGCATTATATGTTGAGTTTACGAGAGTTATGGTAGCTATTGAAATAACCTACAAGAATGAGTGGCGATTTATATGGATTGAATATGATTCACAATTGACAAATGTGACATTTAGGAATACTAATCTTGTTCTTTGGTCTATTAGAAATACATCATTTAACTTTCTTTAGATAGTTAAAAGAATGAGTTTACTATATCTAATATTCTAAGAAAAGGAAAAAATCAATGTGCGAACAAAATTGTTATTTTGAGACTTCACAATGTTAACCGCCATTGATGAAATATTTTTTCTTCAAATATTTCTAGTGTTTTCAATCTCTCTTAAATATAGATTTTGATAATGTCTATAGGTGTTTAGTACATACTTTTTTTTCCTTCACTATGGTTTTACATCCATAAACTTTCTTAGTAAAATTTTAATGAAGTAATTGTTTGTATCTCTTAGAATCGTTTTCTTCAGATTTGATATACTTCCTCTAAACAAGTTGTATTTTTTTTTAATAATATTTAAAATTACTACAAACAATAAATAGTTATTTAAAATATCAACATAATTTAAATGTCAAATTAATCATACGACATTTTTATACTCTATGTTGCTTAAAAAAAATCATTATTTTTACTTTACATAAATGGTAAATGTCTTCGTCAAAACAAAAATCTGGTATGGTATTGTAAAAGTAATTCAATAAAAGTTTGGTCAAAAAAAAGTTAATTCAATAAAAACATTATTATCTCCGCTCATTAAAATGGTAAAATAGGTCCATTATTAAACTCTACGAAACGACACACCTTGTTGCAGTTTCGCATTACATTTCAAACGCCCTCGATTTGTGGTTGTTGACACGCCACATCTGCAGATTCCAAAAATCAGAGCACCGTCAGCTGCCACCGTGTACGGCGGAAACCCTTTCCTTAACTTCTTCTTCCGTACTCTCCGTCATCTCCTCACTCTACAACCGTCTAACACAACTCACAAACAAAACACATCAAAATTTGGTACAAAAAAAACCTCAATTTCACAATGCAACAAGAGTTGGAGCAATGGAAGGAACAAATTTCTCACCTATTGAATGTCGCAAACGATTACCTTCGCGAGGTTCCTCCCAATCAACTCTATGCCGCTGCCGCTATTGTGGTTTTCACAACGCTGCTTCTTCTCTCACGTGAGTGAGTTCGTTTTGTTGTTGAGTTTGTTATTCTTTTGATCGATTTCTGAGTTTTTAATTGATGAATTTTGTTTTTTTTTTTTGGTAGTGAGGTTTTTGAAGCGCACTAAGTCTAACACTATTGTTTTGACGGGACTTAGTGGGAGCGGGAAAACCGTTATCTTCTATCAGGTAAACCTAAATTCGATTGGTTTAGTTGCTGAATTGATGAATTACTGCACCTGCTTTTGTATATGTGTGTCCATTTTGGTTTAATAGTTAAAGAGTTGTTGAGTTTACTTTAATTAATTGCTTAATTTTGTGTTTATTTGTGAAATAAACATTGCATGCAATCATGAAATTAAGTGATACTAGGTATAGTGAATGAATTGTAATGCTGGTTTCTGGTTGATGTTTGCGGTAGTTAGCTGTGTAGCATTGACACTTCAAATTGAAAGCGTATCTGACATGACACCGGCATATGTAGTTAGTTACATTCAATATTATTTAAATTCTTATCAGTGTCAGTGTTGTGTCTATGTCTGTGCTTCATAAGTATTAGCAATTATGGTCTTGAGCTACGACTGTGATATTGTTGGATCTGTAATCTGGAAAACAAGAAATAAATTGATTTTTTAGGTCTAATCTGTGGTAAGCTTTCAGTTGTTGTTGACAAGTTTTTGAACTGCATAGCCTGGTTTAGTTTGTAGTGTATTTAATTACGACCAAAGATTGCTTGTATAGTTGTGTGTGAGGGAAAAGAGGAATCAAGGTTAGGTGGTTGGTTATTATAAACTGAAAGCATGCTATTACATTAGCAGGTGATATTACATGGTGGGATATAGTTCAATTCCTTGGTAATACTACTATTAATTTTCCTTCTATTCATATTTCCCATGCTGACATATTGTTCTGGGTACACTATCTTATGTTTGTGTCAGCTTAGGGATGGCTCTACTCATCAGGGTACTGTTACATCAATGGAACCTAATGAAGACACTTTTATTCTTCATGGTGAAACAACCAAGGTAGTGTTAGCCTCCTGCACTTAATTACTTTCATGGATTTACAGGTTTAGGCGTGCAGAAATTGTTCCTCTCATCTTCTCTATGCAATGAAAATATTCATCTTTTATTGTTGATTGAAGAAACCCTTTTGGCTTGTCAAATTAGTTGAAATTATATCTAATATTCTAATGTTTGTTTAATGATTTGGAATCAGATCGTCCAATAGACCAAACATTGTCTTATGTATTTTATATTGTGACAGAAAGGAAAGATCAAACCAGTTCATATTGTTGATGTTCCTGGACATTCTCGTCTTAGACCCAAATTGGATGAGTACTTGCCTCAAGCAGCTGGCATAGTCTTTGTTGTTGATGCTTTGGACTTCTTACCAAATTGTCGTGCTGCCTCAGAGTAATTCCTTTCTCTATTAAGTTGCTAGTTTATTATCTTTTTATAAATGACTAATTTGTCAGCACTAGCTGTAAGCCACGGGGGAGTGTTAAAAACTCCCAAGATATTAAAGCAATATAAATTGAATAAGTCACCATTGCTCACTTTTCCTGAAAAAGAAGGGATATCTATGATTACAAAGATACTGACATTTTGTTTTACGTGTTAAGGTACCTATATGATCTGTTGACTAAGGGAAGTGTTGTGAGGAAGAAGATTCCACTGCTTATTCTCTGCAACAAAACCGACAAAGTCACTGCTCACACCAAAGAATTTATCCGCAGACAACTTGAGAAAGAAATGTATGGCCTCAAGTCCTTAAATTTGTTTACATTTGATCATTCAGCAATTACTTCATCCTTTCATTGCGTTACTGGTTTTGATGGATTATGTGCTCTTCACATCCCATCCCCCTTCTATCTGTATGCGGCTAATTATCTTCACACTCAAAATCAAATGATTGGTTTGTTTTTATCTGCAAAACACATATTATCTAATGAATGGTAGTCTGGTTCTTTTCATGATTTCATCTGTCGGCTCTACTATATTAACTGTGTTACTTTTTCAGCGACAAATTACGGGCATCAAGAAGTGCAGTTTCAGATGCTGACGTTACAAACGAGTTTACTTTGGGGGAACCTGGCGAGCCATTTTCCTTCACTCAATGCTCAAACAAAGTTACAACTGCAGATGCTTCTGGTTTAACCGGGGAGATATCTCAGCTAGAAGAGTTTATCAGAGAACACGTGAAGCCATAGCTGGATATTGTGTTTAAACTTAGATTTTTGTTGATTTAATATGAATGAGGTTTTTCCTTTTGATTTTTACTTCTTAAAACTCAACAAAGCCTGAACTAAAAGAAAAAGGGGGGGAAGGGTCAGGGTAGGAATCACTATGTTGGGATTGATGAGGATCGACTTCATTGGAACTATAATGATTCAACTATTTGTCACTGTACTTGCATTTGCTTTATATGTTCTCAATCTTTGGCCCAGCTTTATTTTCAGAACGTTATGGCTGCTTCTTTCCATTAGGTGACGCAATCAAGAAAAGTATACACGAGTGTTTTTACCTGCAAGATGCAGCTGCTGCGAATATCATTTCCCCAGTCTTGCAATCATTTTAACCCTTATAAGCACATATGATTGGTGGCTAATAATACATTGGTGAATGATTCTCCTTTTTTTTTGTTCAATGTGTAATGGTTTTTAACTTTTATGAGTGACGGTTGCACCGTGTAGTCGCGACAAGCAGCTGGGGAGGATCCAAACTCGAGGTCACATCACGTGTTGCGATGTGGAGGATCCAAACTTGAGGTCAATAATATGGGGCATGCAATGTCTCAAACAATAGCAGTTGCTGAATTTGTATTCTTTAATGAGAGTTTAACACGAGGGATTACATCAAAAGATTTCACCATTTAAATGCGAATTTAGATTGTTTTAATTCAAACCTCGAATTTAAGTAATTTCAATTCAAACCTTTTTAAATCTCTTCTATAAATTCACTTACATATTTTTGAAATTGTGGGATTCAAATCCGGATTTAGCATTATATCTATTGGAAACTTATAGTAGACATGTGAGGCACGTTTGGGATTTGAACTTTTAGTTATTGAGTAGGGAATTAGCATACATGTGTTTGATACATACAACAGAGAATAATTATTCTCAAGGTAGAAGATGGAAAAATGCATTTCCGTATTTTATATAGGATTTTTTTAAAATATATATATATATATATATATATATAAATGCGAGCCTAATATTTTTTTCTAAATATATTTGAGAATAAGATTTCTATAGTTATATTTCTGAGAAAATTGTACCAATGAATTATTTTCCACGACTCAAAACAAAACGCACCCTCCTATAAACAATCATTGCTTTGTGGACTTTACTCAATATTATTTAAAGTAGTTGTAGCAACTCTTTCTTATTTGTTGAAATACAATGAGTCCTATTAAACTATGTGTAATGAAAAAAGTGTTTTGTTAATATTTTGTCTCAAAAATATATAAAAAAAAAAATGAGTCAAAGAAAATTAATTTATTAATCTAAAATTCAGATCAAATAAAATGTAAGTTTTCATAAAAGAAAAATGTTTAATGTAGTAATCACTACTCATGTGACTACCTCAAGCATTTTTTGATGAAGTTATTAACATCCTTTCTTATTACTAAGTAAACAGCTTTTGTTACAAAAATTTCAATAGCCAAATAGAGTCAAATCCATTGTAGGTTAGATTATAAACAATCTTATCTTCCACTAACAAACCATTTGCAATAGATATATTTCAAGACTTGAATTCCTAGTATTTTTTTTGTCAAATAATCTATTGGTTAGACTCACACACTTCAAGTATGGAGAAGTGAATAATCTCATGTTCGAACCCAAACTCCTTACATATCGATGTCCTTCCAGCTACCAGCTACCAATTGAGGTATAGTTACGTGACGAACTCCTAGTGTTTTATTCATACTACTACAACAACTCCAACCATCCGTTAGTATATCTCTCTTTTATTTAACTTAGGCTAATTTAATCAATATATGATATTTGTGGCAAATTAACTTTAATGGAAAATATCACAAACATCAACTTACAAATATAGGACAGAGAACTTTTATGAGTTTACTCTTAAATAATAAATACAAATAAATATGCATCCCCACCCCCACATAAAAATAATACCTTCCTCTGAACACTTTTTTTGGGGAGAAGAGGATCTAAATCTAATCTTTAAAATTCAAAATGCTTTAGACAGAATGAATGTTGTGAAACGTGTTATCACCTTACAAACTGACATGAACCAGGACACATTCGTGACAACCACAAGTGCTTCAACTTCACTATTAACGCAAATATGCCATAGCATGGTATGTGCATTATACCAACAGCCAAGTACCTAAAAGAGGGCAACAGACATATATTAATTGAAACTGTTCACTTCAATCTACGAGGTTAATTTCATATCCAATTTATCGTGTAACATCTCATGTTACGGTAAATTGTTCCCTATCCCTACTTTCAAGTTAATTTAAGTGTGTCAAATTTGAAAACCTTGACCAAAATTTCATAACATCATATTTTTAGTATCAATGTACTAGTCTCAAAATTATTTGCTGCTAAAAGTTGATGTTCTATTTTTGCATTGTGTATTTGAGTATTGGTCAATGTTGTCAAATTCGGCTACTCTTCAATGTTATAGTTAATATTTGACAACACTTTATACTAAATAACTTATTGCTGAAGAAAAATGATTTGTTTAAATTCCGTTGTGCTATAGCACTATAGCTCTGCTATAACCGCTATTTGATAACACTTTGTACTTAATAGCGTATCGCAGAACAATAATGATTTGTTCAAATTCTACTATGCTATAGCACTATAACCACTATTTGACAACACTGGTATTGGTGAGCAATTGAATTTACGAACATACCATAAGGGTGCATATGGGGATGACAAGTCAAGGAAAGGATAAGGCCACCTGCAGCAAAAGGTTAAAAAATTATGAACAGAATTGTGGCGATTGAAAAGTGGTAGAAACAAGATGGGATACACGATTTTACCAAAGCGAGACAACGGAGTGGATGATCCACTGAAAAATCACAAATGTAGCCGTCCACAAGATAAAATATGCGAATCGAAACACTGGAAATCTCTGCATGTGTTAAGAATAAATAGATGTAAATTTAAAGTAGATAACTAAGGATAAATATAAGCAAAAAGATAGAAAAAAAACAAACTCACCATGCAATTCAATGATGTTTCACCGAGGAGGAGCAGAGCATTAACAGAATGCATACCAACAGTGAACTGCAAAATGAAAAGTGAAAACATTTCACATAATAGAAGATATGAGTAGCAAAAAACCAGCCTATTCTTTTAGAACCGAAAGTAATCAATATTTAAATTTATAAACTCTCTTTTACATTTCTGCACCCTCATTAGCTTTTTCATAATTAAGGTATTTTAAAGAACAGCCATCCATTAATTACAAATTTCATGATGAAGTCAATGAATGTCTAGCACATGCTGGAAAAGCACAAAATGCTTTGTTGGTGATTACATGCCTACTAACACCAATATTGAATAGAAATCACCAAACTATTTAAACCTGTTCCAATACACCAAAAAGTTCCGCATTGCTTGATAATCGAGGTTAAGAGTAATTTATAAACACTCACTAAAGCGCCTTTTAAATAAGGAAAAAAACATGAATGCTCACATAAGACTCAAAGCGAACAATACCTAAAAAACAGTGCAACAGACTTAAAATTGGAACATAACCTTTTAACAAATATAAAACTAATAAGCAAATGCCAAACAGTTTGCTATGTGGGTGCAGTTCATTAATGATTAGGTTTTTTCCTCTTTCTTTTTCTGTTGCTTCTTTTGTTTTTTCTTATCTTAGGTAGCAAAAAGAAAATGCCAAACATTCCCCAAAAAATTTATCATTATTTCAGTATAACTTTCCCAACCAAAAGAAGAAATGACAGACCAGGGACAAGATCAATAATACTCACAATATCCAGACGAAAGTCTTTCGGTGTCATAAAAGGATAGAGAACGAGCCAGAATACAATGTCAGTGAGCATTGAAGCACCTGCACAAGTCTACATTTTCAAAAGAAAATTAAAACAAGTTGATAGATTGCCTCCTGAGTTTAATCAGTAATTAATAACACAATAAAATCCAAATACTATTACAGTTTTTTATTCATAAGTCACATAAGCTGAATATGAACAAGAAGAAAACATTGGAAAAAAAATGATTCTAACAGAGAGTCTGCATAATAGCCATCTGCCAACATCTGATGTTGTAATGCAACAACATCTATCAATATCGAAACAGTGTGATTATTTAATGACAAATTCTCTTTGGCACCTTGAAAAGCAAGTTATAATCTTGAACTTGTTGTATAGAAACCCACTATTTCAAACAGTATAATTTTTTTCATCTCAAACAGACAAAACTTTCAAGCTTAACATTAATTTGAGTATTTGACAGAAACAAACTTCCCTAAGAAAATTTCAATCGCATATCTTTTATCTTCTTCAGAGCTACCATCTAAAATCATATCCAATTTCTTTCACAACCATTATTAAAATTAAAAATCCACAGTTGCATGTCCTGCCTAAGCAAAAATTATACTTAAAACACTATTGTCAATCGTGGTTTGCATAAAATAGCGGTCTATTCAATTTCTGCTACACTATAGTGTTATAGCGCTGCTATAGCGGCTATATGACAACACTTAGTAATAAATGGTGTATCCCGAATCAATAGTGATTTGTTCAAATTCTGCGACACTAACCACTATTTGACAACACTGACTTAAAAGTGAATTTGTAGTTGTTGAGAGAGACTCAAAGTAGGACATAAATTAGTCAAAAATAAATACCATGCATTAAAAAAACAAAAACACCAATAAAATCATTTAGAGTAAATTACCTGAAATATTATTTGAATAACATAACCCCATACACCAGCAGTATTCTGACTGAGATATTTCCGATAGTCATAGGAACTCTTAGTTAGTGTAGGTATATCTGCATTCACGTCAAGTGCAGGCGCCACATAAGCGCCTCGTTCTGCATCTAACGTGTTTCTCTCAAATTTATCGCGGTTAAAGCAACTTTGATAGAAGGAGAAACAAGATGCAAGCTGAAAGTGATACACAGGTTCATCAATTTTTCTATGCAGCATATGACAAGATCAAATTCCACCCTACCCTCCAAAAGATGAATGAAATGCAAAATTACTACAATACAAGAAGAGTTAGAGAAGAGAATTGGTACCCCAAAGTAAATAGTGACCAAAGTAAATGTCCACCTGTTCAGCAGCCAAAAAACAAAAAAGAATCAGCATATTTATAACAAAATTGGATTATCTCTAAATCTTATGGTCCCTACCGCTGCTGCATCTTAATGCAGTTGTAGAGGATCCAGATCCATTTATAACCAATAGGGATGCTCGGATAGTGGTGTTTCATCAAAACAATTCACCAGTATTAAATACCAAAGTTGTGTATATATCATTACAAGTGCTAAGGTATATTTAATAATAAAAGAGTGCCGTTGCTTTGCTTATGTAGCAGCATTTTACTGGGGATACATCTTACAGATTGACAATAGAGTCTATTTGGATTGACTTATTTAAACTTATTTATTGGCATAAACACTTGGGTGACAGTTTTGGAGAATTTATGGAAACAACTTCTGACGTGTCCATAAACTCTCCAAACTAGCTTGTGAAAACATATTAAGCAACAATTATAGTTTACTTATTCAATATCAATGAAGAAAGCATGCATGCATACAAATCTACTAGCCTTGGAAGTTTAGTTAGTTCAAGTAATTCATAAGAGTTTCATACAAGACAATAATATAGAGGATATGTGGAATTTAGCTTACTGAGTGTAGAAGTAAAATATGCCACCTCCATCAACAACAACATTAGCAATGAGCAAACCCAAAAGAACAAGAAAAGAAATTATTCTGTAAGCAAGCAACCAAGTAGGATGAATTCCTTTAAGACATGTATTCCATGCTTCATCTTCATATAACAACTCAACCGTTTCTTGCCGCCGCCTTTCTTCAACCCTCTTCTCTTTTCTTGATTTATTGAATTCTTCATATTTCCATATCAAAAATGATCCTATACTCATACTAATTAAAATCCATAGTGCACATAGGAAGAACCTCCAGTTTAACCAATAACTTAGGGTATTAGTATCTGTTGTCATTGTTTAATTTCAAAGTATATGGCTTGAGGATCCTGTTAATTAATGTTGAAATTCATGAGTTTCTAATAATACTTAGCTTTGGTAAATATGTGTTCCATATCTTTGTTAAAGCTCTATGCACTTAGATAAATGATGCTTCAACACAAATTTTTGATTGCAACTCATTAACCATTAGCTGAACACAATTAATCATGATTTTAAACTTCATTAAGTACAATTTTGAAGTGCTTTAATCATCAAAATTGATATTGAAATTTGATGTCAAATAAATTTGTGTCAAAGTAACACACTCATGCTCTTATCTAGGTGAACAAAACTATAACAGAGAGCATCCATCTCAAATTCTCAATTGACTCCGTTTTCTTCACTAAACTTATACTTTTAGAAAATTATTAAAACAATTAGGCAAAAAAAAAAAGTTAAGCAAAAAAATCATAAGAACAAGAAAAAAGAAAGGAGTAGAAGAACTCACAGTAGAGAAGTGAAATTAAGAAATCTGAGGCGTCAATGAAGAAAAGAAAGAAGATCCTTCGGTTTTGCTTCTCTCTATTAGGAGAGAGAGAGAGAGACGTGTGCAGTGAAGATGTCAATCCCACCAACCAGTAAATTTATAAATATAAAAATAAAAATAAAATTGGTGTTATTATTAATTTAACATTGGGAAAGGGAAAGAGATGCATGATGATTGATCAATGATACCAAATTAAGAGTTCGAGATTAAAATTATTAGGTTTAAATATATTTTTTATCTCGGTAAATATAACATTTTTTTTATTTTGGTCTTAGTAATTTTTTTTAGTTTATATTATGTAATATTAAAAAAATTATTTTTGGTACTTGTAGACGTTACAAAAATGTTAACTGACAAATGAAAACAATTTTTGGTCCCTGTAAATATAACACTTTTCAGTTTTAGTTTCTGAAAAGTATTTTTTTTGAATTTCATCCATCCAATATTCAAAAATCTCCTTAAATATAAAATAACATACAAATTGATATTTATTAATAATAAACTTATGTCAAGTAATGTTTAAAATATTTTCACTTCAATAATTCAAAATTTATTAATCTTTTGTTTTATTTATTTATTATTATTAAATTTGTTGAGACAAAATCTCTCAATTGATTTTAATGATAACAAAATTACTTAAGAGATTATGATTGTGGTTATTACTAATATGTGTTTTTGAGTGAATTATTATAAGAAAACAGGTTAATCATCATTTAGAATAAAAGGAAGAAAAATCTGGATTAATTCATTAAGGTTTCAAGCTGGAGGATGGCCAGAACCTTGAGAGGATGGGTCTTCAAGTTGAGATTTTCCATCCTCGCGGGAATAACGTTTTTAATCCATCAAAAGAGATCAAACCAGCATGAATAAGCAATTATATGAAGCATTTGATCAAAAGAAATCACAAGGCTAGCTATACAAGGTCCGAGGATAGCTTGTAGCTTTGGTATTCAAGAAGTCACATGTTTGCAAGTCTCCATCCCATGTGAAAAGGCTAAGGGCAGCCCTATATTTCACTCTTGAGTGATTGGAAAAATAAAGCAAAGTCAATATATTGAAAGGCAACTGCAAACAAGCTCAAAATAGAAGTCACAAGTCTTGAAGAATGGAAAAAAGCAAAAGGCTACACAAGACCAAGACCAAAGGCTACGCAGAGGATGGACTGCATAGGTCCAAGGATAGCTGGATGGCAATGTTGTAATTTCAACACAAAGACCATTGGACAAATCTCTGCATCCTCCTCAACGGTCATGATGTTTTTAACTCATGAAAGAGCTATCAAGGACTCTATAAAAAGGGCAGGAAGCTCTTCATTACAACACAACAAATATTGCAGAAAAAGATCAAGAATCATATCATTTATCTTAAGCAATATTCATCCTCTCATCACACTTTCTCTATTCATACACTAGATCTTTTGAAATATCTTTTAGAAAGTGTTTTAGTTGAGAGAAAACAAATCATACTCATATGATTCTGTAATTTTCAAGTTAGTTGAACTTGAAAATATTTGAAAGTTGATTGTAAGCTTGGTGAAGCTTGAGTACACAAAGTGTAATCATCCTCTGCAAGAGGCTGATCTGTTGATCTTTAGTGAAATCTCACAAGGTTGTGAGGACTGGACGTAGCCATCATTGGGTGAACCAGGATAAAATTTGTGTGTCTATCTCTTTACATTTTCTTGCACTTATTCTGAGTTTACTTTAAAAGTTTAAAAACCATTTTCCAGTTCGCATCCTCACTGAGAGGACAGAAACTCATACACTTTGAAAACAATTTTTAAACCTCAAAATCCCTATTCAACCCCCCTTCTAGTGATTTTTAGCTCCATCAAAATTAATTTTCATTTTCTGTTTCAAAAAAATCACTAAAATCTTTTGTTTTATTTAATTATTATTATTATTATTAAATTAATTATATTAGTATAAAATAATGATTAAAATAACTTTATATTTAAGCTTTATAATTTTAATTAAAATTTCCTTTTACGCTTTAGATTTTTTTATTATAACTTAAAATAAATAAAATATATACTAGGTGATAGATTTATTTTAATCATTATTTTATACTAATATAATTGTAGTTAATATTATATTAATTTTATTTTAATTATAATACTATATTATATGTTTATTTTAATTATATTATATTAAATTAATTATATTATATTATAATATTAATATAATATTAACTACAATTATATTAGTATAAAATAATGATT